>OY390738.1:12128430-12728430 GCA_959613385.1 Geotrupes spiniger | reverse complement strand
GAGAATGAAAAAACCAATCTTCAAAAATTCCCATCAGAGAAATTAGCAAACGAAACGACTCCTACCAATTTTTATTTGCTACCATTTCTTAGTATCAGCATTTATTTTGGCGCCAACAATCAAAATAAAATAAATGCAAAAATCGTTAAAAATTTATTCGAAAAATTAAACTACAAAAGTAATTAAAAGGATTAAAAGGAAAGTATTGTATACATAAATAAAAAATAAATATCGTATAAATTACATAACTTACTGCCCCACCAATTTAAAATAATAACAAAACAACGCCAAGACCAACATTACAAACAGATTACTAAACTTGGCACCACTTGACGTATGCATAGACAATTTTATATTTTGTGCTTGAAACCCAAAATCGGCCGAATAATCCTCTTCATCTGGTTCGTTATCGACGTCGCCCGCAGTGGTTGTTTCTGTAATGTGAGTTGTTGTGGGTGCGCTAGATGTTGGAGCTTCCGTGACCGTTGTCCTTGTTACACGTGACGTAGTTTTCAAGGTAGTTGATGAAGTTGTGGTGGACTCAACGCCGGGTTCGCAGAAACAAGACTTGTACCAGAAAGCCATGCGACAGGAGCAAATTTCTCGATCTGGGCAATCAGAATTCGTGCAGCAAATTTGCGGACGACGTTCTAAAATATATAGCAGTACCAATTACTATCTTAAAATCAAGGGCTCTCAATTTTAATTTCAAAACTTTTGAATATGTAATTAAAAAACATTAAACTGATTTCTAGTTAAATTATTATGAAATAACAGATTTTACCTTGACAGGTGCCACATTGATAGAATAAACTGAAAATACAATTCTGATCAATGGGGCAATCGTGATCAGTGCTACATCGAACTGGTCCTGTAATATGAAAGTATTTAAATATAAGTAAACGTAATTTTAACTTGGTCAAAATTATAGAGAACGTACCGGGGGCAGAAAAGATATGTATTACAATGTCACTATCAGTAAACAAAATATTAACATATCCCATAATCTAATCTTTTAAAGCAGCAAAGTTTACTTTTATTCTTAATTAAATAATTATACATAATTTTTAATTTTTGATTTGATGCTTTTATTGGATTTTCACTTTGATTTTCTTGATAATCTAAAAAAATTGATTTTTATTCTTTTGTGTATATCCTTGCGCTTACTGTTTTTCATTCTTGTTGGTCTTCCTTCTCGTTTTTTACTGGATTTTATATCATATTGGAGCTTTGTTTAAATCAACATTTATATTCCTTTTTGCTGCACCACAACTTCACCGAAGTTTGTGAAATAGCAGTTGGGTTGGATTAAGACAAGTCGTAGTTCTAAAATTTACCTCAACCCCTTGTAGTTTATACTAAATTTTCAAATATCTTAACGAATAGGCCTTGTCTGTTGGTATATACCTTAAGGAAACGGCGGAAAGATTCATAAAAATTAAAATTTTATCAGAATATCTACATTACTAGATACAACTGGATCTGCTGCTGCTGATAGCTAATAATTTGTATAAGAAATATTTATTTAAGCCAGTCAGCAATTTTATGGACTAGTTATTATAGTTATTATTATTAGCTTATATACATTTTGGATTTGTATTTTTCAGATTACGACGCTTTTTATTGCCTTACTTCCCAAAAATAACAAAGCTTTGTTTGTAAACCAGCATTTTTATTACGTTCTCACCTACCTTTGAAAAAATGTACTTGGGTTCGGATTGGACAATTTCTACCATATTTGCTATTGTACACCCTTCATATTTTGTACCAGATTTTCTATTAATTTGCAAATAACAATAATAATCTAACAGAAGTGATTTAAGAATATATAAAAACTGAATAGAAACAATACAAGAGGTGCAACAACAATAGGGCAAGGCATATCCCTAAAAGAAATCTCTTAAAAAGAAATAGAATAAGTAAAATAAATGGAAGCAAAAGGAAAGAAAATTTTTAAATTTGAGACATAAAATGTAAAAATATGAAATACATGATAATTATTACGAAATTGATCTTAATTTGAGTGTGTATGCTGTATGATTTGTAAATGCTCGTATTAATTTAATTAGGAACGTTAAAAGGAGATAAAACAACGTGTTATTCCATAGTTTTGAAACGAATTGAGGCTACAAATGCGCGACCTTTGTGCAATCAGGAAATATTCGCTGAAGGAAAGCACTCGATAGAAACAAATGTTAGCATTGATCATTTTTACGACTGTTATAATATTACATATTTTATAATAATTCCAATTCAAAACAATGTTCACACAAAAATATTACTGGTATCATTTTCATATTTTCACATTATTATTATCATATTATTCATCTCTTGGACTACTATTGAAGATATCGTTATTATTGCATTAACTATCATCACATTCTTTCACTCATCCATGGTTGAGTGAACTTCAAAATTATGAATTAAACTCACTATCAAAATCGCTTTATTATGCAAAATCAGAATAGCATTGAACATTATTACCTTGAGGCGAGCAGGTATGACACTTGTAGGTTGGATTATAAACGCATTTTTGCCCTAACGGGCAATTAAACTCGCTGTGGCACCTCACGATATCAGTCGACTGGGGCACGAAATATCCTGAAATGTAAACGTAACAATTTAAATATTTCTTACAAACAAAAATTGTTTTAAATAAATATGATACTTTTATTTACTTATGTCCCTTTAATTTCCTCAAGTTTATCACAAACCTATGAGTTTATACATCGCCTTCGAAATTTTCATCCATACATTTTATACAAAAAATTGCAACCCTTGAATAATCACCAACAAAATTTATAGTAATAATATTAATATTATATTAATAATAATAAAGTGCTAATTAAATTTAAGAAAGAGTAATTGATTTATTTTGCATTAATTACAGAGTGTATATTTATAATACATTGACAAATCAAAAGTGAATTGTAATTTTTATGATGAAATTAATGACGATGAAATGGAACATTGTACATTGTTTAGTAATTTCCAAATGACGAATATTTTTAGTCAGGAAAATTATTCGCCAAACATCCTATCCGATAAAACGACTAGTCTATATGTATACGATATCACATATTTATTTACAACATATATATTTATTTTTATAACACCGTAATCGTATTTACATGAAATGCACACAAAAGTAAATCAAACCTTGATTTCCAAGTTGACTAGAAAATGTTGAATTTTTAAATTACTTATTATTAAAGCTGGCAATCGATACGAAAAATGTAATCTATTATTTATTATTATATTATCATTATCATAATTGAAATTTTATCAACTTACCTTTTTATACGAATAAAATTATAATTATAACGAACTATGTATAGAATAAATATTTATTTATAATAGATAAAAAATAATACCGACATAATTTTGTATTAATATTCGAAAATCGAAACAATAAAAATATTCTAAGAAAATATACCTTAGATCAAATATGATTTGCATAAGTGGCCAATGAGAATGAACTGCACTCACAAGCATATAAAATAATGTTACACAAATTATTAGCACCGCTGAATTATTTGTAATAAATTAATAGATTTCTACGTATATCACGTTGCTTAGTATGATTTTCGTTCAATTTTACTTTGTCCATTCCTCAATTCATATATATTTTTAGTCATTTTCTGTAGATATGTTAGTTTATAAAAAGAAATTCAACTTAGTATTAGAATACAATCAATCGTGTGAAGGATACTTTGTTGACGAGGGAGGGATTATATTTGTAGGCTGGTCCAGGTGTAACATCTACGAGGACTTAAACATAATGCAATGTTACAATGCCAGAAATACGTTCACTTGGCCGGTGAATACAAATCAGATATTGCTTGTCCGCTGTGTACAGGTAAACATAGAGTTGCGTTATGCGACAATGTCCGAAAGAAATGTATAAACTGCGATGATACACGAATACACGATATAACTTAAAAATGGATAGCGAACACACAGTCTGGGATAATTCATGTCACTGCTTAATTAGATTAAAAAATACGCAAAGGCAAAAAATCCAACCATAGCAACTAGCCCAAGATCGGCCCAATACACAAAAAACTTTAAAAGTAATGTATGTAAATGTTCAAGGATTTTACGATAAATATATGGAATTGGAAATTATCGTCGAGGAAAACAAAATCGATATAATGTGTATTACCGAACATTGGAAGAAGGAAGACCACATTAGTAATACGGTAATTAGAGGGTTCTGTCTTGTAGCGTACTTTGCGCGAAATTATTATATCAGTATGATCTCTGAGCTTAAGGAAGAGGTTCGTCAATTAAAGGAGGATCGGACTAACTGCTTACCTAATAAGCCGCCGTCAAGCTCACCAACTTCTCAGTCTTCCATTCTCTATACTGAGGAGATTATTAGCGAGATCACTGATAAAAACTCACGCTTATGTAATGTCATGATTTACGGTTCAGTTGAGAGTGGTGCTTCTAAACAGGAACAAACTCGTCACGATGCTAACATTGTTAATTCTATTTTGACTTCACTTGACATAGTCGAGCAGAATGTAAAGCCAATTCGATTGGGAAAGTTTGACCCAACGAAAAATAGTCACTCTCGGCCGATTAAAGTGCGAGTCTCATCAGGTGAGGTTGTCAGGAATATTATTAGCAATTTCAATAAGAAGCTGAAGTCTACCGCAGATATGACTGGTCTGTCTGTATCTTACGATCGCACCCCCAGGCAGATTGAAATTTATAAGAATGTGAAGAGTGAACTGCATGCTCGTTTGGCTAATGGTGAAAGTAACCTTAAAATTACCTATCGCAATGGTATACCAACTATTGTCTCTTCGAAAAATTAAATTACTCCAACAGAATACCCTGCTCACTTGATATTTTTTACCAAAATGCGCGTGGATTAAATTCCAAAACACATATATTCTGCTCGTGTTGTAACGCCCCCGTTGTAGAACATAAAAGTGTATCCTGCATTATCTGCGGCAATAACTTTAGTCAAACCTATGTCGAACTTAGTAATCATGAAATACGAATTATTAGATCTAAAGGCAACTTTGCCTGGACATGCAATGGATGCGCTGAGATCGAAACTGATGTCGGTCTTAAATCATTACTGGTATCGTTGAAAAACGAGGTACTTGACCTAAAAAAGCAGATATCCTCTTTATCGAAGCATACTATAGACAACAACATGTTCGAAGAAATAGTTAATGAAATTCGGGATCGCGATCGACGCAAGTGTACCCTACTAATCTTTGGAGCTCCCGAAAATAATGGGAATTCATTAGATGATCGTCGCATTAAAGACGAGAATTTATCTAAAGAAATCTTGCAGCAGTTATCCATCGAATGTACCGCAGTGGTAAAACGTTTAGGTTCATATACTAACGCACGTTCGTCACCGAGGCCAATTAAATTAACTCTGAGTAGTGAGAAACTAGTTCACGACGCAATAGGTAAGGCGAAAGATTTCATGAAGATTGATAAATTCAAGGGTATTCGCATCTCTATCGATCGTACACCACGGCAAATTCAACAATTTAAAATATTGAAAAATGAGTTACAAGAACGATTGTCAAAGGGTGAGCAGGTGCGTCTAAAATATGTTAAGGGTGTACAAAAAATTGTACCTTTAAACTAACATTGTCCAACAGAAATACTTTAAGTTGTTATTATCAAAATGTACGTGGTTTGAGGACGAAAGTCAACGAATGTTATTCAACATTTAGTCATTCTTCCTACGACATAGTCGGCTTAACTGAAACTTGGCTCTCCGATGAAGTCGGGAGCTCGGAATACTTCCCAAGCGTCTACTCCGTTATCCGAGGTGATCGCAAGTTCGACCAAACTCAACGCTGCCGCGGTGGAGGAGTTTTACTGGCTTTCAAGAACAATATTACTGCAATAAGGCTTGACCTGTCTAATATTGTTACTAACATACCGCTCGTTGATATTATAGGCTGTAAATGTTCTTTAAATACCACATCGTTGCATGTCTTTGTCTTATACTTCCCGCCAGATATATCTGTACCAGAGTTTGAATCTTTTTTTGACCTATTCGAACAGCTAGTAGTTGGTCTAGCAAATATTTTGATATTGGGCGATTTTAACTGTGCCCTTTTTGTAGACAGTGCTATATATAATCCAAGGTCACAGGTTGTTCATAGTTTCTTGGATGTTGGCAATTTGAAACAATTTAATCAAATTTTAAACTCTAGTAATCGCCTGCTAGATCTTGTCGTTTCGGACTTCGATTGTGCAGTTTCTCATGACAATGCGCCACTAATTAAAGAAGATAGGTATCATCCGGCACTTTCAATTAACCTGTCCACTATATTTGAAAATTACTGTAACTTCACCAGAAAGTGTTCTAAGTTGTATGAAGCTATTCTCCATATCGATTGGAGTTTTCTTGATGACCTTGCTGACGTCAATCAGGCATGTGAGGCGTTCTACTTATCGCTGTACTCAGTCTTTGATCGCTGTGTCCCAAGGTTTAGCCACCAGGCACATAAATATCCGAAATGGTTCACTATAGATCTTATCCAGAACATTAAACGGAAACACAAGCATCACCGTAATTTTAAGCGCTTCAATAATAACTTTGACTTGATGCAATTTAAATATTGAAAAAAGAAGCAACGTAGTAGAATACCTGGATCTATGTTTATTGGTGTCGATAATTGTAGTGATCCAATCGCAATTGTTGATGCTTTTGGGAAATACATTAATAGTGTTTATACGGCCTCTGTTCCTTGTGCCGCGACAGACCATATTGAGGATAGTGGACTGTTTGTGCACATCAATAGTTTATCTGAATCTGATATTCTCCAAGCTATTTCTAAACTTAATAACAAACTTACTTCTGGTAGTGACTTTATTCCCAGCTTTCTTGTTAAAGATTGTAGAAATGTCTTTGTGGGCCCGCTGACAAAGCTTTTCAACCTGGCATTAAAAACTTCGACATTTCCGGATAGGTGGAAAATGACAAAAGTTGTTCCAATTCTGAAAAGTGGTAATCCATCTGATATTGCTAACTACCGACCGATAGCAATCATTTCCAATCTAGCAAAGGTCTTTGAACTTAGTATCTAGTCCCATATATTTCCCATCATAAAGAATTATTTATCACCCTGTCAACATGGATTTATGGTGAATAGATCCACTGTGTCCAACCTAGCTATCTTTACTCAATTTATTTCTGGTGCATTGGATTCGGGAGACCAAGTTGATGTTATTTATACAGATTTTGCTAAGGCCTTTGATCGCGTAGATCACTCTATCTTTCTCCATAAGCTTAAAGCAGTTGGGTTTAGTGACCCATTGATTGAGTTGTTTGGGTCCTATTTATCTAAGCGGCCGCAATATGTTCATTATAATGGGTATTCCTCGCAACGATATATTCCAACCTCTGGAATCCCGCAAGGCTCGAACTTAGGGCCGTTAATCTTCAATATCTTCATTAACGATCTCACTAATGTTATTGATTCCCAAAAGCTTCTCTTTGCCGACGATCTTAAAATATTCCGCCGAGTTTCTTCATCGGCTGATTGTAACTTCTTACAAGCTGACTTGGATGACATTCATTCTTGGTGTTTGTCTAACAACCTGCATCTTAATATTGCGAAGTGCAACATAGTGTCATTCACTCGTAGAGCTAATCCAACTCTATTCTTATATAAACTGAACTCCTAGGATTTAGTACGCAACGATTCAGTAAAGGATCTTGGTGTACTGTTTGATGCAAAGTTGACTTTTGTTGATAATATTCGGTTTGTTGCTAAATCTGCAATGGGAATGCTGGGTTTTATCATCCGAAATTGTGCATCTTTTTCAAATACGGATGCATTAAAGTCTCTATATTATTCTCTGGTGAGGTCGCGGCTTGAATACGCATCGTTAATCTGGTACCCTTATTATCATGCGCACGCTCATGAGATCGAATTAGTCCAGAGAAGATTTGTGAAATTCTTGTGCTTTCGAATGGACCATGTTTATCCCCAAAGAAACTCCCAGCATAGGTGTTTGTTATCTCGTTGCAATGTTTCATCTCCCCACTATCGGCGAATCGTGCAGAGCATCGTGTTCTTGCATAAGCTTGTAAACAACCAAATTGACTCATCAGCATTGCTTGGCGAGCTACTGTTTTTCGTGCCGCAAGTTGCAACTCGTCAATGCTCAACATTTTACCTACCCTTGGCGAGGACTAATATCTGTCTTAAATCTCCGTTATATATCATGTGTAGAAACTTCAACAGCATTTCTGCAAATTGCGACATTAATAATTGTAGTATTAGTCAGTTGAGGAAAATCCTGGCTGAAAATTTTGATCCTTATACATGTTGAAATGTACTTGTTTATCAATATATTTAGTTTTAGTTACACTGTAAACTGTGTGCACAATATGATTACTTTTATATTTATTTTGTATTTCAAGTTACGCATTGATCTTTTGTTTCTTCTTTTGTATTTTGTCCTGTAATTAGATTTTTTCTGTTGGACAATAAAGGATATTATTATTATTATTATTATTATTAACAGTTGTGAATTGGAGTATGATGTAATACTCATATCGGAAACTTGGTTAAATGACTCGGTGTTTAACTCTGAACTATTTTGTAGCCATTACAACGTAGTTCGGTGTGATAGCTACGGGCAGGTCTAGAGGGCAGGTCTAGAGGTGGTGGAGTTCTGATTGCGCTTTCACATAACATTTCATTCACGGTACTAGACACCAGTCATATTTCCATGTTGGTGCCGCTGATTGATCTTGTGATGTGTAACTGTTTGGTTCACGGTATCAACCTATTAATTATTGTACTCTACATTCCGCCAGATGTTTCATGTGATGAGCTTGAGGTCTTTTTTGGTGCACTGAAGTCCACTTACTCAATCATTACTTCTTAATTGTTGGGGACTTTAATTTACCGAAATTTGCTGACAGTCATGTCTCGCTTTGTAGTAAGAGCTCCACCTATCAGCACTTTTATAATATTCTCGATCTGCAGCAATATAATTTCATAGGAAATATTGACCATAATATGCTAGATTTAGTACTTTCAAATACTAAGTAGAATATTAGCGTTACTCACTCGGACTCAGCTTTAGTTCCTGAGGACTCATATCACCCTGCCCTTGATATTACACTGCTATTACGTGCTTTTCCTTGCCTTGCTCTGTACCATTTCCTCAATCAAACAAGCCTCGATATGACTTCCGGAAAGCCGACTACTCTAGTCTTTATCAACATATTCTTAATACGGATTGGTCTTTTGTGAGTGGCTTTAGCGATGTCAACCTGGCAGTTGATGGTTTTTATGATGTTTTATTTTCTATCTTTAATCGCCATGTTCCGCGCAAGTTTAACGCTAAATCATCCTTTCCTCCATGGCTCATATCTGAAATGAAACGCAACCTGAGAAATAAAGAACTTTACAGGAAAAAATGGCTAAAAACTGGACCCACAACAGATTGACGATGCATTTGCAGATACGTTTTCAAATGCTTTCACATGTAACAAGAGTCCGGATATTATTGATGCCTCTAATATCAGCTCTTGTTTTTCCATTCCCCCTGTCGATGAGTCTCAGATAATACGGATAATGTCTTCCATGCCTAGTAAACTCACGGCTGGTGATGACTCTATCTCCAGCTTCATTATACGCGATTGCAGATTCGCTCTTGCCAAACCTTTGGTACTTATATTTAATCTGGTAATTAAGTCAAGTAAATTTCCGGATCGCTGGAAACGCACAAGGATTTGCCCTGTACACAAGAAGGGAGATGTCTCAGTCCTCTTGAACTACCGTCCCATCTCAATTCTTTGCAACTTTGCAAAGATCTTGGAGAAAGTAATTTACAACTGCATTTATTACAATGTTCGTCCCGTTCTTTCACCTAATCAGCACGGTTTCATGGCGGGCAGGTAAACGGTGACGAATCTTGCAACCTTGTCACAATACTTATGTGAAATATTAGATAATCGTGGTCGTGTTGATGTAATTTATACTGACTTCACGCACGCATTTGATACTATTAACCATGCTATACTGCTTCGAAAGTTACACTCATTTGGTTTATCTTTGTCTGATGTGAAACTGATTGCCTCCTATCTGGAGAACAGAAGTTGCTATGTTTCATACAATGGTTTCATCTCTCATGAGTTTCTGCTAACTTCTGATGTTCCGCAAGGGTCCTGCCTTGGACCTCTATTATTTATTATTTTTATTGATGACCTGCTTTGGAACTTATCCTGTCCTGTACTTGCTTATGCTGATGATCTTAAAATATCTTCCGCGATTACGTCTCAGGCAGATATAAACTCACCACAGGCAAACCTAAATGCAATTGCTCAATGGTGTGAAACCTTTCAACTTGTATTGAACGTGGACAAATGTTGCACAGTTACATATAGTCGGTGTGGTCCTCAATCTGAATATTACAGTATTGCTGGACAGCCACTTAGGACATGCTCCTCATTTAAAGATGTCGGGGTTATCTTCGACCGAAAATTAACGTTTGCTTCTCATATCAATGCTGTTTGCACCTCTGCAAGCAAAGCCATGGGATTTGTTATGAGGATCTCTAAATACTTTAGGAACGTTACACTGCTGAAGTCCCTATACTTTGCATACGTTATAAGTAAACTGGAATATGCTTCTTTGGTTTGGTATCATATCTATGCAACTCATTCTCTGGCACTGGATAGAATACATCGATGATTCTTGAAGTTTCTATCTTTCAAGACAAACGGAACATACCCCGAGAGGGGTTACAGCCAGACTGAGTTGCTCCTGCAACATGACATGGCATCGCTGTTATCGAGGAGGGATCGTCAGTCAGCGGAGTTTCTTAGGAACTTAATTCATTATAAATTGGTGAATGCTGAATATTTGCTTTCAAGAATTCCCTTCAATGTTCCCAGGGTATCTGCCAGATATGCCTCCATCTTCTATCTTCCAGCTGCTAAAACCAACGTGATGAAACAATCTCCTCACAACTATGTGCCGTAATGCCGAACGTATCTTCGAAGACATTTTCCATTAATTTTCTTTTCTTTTTCTTTTTTCTTCTTATTTTTTAGTTTTTCTTCAATGTTGTTTTAATTTTTAGTTTAGAAATATTATTTGTATTATTATCCTGTTAATGGGTGACTGTTGGATAATAAAGAATATTATTATTATTATTATTATTACACGAGGTGGCGTCTGCATATATGCGAAACAAACATTAGACATACAAAAAGGACACAATAGTTGCACGGAAAAAGAATTCGAAATTGCAACAGCAAAACTAAATTGGGATAATAAACTCTTGTTTATAAATTGCATAGACAGATCACCAAACAGCACTCTCAATTTTTTCGAGAAAATAGAATTACTACTCAACAATCAAACTAATGTACATGGTTGTGAAATAATCATTTGCGGAGATCTCAACATATATCTGTCAAAAGACGGTCCGGTACAAAGGGAACTTGTTACCAATTTAAAACAATTTAACTTGTCTAACAGAATATTATCTCCCACAAGAATAACACAGCGTACAGAAACGAGCATCGATGTCTTTTTTACAAACATTCAGAATTGTAATGGTATTGCATAATCAACTCTCAGATCACACGCACCAGATAGCGGAAATATCGCAAAACAACACAATTAAATACAACTACTAAGAAGAGGTTTTATACGGAAAATAACACAAAGAAATTTCAAGATATGATGAGACGAGATTGTGATGGAGTCTATTGGAACCCAGAACAGGACGTGAATTCAGTGTACGCAAACTTTGAAAATTTTCTTAAAAGTAATTTTAATGAAGCGTTTCCATTGGAGACAACAAAACCGAAACGCAACAACATGAAAAAATGGATCAATCCTCAGATTAGGTCAATTTCCAATTTACTGTGTGAAATGGCGGCTATTAACAAAAGGATAAACAGCGATATGAATAACGAAAGATACATTTCCTTGCTTACTTTCTACAGAAAACGTAAAGAATGCGAAAAGCTGTTACAACGATGATCGAATCCGACGGTCGACTAACGTTAATAAAACATGTTGAGACATCATAAATGAGGAAAGAAATAATAAATGTTTAGAGGAAATAAGAATTGTTGGTGAAGGTATTAAAGTTCTGACACTTGACGTATCTGATGATTTCAACAATTATTTTGCAGACATTGTAGAAAGGTGTCCTCTGCCACAAAAGCTTCATGTTGACTCAGTAGGGCCATTAAATAGCATATTTCCTATACCAGTAATACCAACCGAGGTTGAAGAAGTAATTAGCAAATGCTGCAATAAGAACTCGTCTGGTATTGACGGCATTCCTGGCAAGGTGTTGTTGTCAGTAAAGAATATCATTAGTGTACCTCTGAGCGTGATGATCAATAGTTCGTTTGACAGTGGAATTTATCCAGATAAACTGAAGACATCTAAAACGATTCCAGTATACAAAAACAAAGGCAGCCCCAAGGACGTCACAAATTATTGACCAATAGCGCTACAAAACCATACCTCTAAAATTTTTGAATTATGTTTCCAAACTAGACTGAATTCGTTTCTTGAAAAATTCGAACAACTGTGGACAAAGATAAGATCGTGGCTTTGCTCTTCGATATATCCAGAGCATTCGACTTAGTTCATCACCCACTTTTCTGTGAAAAACTCGCCAATAAAGGCATTAGAGGAAACGCCAACAAATGGATTGGTTCTTACCTATCGGGTAGAACTCAGCAGGTTTGGGTCAATGGCGTTCTATCTGCAATTCGGCAAATGAATGAGGGTGTGCCGCAGGGTACAATTCTAGGACCGCTCCTGTTTCTTATAATGGTAGACCATCTACCACTTATTTGCCCGGATGCTTCGAACCTCATATATGCGGACGACACCAGCATGACAATAGCAAAACCCACCATATACAGGATGATCACTACTGCCAAAACTGCTATCGCCGAGTTGCGAAGCTGGTGCGTCAACAATGGCATTCAATTAAATATACAAGAAACGCAATTAATACAATTTCACCCAATAAATGGAAAGTAGACAATTCGACCTTAATAAAAGTTAAATCATAAATTAGTGAAGCAACTAAGTTATGTAAAGTTTCTGGGACTCACAATAGACAATAAATTAACTTGGGAAGGACATGTGGCTATTCTATGTGCTGTTACTTTCTTAATAAGAAAGTTGCGTCCAACAGTGACAACGGGAGTGCTTGAGCTAATATACTTCTGTCTGGCACTATCACTTATCTCGTACGGACTAATTTTCTGGGGAAGTTCCAGATTTGTTTCGTGCGCATCAAAATGCAAAAGAAGATGATACGCGTCATAGAGTGAGTTAAACCAGGAACCAGTTGTGCGAATATGTTTAAGAAGAACAAGATAATGACTGTCCACTCTTTATACATGTTCAAACTTGTATTGTACAGTTTTGAACAAAAAGTGAACAGAAATGCTGACTTCCATCACTATGGCACCAGGTGCGGTAACTTAATTCGAACCGACTTTTTCAGACTTACCATATCCCAACATTCTGTGAACTACATAAGTACTAAATGATAAATTGCCATTAACAATTAGAAGTGAAACAAAATTACGTACGTTCAAAGAACTATGTTCCGACTTTTTCATTGACAATGAATACTGCACAATGGATGCTTACCTAAATCCAAATTCATAATATACCGAAATGTATTTATTTATTATATCAGTCATTGACATGCTCTTGTTGGTATGTTACAAACGACAATATCTACAATGTATTACACCATGTATTTACATTTATTGATAAATAAAAATCTATCTATCTATCTATCTATGTTTCAACATTTCTAGCATTGGCGAATTCTTACGGTCACGTCTAGGAGAATTATGTGAGATTTCAATATTATTATATTTCGAGTCGTATATTAGTTTAGTTTATTTTGCATAGTTTTAGCAGGTATATTCTAGTACGTCTGATTTTCTTCTTGACATGTTTTCCTAGGTCACCTTATCAATCTTTGGAAAACGTGGAAAATTTTATCTGAGTATCCGGTTGAACACAATGCTAAATTATAATCATTATATAGTTTACCTCTGAAATGAAATTCCAATCGCCACACTGGGATTTGAACGTGCTACCTTATGATTACTAGCGCATTTTTCTGTTTTATGTGTTGTTAAGAAAATGCCATGTCCATGCTTGTTTCTTATGTAATGTATTAACTACTAAATAATGCCTTAGTAGTGTTTTTTTAGAATTTGATTTATTCTTTGCACGCATTGCCCATGCCAGTGGGCATGGACATTTTAATTAATTATGCTTTACAATATGTTAGGTTTTAGAACTGTTGCAAATTTATTAATAGCGTCTGAAATTTAAAACACCCACATAGTCAGGTAGTTAATAATAATTGTTACTTTCGAATAATAACAACGTGAATTATTTTACATCGTCAAATTATTTTGATTTACATTGTGGGCAATGCAATATATTTACTGCAAGCGATGAAGTTCACAAGCGCAATTTTCTGGACATTGACATTAGCACACGTCGTCATGACAGGTATTTGAGATTTTTTACATTTTTTGAATTTAATGTGTCAAGTTTTGGCAATGTATTGCCCCTCACCCTTTTTATTTAATCGTATTTAAAAGCATTCATTTATAGATGAAACATGCAAAGGTGGCGAGACGATGATTATAGATTCGTATAACTGTGTATGTGCCGATGGAGGATGGGGTTGCCCTTGGTCGGAATCTAACGAGAAAATGCTCTCCAGTGTCTTGCAACCATTTTTCACGTTCGTCAACGACACTTTGATCGACTAACCGAACATATCATAATAATGTATGTAAATGATTTGGATTGAACCATTAAGTAAGTGAAGCATGTATTATTGGTATCAGAAATAAAATTTTACGTGAAACAAAAACGTATTTTTAATATACGGGGCACTTTTATTTATTGATTCATTTTAATATTCATAACCTAATTAGTAGCAAACCTATGAGTTTAAGCTCCAAGTGAAAAAGCACTGGATTTTCTTCGACGTCTAGTTTTAATAAATGTTTTGATTTATTATAAATAACTATCGAAAATTCGATAGTGATTAAATTTACAACCGTTGAATAATCACCAAGAATATGTTGATAAAGACTGCTAATTAAATTAAAAAAAGTTTAAAAGTTTAAATGTTAAATTCTATGGTGAAATAAATGATGAAAAGGAAGTAGGCTCTACATAGTTCAGTAATTTCCACATGACGTATATTTCTAGTCAGAAAAGTTATTTGCCAAACATCCTTTCGCGATAAAATGACTAGCATGTGCGTATACGATATCAAATATTTATTTATTACATATATATTTATATTTATAACACCGTAATCGTATTTACATGAAACGAACACAAAATTGAACGAAATCCCGGTTTTCAAGACGAAAATGTTGAAGTTTTAACTTATGTATTATTAAAACTGGCGATCGGCATACAATTTGTAATTTATGTAAAAAATTTCACTTTTAAGACAACAATGTACAATTTATTCCGAAAAATAATAAATAAAATATTCATACGATATAAGTTTTGTCGAGTAAGCAACGGTTCAACAAAAAGATTTTATTTAAATAAAAATGCTGCTTGCTTGAAACTAAACAATTTTGATTATAACACACTTGAACATTTTGACGAAATTTATAACAAATAGTTGTTTATAATAAATACAAAAAATACGAACATAATACACGAAAATTGAAGATGAATTTCAACAATAAAAATATTGTAAAAAATATGTATCAATATTCCCTACCTGGCAAATGAGTATTAACTGCACTCACAAGGACACAAAATACCACAGCGATCAGCATATTGTTAACTGATACCATCAAGTCCCGCTTAGCTTAAATCGAACAATGAATGGCTAGACGATGCGATATTTAGAGTCATCCCGAACTTATCAAATGTGAATCATAAATAACACTCGCTCGCAATAATCATGTACGTAGAATGAAACATGATGATGAGAGTCATTAAAATAATAATAATAATTCTTATTATTATTATTTATTTGCTACAAAATCATATGAACATTAGCATTGTCAGCTACAGTAAATAAAATGTACATAAAAATACCATCTAACAAATCGTACTTAGCAGAAAATATACAAACAAATCAAAATCGATGAAACCAGTAAATGTTTCTATTTTTTCCTGGTGCTTTTCGTTAATTGGCCTTAGAATATTGAGCAATTTCCAAGGTGTCATCTAATTATTCTCTGTGATTCTAGCGAACATTTTTGTTATATTGTTTAAAAGGGCTCTATCGTTATAAGCTGAAGCTATGTAATTAAAAAAAACCTTTATTGGCATATTTGAACTTAATATCAAAATATGTATTCCTTGAATTTACATTCCCATTTCCCCCTTGTTATGTAAGGGTATTTTTCTTTTTCCTGGTTCCCTTCTAAGTCACTGTCTGCCTTTTGCCTCCTTCACTCCTCCCCAACCACATCTCTCTCCACTTCCTCACAACCTGTAACAATCATAATTTTAGTTAGTTGATCTCATCCTCCCCTTTTCTCTCTTCTCCGTTAGTTTTTTCAGTAAATCCATCCCTATACCCTTCTCTCCCAACACATTCCTCCATTATTTTCCTCTTTCCTTCTCCTCTTTGCGCTATTCCACCTCTTCACACTCCCCCCACCAATGTTTCCACTCGTGGTGCTTCTCCTTGCCTCATGACTATATTCATTACCTTCGTTAATTTTTCGACCGCTACTTCTGCTAATGCTTTTAACATTATTCATATTGTTATTCTGTCATGTCCTAGCGCTTTCCTCAACTTGGGTTTGTTAATCGTTTTCCATGTTTCTACTGTCGTTATTTCCTATTCTTTGTTTCTTTCCGTCTGTGGTCTCATTGCTGCCTTGGGTTCAGTCCTTGGAGAGTTTATCCATCCCTTCAAAATTTATTCCTCGTCGAATTTCCATTGTTATGTTTTATGTTCTTATGCCAAATTATAACTTCAGATTCTCTCCGTACAACTTTGTTATCTTGTCCCCAAATACATTCCCTTTCCTATTTTATTATTCTTCGTACTGCTCATCGTTTCTGTTTCCCAGGTAATTCTTGCATTTTCCTTTCTTCTCCTGTATTTCTCTTTTCGATTTCTCAGACGACCAATATGTTCTTCCTACTTTTTTCCATTAACTAACTGTGCTGCACGGCAACTTTTTCTGCTTGTTCCAGCAATGGTTTTGGAAATTATATCAAGCGACTTCGATATTAGTGTATTTTCCGATGTTTTATAATTGAATGTTTCTTTCCTGGATTTTTTCTCAATTATCATTTCCATACTACTCGTTACTTCTCTTGTGGTTTTATTCTTGAAGTGTGCAGTTCGTATTTTTAAATCATTTTTCAGGTAAGGTCCTCCATTATCATTACTTTAAATTTACTCTTGTCCATGTCATGTTACAACAACTTGTAGAATTCCTTTTTTTCTGCCCTATTCACGTCTTCATTTGGTTCATATTCTACTATCGGCGTGAATACGTTATACTCTTCTTTGATATATATTGATAGCAGTCGTTCGCTAACCTGGTTGTCTTTCCTCATATATTTATTTTTCTCTCTTATTAGTATCACTACTCCCACCCTTGCATTTTCTCCGTCTCTTACTCTTACTAATAGATACAATAATCGTTTGTTAATTGTCTATTTCTTTTCCTTTGTTTCTATTATTCGTTTTTAAGCCATTTCTAATTTTCGTAGCACTCTGTTAGTTCTTTCATTCTTTCATAAACTTCTTACGTTCATGTCTCTAACTTTGTTGTTGTCTTTTCTCTTTATTTATCTTTGTTTTTGTCCCAGTATCGAATTTATATTAATCTCTTTCGTATATATTCTTGCTGTTTTCACAGCAATTGTCGTTTAATCCTTTCATTTGCTTTTCATGTTCTATATTTTCCTTTCTAACCTCGTTTGTCTGTTTTGCCATTTGATGTTTAATTTCATCTGATTCTTGTCCTCCCTTATTATCTCCTTCATCACTTTTCTGAGACTTTCACGTTACTTTTTCTTTCGTCTGATTTGTTTGGGGTTCTACGCAATTTTTGCTTCTTCCTAAATCTTCTTCCACATCGCCTCCTCTCGTTTTTTTCTATTACGGGTTTGAAATTCGTATTTTTATAATGTAAGGTATTTATTGCATGAAATCTTGAAATGGCTGTCATCACATAAACGAGTGCACTAGTTCGTAGAAAAATAATTATGAACGTAGCTATGAGAGAGGGAGAGTGAGAAATCCGTGACGATCAACTTAAAAAAAAAAATGATAAATAATTTCATTGCGATAAAACACAATTAATTGACTAAAGATTAGATCTGTTTCGATCGAATTAATTTACTTTCATGTCCCTCATTACTATAAGTGGCTTAAAATATAAATTGAAACGAAGCAAAATATTGAGATTTAAAAAAATGGAATTAACTTAATTAACTAAATTTGAAATAATAACGGACTCATTGTGCCGTATGTACAAGATGGATACTTATTTTTTTAGAGGAAATTTCCACGATAAAGTCAGCCGAAATCAGAATCAAATGCAATTTAGAACCAAATAATTTCCACCTAATAACCTAACTGGGAAACGCCTTCACATCAACAAAAATCACCTAAATCAACTCTACTCATCAATGGCATCAAATACGATGATATTAGACCTCAGGCAATCTAAAAGATTTAAAAGTTCGTTTATTGATAATTGTTCAGTTGCAATACATATTCTCAACCCAATGCAATTGCTCCAACCCAACTAAATAAATGTAAAATAAATTAATAAAATTAAAAATTAAATTTCAATTTCTTACAAATAACTAAATTGACGTAATCGTCAATTATATCTGATGGTGTTGGGTAGGCCAAGTGTATTGAATTGGGTTGAGTTGGGTTGGGTCAAGTTGTTGAGATGCATTGGGTTGAGCTCTATTCTATTCTATTTTTATACGTATCATTTTGATTGACATCGTTTTTCCGATATTACCCAATGACCGAGAGTGGTGGTCAATTGGCCGTTAAATTGGCACAGGTGAGTGAAATTATATGTTATAACAAGAAATTTACATATATATGAATAATAAAAAAGATTACCCAATCAATTTCATGTCAGATATAATTTTAAGTTGGTTTTGATACGCCTTTATGTTAACTTTAATTTAAAACCAGTATGTTCTCGACTGTCGTTTCAAACAATACGTCAATTTTTATTTTATTTAGAATAATCCAGTTATTTTAGCAGCTACTAACAATATTTCGATAACTGACAAGGATTATTTTACTACTAATGTAATTTAACATCCATTGTTTCAAATGATCATTCACAACCCAATAGAGCTGAAGCCAACCCAACTATGTGAAATATTTTTTTATGAATTATAAAATTTTAATACTTTTAATCCATACATGGTTTAGCTCAAGTATATTCGAAATTCTTTGAGTATAGATCAGGTGGCTTGGATTAGGTTCTTTTTAACATATACAAAACCAAATGCAATTAAACCCAACAAAGCTATGTAAAATTTGCTGTGGCAATTAATAAAGAAGCAAACTACTCCTACAAATAATTTAGTTCCAGAACATTTACATCGGTATTTATTCAAGTAAGTCCAGGTGCGTTAGGTTGATCTCTATTTTGTATCTTTGCAACCCAATGCAATTGAACATTATTATTAACGAATATATTATTTAACAAAATATTGTAACAAATAAATAATCTAATCGAATTATATTCTCCAAATAGGTCCATTTAAGTTGAATACTACTTTGTACCCAATGCAACTGAAACAAACCCAGTATATTTAAGTGAAATTAACTCTAAATAAAGATATAACGTCCAAAAATAACAACAATATTAAATACGCGTTAACCTGGTCAGTATGTTTAGGTGCGTTGGGTTTGGTTTTCTGGCTCATATTCGCAACTCAATGCAATGGTTGAACGCAACCCATATAAGATGACTTTTAATTTAAGAAATCTTTTTTTTTTTAATAAATAACTAAATAGGCATAATTTAACACAATTATTTTTGTTGTTGATTGTGTTCAATCAGGTATACTGTGTTTAGCTATATTTTGCATATGCTCTTACACTCAACAATGATTATTTTAATATACAACAAAAAAGGAAATTACAAGGAAACAAAACCTCAGTAACCTCAGTGTAACTGAACCCAACCCAACCCACCCATTTCTTTAAAGTTGAGTCTAAAACGACTACGATCACCGGCAGCAGACAGGAAAATAAGGTCTGCACATAAAAAAAAAACAAGGAAGGCGGACAACCCATTTAGGAATTTAGGAACCGCATTAAAAATGATAGGTGAACTAGAACACAATGTGCGCGGGTTTAAAATTTGTATAACTGTTTAGCCCTCAATACGTATTTATTTAAGAAATTAAAAATTGTGTATGCTGTACCGCGTTTGGCAAAAGATATGTGTGTTATTTTAAACATTTGTTTGATTGCTAACAAATGAACAATATCAAATAATTTAATTTGAAATTATTTTATAACACGTAAACGTCTGCCTAGATGTGGATAGGAAATCGACAGATAGAATCTAGGATAATGATTTAATAACAATGAAAATTTGTGAGAAAATTGGTCGAAAATAAACAAATTAGATGAGTGTAATATAATATTTTAATCTGCAATTCTCAAGACATACGCGTAAACAAATTAAAATAAGAATAATTATATTTACAATTCCATCTGTTTCTAAAATAAAATACACGCAACTTAATATCTGACAAGATTTTGTTTTTAATCTTGTCAATTAATTTATTAATTTTATATTACATACGGTCATGTTTCCATAGGCAATGATAATAACAATAATAATAATAGTAAAATTTCACATAATCCTTAACATCAATGATACAAATCATGTTGTGTATTTAACTTAAATCCAAAGATAATTCGTTTTTTATTAATCGAGCGTTGTTGATTACATATTATTTTAATTTTAATCGTCAATGTCGTAATCATCATCATCATCATCGTAGTCACCAGAACCATCCTTATATTCTGGCCACTGGTTATTACGGGGATGATAGGGTTTATTAAATACTACATTTTCGTAAAATGGGCTAAGGTAACTTTGTCCCCCATAATTTCCAAGTGGCCACCTAGGGTGTTGTACATATTGATATGCAATTGGGATGTTGACGTAGGCCACGTGGGGTTTATAATAGCGGTAACGGTGAATCGGATACCCTGAAAATTAAACAAACAAATATCAAGATAAAGGTTTCAGAATTCACATACACTTTGCTTCCTTACCTCTGCTGTACAACGGATAAATTGACGTTTGGCGTTGACATATAGTACATTGGAAATTGAAATTGTATTGACACATTTGCCTGCCTGGGCAATCGAAGTTGGCTCTACAACAACCTGTACTAACGTGACTCATTTGGTATTGAGCTATTCCTGCAATTAACGTGGAGGAGTAAATTCAAGATATATTTTACTATTGATATCTGCTAAGTATAAATAAATCAAACTCTAATTCAAAACAATACACGATACTCATAACGAACGCGTGAAGTCAAAGTGATAGTGAACGTCGTAAGTTTAACTAGAAAAGTCTGACAACAATTAATGCCCGATGTTTTTTTTATCTCCAGTTAACGGCACACAACGATCAGTTCTTTTCGACTTAGACTAAAAAAAAACGAGTTTTCTTGTGACTAATTAATTTCGCAAGTTTTAATTATCATATTAAATTGCAAACTTCTAATAAACATTAAAACTATGAACAGTGAATTTAATTAATCACACATTTATGTTATATGAAACGAAAAATACGCACATTTGCATACTCTACAATTCTAAATTTATATAAATATAAAGTATTTACTTATACATGCAAACGTATTTACATAAAATATATATATCTGCTTAAAGAAATATGAAACCGAACGGAATATGTTGAATTTTTAAGATTTTTATGATTAAAAGTACAAAAATTGTAATTTATTCTGCAATTTTCATTTGATTTTTAAAACACACAATACGTTGGTTGAAAAAAATATCGTTAAAAGTCTAAATTGTAATTGTCGTCTTATTTACTTTTTACCAATGCAATTTTGGAAGAAAATTATGTCCAGTTAATCAATAGGACTATTATTAAAATTTATTTTTTTATAAACAAAAAATAAATCAACTGACAATTAGTATTCGCCAACCCAACAAATATATTGAAGGTAATAACTACAATACATAACAAACATAATTTTGTATCAATACATTGTAATATTATTGTAACATCATTATTTTCTAAAATATTTTGTTTAAAATTAAATAATTATTTGCTTACCTGGCCAATATGAATTAACTGCACTCATAAGCATACAAAATATTAGAGCGATCAGCATTTTGTACACCGAAACAACCATCGGACCCCACTTGGCTAAAATCGAGCAATGAATGGCGAGACGATACGATATATTGACGAAATCACTCGAACTTATCAAATGTCAATCAAAAATAATGCCCCCTCGCAATGATCATGTACAATCGGTGAACATATAAAACTGGCACACCTAAAATTATTTCAATGTGAATATACTTCTCAACTCTCAATCAAAATTTTAAATCATTAAATGGAAAATTTTGCAAACCAAATTTAAAAATTCTTTCAGCAGAATTGGGAAATCATATTTTATAAGGACATGTTGGGGGGATGTCCCTATTTTTTAAACAAACTGCTTGTCGGCAGTTTTATTTTTATTATTATTATTATTAACTCAGGGTTATGCGTTTGCCATAACACATAACCATTACGTCAAGAAGATTTACGTTACGTTAAAAAGAAATATTAATCCCCCACAATATTTTTTTACAGTTTGGTACCAGTTATATTGTATATAGAAAGAAAGGCTATGAAAGTCATTTGCTTTTCATCATTTCTACCATTGGCGAATTCTTAAATCCTCATATGAGGGCATTGTATGTGACTAATATATCTTTATAATTTATTTCGTCTATCTTGTATCCTCGTTTTATTAATTGTGTAATCATTTAAAGTTTTTTAATTTTATCTTTCGTTTGCATTTTTCAATTTTACTTTTTTGTATATGTCATTATATTTATTAAATTTCGCTGGGCGGATGAATAATATTATATTATATTATTACATATTATAATTGTTATATATATATATATATATATATATATATATATATATATCTACAGTATGTTTCACTTAAGAGTGTAACACCCTCATATCTTTTTTATTGTTAGTCCGATTTTAGTAATTTTTTTCCCAAACGTAGAATACTCATTGCTCTATTTACTCCCAAAAAAACAATTGTATTCTTTAAATAAACGGCAAAAATCAAGAAATCACTTTAGGGATTTTTTTATCGAAAAATTTTACTAGTAATAATTGTTCAGAATTGCCCAAAAACCCCAAATCCAAAATTTCATGAAAATTAAAAATGTTAAAATTTTCCGTAAAAGTCCGTAAATACTTATTATTAGATGCGCGGAAGAAAGTATGCTGTGAAAATTTTGTTTGAAATAAAACCTGAACTGTCAAAGTTGTTTAAATTTGTTTTTGTTTAGGCGCAGCCACCTCTGCAAATAATATTAACCGATTGATTACATTGCTTTCGAGGAAAATTTTAACATTTTTAATTTTCATGTAATTTTGTATTTAGTGTTTTTGGGCAATTCTGAACAATTATTACTAGTAAAATTTTCAATAAAAAAATCCCTAAAGTGATTTCTTGATTTTTTCCATTTATTTTGCCATCGCAGGTTGCTTTGCATTTAAAGAAGACAATTGGTTTTTTGGGATTAATTAGAGCAATAAGTATTCTACGTTTGGGAAAAAATTACTAAAATCGGACTAAAAATAAAAAAGATATGAGGGTGTTACACTCTTAAGTGAAACACACTGTATATATACAAACGAAAGATGGTCTAATCTTACACCTCAATGGTGCAGTGAACATTAATTAAAACAGGTCCTTGAAGACTAACTGGTGGATCGCTAGACAATATTGTTTCTGGGTTATTACCCTTCGTCAATAGCGATTACCAAGAACCTTAGTTGTTGAAATACGCGGCGCGAGCCAATCGCTCCTAACGAACCACTGACAACAGAACACTGACGAGACGATACCTTGTCTAACACCTTGCGGAGACTAAACAAGAGACGACTGTCAAACGTCCAGTGTCAACATATAAAAGGATTGCTGCAATTAAGTTCAAAAACAATTCAAATTAAAAATGCGTTTTGTCAAATGTGACAGCAAAATGTAAAATTTACACGAAAGATGGTCTAATCTTACACCTCAATGGTGAGGTGAACATTAATTAAAACAGGTCCATGAAGCCACCTTCATGGAAAAATAAAAATAAAACTGGCGTTAGTCGTAGTGTATCTAATTTATGGAAAGAATTTGACATCGTTCCAGGCTTTTACAATAAGCATAATATTAAGAATTTGTTAGTCAATAATAAATTAGTTAAAAAAGACATATTGTTAAATTCAGGCATATATGAAATTAAATGTAACGATTGTAATTCGGTGTATATAGGTCAGACAGGAAGGAACTTCAGAACCAGATTTAAAGAACACTGCCATAATTATATGTCTAAAATTTCAAACTCTAATGTCGCCAAACACTTGGTAGATTTTAATCACAAATGTACCATTAGTAATTTGTCGACATTGCATATAGAAAAGAAAGGTTTAAGGCTCACTTTCTTAGAAGGTTATGAGATTAAGAAATCCCAAAAAGCAGGCAAATTACTAATGAACGAATACCTCGATGTAATCCACTCGCCGTTTGTAGACCTAGTTTTAAAGGAATTCCCGATTCTCCCTACTACCAACAACGAATGTTAACCAAGCACATTGTATATAAATTAAGAATTGTTTTGTAAACTCTTTACTTATCTTCTGATGAAGGCGTAACTGCCGAAATTATAATAAAGATTTGTCAGAAAAATTTTGTGGAACAAATTACCAAGTGTTTTATTATTGTTTTAATCATGTTTCACCGAGTGCCTACAGCTTCATCAATTGAATTTAATATATATAAATCTATATAAATATCTGAACGAAATTACTCGGAAGCACACAAGACACGTGTGGATAAATAACGAAGGGTGATGTTCCTTCCATATTGATCCACTATGCTCGACAGCCGAGAAATCACAATCGGAACAATGTGAATTCAACATTCTTCGACGACCCAATTTCCAACTTAGTCGTATATCGTCAATAGTTAACTTAGACACTCGCTCATCGCAACACAATGCGCTCAATTTCTATGCCAACAAATGAAATGGCTGTCATCTTCTCTCTTAGTCTTTCTCTTTGAGATGGACTGGAGGAGATAAAAGATATGTTAGAGAAATGTATGCAAATCTTAAATATTAAATCCCGTATGTTACAGGGAAGACCATACAAAGTAGTAAAGACCTGAAACACGAATTAAGAAAAAATGACGAAGTCATTACCACATTCAATGAAGAAATCAAAGAAATGGTAGAGAAATAGAACGAAAGAACGAAGCCGAGTAAGCTAATTGGAAAAGCACACAATCACATAACCGAGGAGAAAACAACGTCGTAATCAAAACATATGAACAGAAAAAACCGAATTGTAGACAAGAAAACTCGACTTGCAAACATCAATAAACACAATAGATAGTTGGAGTAAGAAAACAAAAACCTTACTGAAATTATTTCATTTAACAAAAATAGACATAAAGAAGAACATGGGTATTCTGAAGATTACACGAACGTTAAAGATAAATATGGATACGCACAAGACTCGTCAAAAAGAAAAAAAATTAAATTGGGAGGTAGAAGTGAAATGGAAATATCTAAATGAAATGGGAATGTGAGCAAAGGAATGAATGGGAAGCGGCAGGTTGAAATGATGAGAAGCAAGCAAGAAAGGCACAAGGACGTAAGAACTGTCTTGGAACGCTGCAGCCGACATAAAACAACAATTCTCGCTGGCAGAAGGAAAATGAAGAAATGCATACTGATATATGCTGGCCAGAAAAGCATAGGAAGAACTGACAAGGGTTTATGGATAGAAAGGAAATATAAAGAACAATTGCAGCCTTAGGCATAACAAGTCAAATAGCAAATATTACAATAACAATGCCTACCCAGATGACAGGTAACAGACTAGAGGGTTTCCTCTGGCCTGTTACAATTATCATGGTGGAAGAAGTAATAGAAAATACGATAGGGAAGCACACTTGAGGTCGCGGATGCAATAACGCTCGGAGCGCGTGGACCTGGAAATAAGTATTGTCCGATCGATATTTTGGGGATTTTTTTTTTTTTTTCGGAAAATGGATGAACAAAAAATACTATCTTGTGTAACTTTCTGCATCTTTTTTACCCGAACTATTTTTTGATCGTCAATTAATTTGTCCAGAAAAAAATAAAATAGTGAAATTTTTTCGTTAAACAATTCAATTAATTTCAATGCTTTTTAAAACTCGAGTCGCGAAATCTCGGTAACTATTCGACCAAACTAGTTGAAATTTTTAATGGAACACTGTGACACTTCACTGTTGCGAATAAAGTTGTTGCAATCGTCGAAATAATCATTTGTTGGATAATATTCAATAAATAATCAGTTGCGCTATGAAACCATGTTCTTTTTTTTCGACTAGCGAGGAAGTTTTTCGCTATTGGTCTTGCGACATTCTCTTTGCGATATCATTGTTCCTGTAACGTAAATTTTGATGTATCACTTGGCGTGATAAGTTTAGAACCTGGAAAGTTGTTGCTTTGTAAACGAAACTGCATTACTGCATTTTATTCTTCTTTCAAGCATAGATTAATGCCCAAATTACTTAAGTGTTTATGTGACAATCGTGATTGAAGCATACAGTTATTCTTCTATGCAAGTACGCAATCGAACATACAGCGCATATGAATGAAAAAATTGCAATACGATTACCGGCTGTAAACAAAAGATTATTTTGGTCACACTCGCGATCGTATAAGGAAAAGTCGAATAATTATTATTGTTTTTATAGAAATTTTTTCTAACAACGAAAGAAATACAATGAATAGTATTAACTTGTAATTATTACACCACTAAAATATTTAAAACATCTATCATTTGGGATGTACGGGCGGAAAAAAATTGGTCGAGCACATTGAAACTGAAAGACATTATATATATTTGGTACAAAGTGCTCGAAATCCTCCATTTACTACAGTAGAACAGAAAGACTGCAAGGTGAAAGATTTTGAATCTTTAATTTTAAAAAAATACAAAGTTCCGAAAGGACTTAAGATCAGTAAAGCAGTTAAAATTCAGTATTTTGGTAATGGTCAAATTAATGTTTTCTACGATTATGATGGCGAACCAATTACTTATAAAATAGAGGCGACAGTGTCATTTGACGATTTTGTAAATGCTGCAGAAGTTAAACAAATATGGATTTCACAAGAAAAAAATAAAGATTTAAATGCACTGCTACGATATTTGACTCCAGGAGGTAGAAATTATTATACATCATATTTAGATGATATGCGTGTTAGAGTAAAGAGGGTGAGCAAATCTAGGGTAGATAAAAATCTAACAAGCAGGAATGAAAGTAGAAGAAACAAAAGAATCTGCTCCCTAATAATAGATGTTTTTAATATTTTAGTGATGTAATAATTACAAGTTAATACTATTCATTGTATTTCTTTCGTTGTTAGAAAAAAATTCTATAAAAACAAAATAATTATTCTACTTTTCCTTATACGATCGCGAGTGTGACCAAAATAATCTTTTGTTTACAGCCGGTAATGGTATTGCAATTTTTTCATTCATATGCGCTGTATGTTCGATTGCGTACTTGCATAGAAGAATAACTGTATGCTTCAATCACGATTATCACATAAACACTTAAGTAATTTGGACATTAATGTATGCTTGCAAGAATAAAATGCAGTAAAGTAGCACGGAAGCGCATGACGCGTCGTGCGCGGTAAACGAACCTTTCGTTTACAAAGCAACAACTTTCCAGGTTCTAAACTTATCACGCCAAGTGATACATCAAAATTTACGTTACAGTCTAAGGAACAATGATATCACAAAGAGACCAATAGCGAAAAACTTTCTCGCTAGTCGAAAAAAAAAGAACATGGTTTCATAGCGCAACTGATTATTTATTGAATATTATCCAACAAATGATTATTTCGACGATTGCAATAACTTTATTCGCAACAGTGAAGTGCCACAGTGTTCCATTAAAAATTTCAACTAGTTTGGTCGAATAGTTACCGAGATTTCGCGATTCGAGTTTTAAAAAGCATTGAAATTAATTGAATTGTCGAACGAAAAAATTTCATTATTTTATTTTTTTCTGGACAAATTAATTGACGGATCAAAAAATAGTTCGGGTAAAAAATATGCAGAAAGTTACACAAGATAGTATTTTTGTTTCATCCATTTTCCGAAAAAAAAATTTCCCCAAAATATCGATCGGTTGGACAATACTTATTTCCAGGTCCACGCGCCCCGAGCGTTATTGCATCCGGGACCTCATTCACCTACCTCAGATCAAAGAAAAAAACTACGCCAACTTGATTCACAAAAGAGTGAAATTAATCATAATTTGCACGATGTTTGGGCACAAGACAAAATATAAAATACACTGTTATTTACAATCACATCCAGCATAATAGAGCTCAACTGGTATACATTTTAATAAGCAGACAGGCGAAATAAATCTGTAAGCGAATTGAAATTAACCAAAGCTCAAAATGTTGAAAGGGTGGTTATGAAACTTTGGTGAAATTGTTTGGCCCAGTGTGCGAGCGAATCGCCACCACGCCATAAATATAATGAAGGCACCGTTTAGAGATAAATAAGCAGGCAGGTGCAGGATAACGAGAGAAACAACAGCTTGGACAAGAAAGATATAAAAAAAAACGTAATTACGCACCACCAAAATACTGAAACTTCTTCACCGGGGAAACGATATGCAAAATTACAGTGGCTACATACAAATGGGGAGGAAGACACATAAAATTTATAAAACCATGAGGAAAGAGAGAATAATAGTGACAAAGAAAAAGAAGGCGACGAGAAAATAATGACTAAACTGGGAGAGCACAATTATAAAGAACTACAACAGGTTTCGCAAGTAGCGAAACAGAAGAGAAGGAAACAAAGTAAATGGCGAAACAAGAACTGAGTGAATGATTGTATAATGTAGTCATATTCTGATGTAGCTGATATGGAGGAAAGAAGAAATGGCAGAGGAATGGACCAATTGCCCACAAAGCGATAATCCTACTGAACAAAGCATACAAGCTGCCAACATCGGTTTAGAGAAAACTAAAAATTTACATTGTGTAGGTTCTAGGAGAACGGATTTATACCTGGAAGATCGACAGTTGAAGGAATAGTAAAACAAGCTGCGAAAAGTATTACCATAAGACGGAACTTCATCTACTGTTTTTCGACTTTAAATAATTCTACCGTCCTGAATGATGCCAATATGATAGGAGTTCCGGATAAGATCCCAAATTCGATAATATTGGAATGAAAGAGTATGAACTTATAGTTTCCAAAAACCAAGAGACCCATGAGCAGCTTTCAGTCAAGATAAACTTTAAAGTAAGGGACTGGACTATCAGCCACAATGTTTAACATAGCACTGGATAGGATTATGGAAGTGTGTGGCATATCCGGACGACATGACAATTGTGACGAGAAAGAGATTAAGACAAACAACCAAGAGAAGAAGGTCAGAATACTCGAACAAAACATCATAAAAGACTTACACAGAAGAAATAGAAGATATTATGAAAAGTGCTGGTTCCATAAAAATTTTGAGAACTAAAACCAAGATTTTATGACAGTTACACCGGAACCATGATGCGGCAGCTACATGAGATGGAAGCCAACAGACCAAAAAGGCGCCAAAAACTCTAATGTAAAACAAAGGTTTTGGGCCAAAATCTGTAAAAACCAAGTCATGGTGAGTATTAGAACGTTGGCCATCACGAACTGGAGGCGAAGAGTAATTAACAAACAACAATGGAAAGAAGGAGTAGGAAAAACATGGTACCACATTCCAGAAAGACATAGATACTGTGGACACCCACAGAAACCAACAGGATCGATAGTTCGAGATGCAATTGGCTACAATTCCCATGGAAATTTATTGTTAATAATATTTTTCATTCGAAAGTGTTTGTGCAGTCGTATTCACGGATATAATTCAAGCCATCCATAAAGTATAGCACCAAGTTCCCATTCACAAACTAAAAAAGCAGTACCAACACAATTCTCTCAAAGCAAGAAGAAGCATATTTCCAGCTAAAGGATATCAAGGCGGGAGTAAACAATATGGAGTCGTGGGTCTGGTACTCCACCTATTATACTATAATGATATTCTAAAGCTTGAAGAAGGCATGACATCAACTTCTGCTGTTTATAAAGGTTTCTATCAATTGGAGAAGACCAACGGAATGTACAATAAATCTTAATGGTTCAAAATCAATGCATACGCATTTTAGCTGTTGAGAATTCTCTATACAGCCTATTCAGACAAGAGACAACGTTGAAACCCCATATTAAAAAGACGATAGAAGAACTCAATATGAAATTTGGAAAGATGTAATGGATTCTTGGAAATAATTCCAAGCCATCCAATGATAACTAATTATTGATCAGCATTGAAGAAATTTGGAAATTTTAAAATAAAGTGCAGCGGAACAGATGATGATTTATTGTACCTAAAAAAGTGCTGCGCCCACCAAGATATAAAAATGGTGACTGTGGAACGAATAGTAGCAAACTGTGCCAGCGAACGTCTACTTGAATATATGAATGTCGAAGCCATCTTACCCTTCGACAAAACATAATTGACATAATAGTTTTGAAAACACAACTTTAACGGTTTAAATAGAATTAAATGTCTTATGGGTCTTCCTGATCGAGATTGTAGTAATATTTGTTACCAATAATAAAATTATCAAAGTTGGGTTGGACTGCGAGCAATGAAAGATAGCAGAAATGTAAAAAAATAAAACCAAAGTAAAACAAATATATAGGCTAGGAAAACCTATTAAGGTGGGATGAGGAAATTGAAGAATGTGAAGGAATAATTAACGAAAATAAGTCACGCCTATGATGTGGTCCAAGGAGATGTTGTTGGTCGGATAGGGATAATGCAATAAAGGGAGAGGGAAAATATATTGATATAAAACTAGTAGGAGGTAGGTGGAAAAGAACCAAAAACACAAATATATGAAATGTTTATATTTAAAATTCCAAACTCGCAGTGTAATTACTAAATGTTGAAAAATAAAATTCAACAAATAAGTTAGTGTCCTACAAACCCCTAATCGATAATTATATCTAACATTAAACTATGTCAAATACTAAATACACAAAAAATATTTTAAAGCATTGTTGACAGATTAAATCGCCCTGTTCGCTCGTCATCCAGTTATTATAAATTAAAGCACGTCATTCTTTTGAAAGATGTATGTCTGTGTTTTTATTGAGTTTTAATCAACCAATCACTTATTCCGGTTATACTTTATGCAGTTACAATTAAACCTTACTATATTACTTTGGGTCTGGTTTGTCGTTGTCTGTTGCTGTTTGATTTGACAACAAACAAACTTTGTGCCGATAACAATTGTGCTTGCAACACGAATATTTAGCACCACAGTCCCAGTTTGATAAACATTGCAGATGGTGGGTGTACCGAAACGGATACTTAAACCCGCACTCCATCGTCGTATTAGGACACAGACCGGGTTTATCTACAAAACTCGTACTAACAATTGAGTAAATACTAAAAAATGTTCTCTTACTTAAAATCTTGCAATCTACCAAAAGAACCCCTCGCCTTGTCGGGACGTTACAGATCGTAAAATCTTGCGAGATCACCAACGCACAAAGCGCTGCAATTAGCGTTAGACGAAGCATTTCGACGGTGTGGGCATTGGAATTAACGCTACGCGGCTTTATAGCGACATGTTTGCGTGGATTATCGACATATCGTCGATCAGTAAAAAAATAAAGCGAGGCCGGACGATAGCAAATAATAAAATAGTATATAAATATTTGGAAAAGATTAGTTACGAAAAGCTTATTAATATTTGCAATTACTGGTGAACGTCATGGTTATTCGGATATTAATTAACGCGAGAGAAGCTAATACGTTTTGGATTTATTAGAAACTATTAAATAGTTTTGGTTTAGTTTTTGCTAATATAAGCTTTAGAACATCGTAAACGCCAAGCTTACAAACATGTCCCAGTTCGTGAAACTAATTCATTGTCTGGAATTGGGTTGTTTTATTAATCAGTTTGAACCCTCCTCCTTCATCCCGGAAAGATAATCTCACCGGTGGTAAAAACCATTACACCACCAATCCCAACAATTTTTAATAGCAAATGAATTAGGATTATTTTCCAAACAAGAAATTACGCACTAATGGATTAATAAGAAATATGTGCCACATACAAATTATGTTTTCACTGTGGCGTCGTATTGTTGAAATTGATCCAAATTAACAACGTGTACATTAATTTATTTCCGCCCACATGATTACTTCCAAAATCGGCTGGAAATAAATATTATAAATTTTAAACACAAACTTTTTGCCCCCCCCCCTCGATGCAGTGCGTCGGGCGTTGAAAAATTTTAACAGACGTTTTAACATGTTTTTAAATATAAGTGACCAAACTAAATTAAGTTAGTGAACACGTGTATTTATAAGAATTGAAAGTTGAAAGAAGGCGGTTTGGAGCTGTCGTTCACGATCACGACGTCGAATCCGAAAAAATCCGACCAACAAAAAAAAAAAGAAGAACAAGACCAAGGTGGCCAATAAATCCCCGATAAGCACGCAAATTTACAATTATTTAGCGAGGGAGGTTATGCCGACGTTGGGGGTCGGCTTCGTGGGGTTGATGATGACGGCTGGGTTCGTGAGTTACTTCCTGTACCCATTCGGTAAAGTGATCGCCGGGATGCCCACGGCGCCAACAGGCGTTACAGGTACACGATGAGTCCGCGAGGATCCGTCGAAGCCGTTCAATTGAACCGCCTGAGAACACCGCAAAATACCCCGATCTATATTACTCCAACGAAATCAACAAGAACTACCCCATTTCTTAGACGACGAATCAATTTGTCGTCGGAAATTCGCCGCAGGAAGCGGAGCTTGAAAATCAGGAGGCGCCGGGTCGTGAACGACGATTACATGTCCAATGAGATAATCGAGGCGGAAACTTCCGCGTGACAATGATTCCCACTGCGACGACGACTGGCAACGGCGTCGACGGAATTTCCGACATATTACTTTCGCTCGTCAACATGTTCAGGGGCTTGTAGTTGAAGTTTAGGGTAGGGTTGGAGATGCTGCAGAATAAAACTAGGGTGCTGTCGAGTTACATCAGTCAGATGCAGGAACGTCTGCATGCGTCCGAGGTGAAACATTGATTGTTTGATAGTTAATCCTTAATTAGGCGCATGGAGTCAAAGCGATTTCAAATGGGAAACAAAATAAGTTAAGGTGATTGGAAAGTACCCGTGATTTTGCTAGGTTCCTTACCGCTGGCGGGGTGTGCAAATCAGTACCCGCTGGAACATCAACGCGTACTGACGTATCGCTGCTCTCTTGGGTGGTGACCCCATACGACCACTTATGTAAGAATTTGTTTTTCGAGGTAAGTTTCTTTTGTTCATTATGGCATAATTTTATAGTAGTTGTATATTACTTACTTTATTAACGTAATTTTATTTATTGAGATAACATATAAAAAAAATATTTTGTTTTGACAAATTTTATTCTGTTTGAACTATTTGAAAATGAGTGACGAAAGACAAATTTTGCAGTGGCTGATGGAAATGGATGAGTCCGGCGACGAGCAAGATGTTACTGGTTCTGCCTCTGGAGATGAATTTGTAGGTGACGCAGTAACCATGATTCGGGAAGCGACACTAAATGTATTCAGACATCTGAAGACAGCGAAGAAGATATTACTGAAGCACTGGAAGCACTGGATTTTTTATCTAGACACCGCCATCAATTGCAGTAAGGACTCGTGCACACAACATCGTTACTCATCTTCCGGGAATCAAACAGTATGCAAGAAATACTAAATCTCCGATGGAATGTTTCCGATTATTTTTTGATACTGAAGTCATTGAGTTGCTCGTAATGAATACAAACTTGTATTCTGGGAGAGTAGGAGAAAAATTCCAACGCGATCGAGATGCACTTCCTACTGATGTAGAAATAAACGCAAGTATATATGCCTACTAAATCGAACAAATACGGTATAAAAGTCCAAGCTATGGTTGACGCAAAGAAATATTGCTTGTCCAAGTTTTAGGCTTATTCTGGTAAACAACCAGATGGACAATATTAAGTATCTAATTCTCCAGATGATATATTAAAACGTCTAGTTGAAACTGTAAAATACAGTGGACGTAATATAACAATGGATAATTGGTACACAAGTGTAAAATTTGCCAAGGAGTTACTGGCGACTGAATACGAACTAACTCTTGTTGGTACGTTGAATAAAAGGAAACCTGGTATCCCTTTTGAATTCTTGCCAAACAAAAATAGAGAGCAACATAGTTTACTGTTTGGATTTTATAATCATATTGTAGTGGTCTTATATGTCCCTAAACCAAAGAAAACCGTTGTTTTACCTTCCAGCATGCACAATAATACTGCCATAGACAAAACAAGCTGCACTCAGAAATCAGAAATCATTAATTTTCATAACGCTACCAAAGGAGGTGTTGACTGCAATGCTCAACTTTGCGCTAATTATAACGTCGGAAGGAGAACCAAAATATGGCCACTGGCTGTATTTTTTCATCTTTTGAACGGCATCAATGCACTTATAATACACAGGGCGAATAATGATAAGAGTGACACACATATAAGGCACCTTTTTTCAAGAAATTAGCGATAGAGCTTGTTGAAGATCAGCAAAAACGTCGCATTCATCAGCGAGCCGTAAGGTACACGGTGAGCAGGAAGCCGTACATCAATCGACTGCTAAGCGTGGGCGCTGTTCATCGTGTCTTAGGAAGGATGATAAAAAACTTTCAACTAAATGCAGTAAGTGTGGAAAGTTTATATGCCAGCAACACTCCTTCACATACTGCGTCGAATGTGGAAGAGGCGAATCTTCTGACGAATACCATTAATAATTTTTTTACGTTGATCTCGACTTATACAAAAAGAATTAGTTTTATAAGAGTTTGAGCTTTGTTTTTTTTTCACACATTAATTTTGTAAAAAATAGTTTTTGTTACAGAAAGTGGTACATAATAAAATACTTTAACATTTTTAATACGAACTTCTTTCATTTAATTACAATCAATACTAAATTTATGTGGACATCTTTGGGGTCACCATAGACCTCAAGCAACTAGTTATGTGATTCTCTTAATGCGTCTAATTAAGGGTTAAGGACGGAAATTCGGGTTTGAAATGCAAAATTGGTTTGATTGGTTGGATATACTTTGAGGTGAATTCGAAAGCTCGGTATAATAATATATTGTAAAATATATCGAGATATAAATACATGAAATTATCAAATTGAGCCCGTTTTACCTTTACGAGTCCTTTGACGTCGGTAAACGAACGTTTTTTACAGTGACTTATTTCGTTCTTGCGGTCCGTTGGGCATTTCAACAGGCTGAATAATTAACTAACCACCCTAGAATCACAATTTTGGTACGTGTTCATGATAGTAAAGTGGTTCAGGCCTAACCATATACTTTATTAAACCTCGTTAATTGCCATATTGGCGGTATTACAGTTTCCTCTCCATAAGTTTCGTTTCATTAAATGCCATGAAATTGATCTTTTCCTCGAGTTTCTTTCTGCTTAATACAATTATCCACCAAATCAAATAATGAATCTAATCCGACTTAAACAGTATGGGTGACAAGAAGAATCCAATGTTTTTCTGGCCATAATACAATTCCTTCGGCAAGTGTTTATCGAAAATTGGTCGAAAATAAAAAAATTCTGTGGCGCTTTAGATTATTTATTTTGGCATTCCAGAGACTTATCCTATACATTTACAGAAATTAGAACAATTACATTCGTGGCATCAATTGCATCAAAAATAAAAATTGAGACCTTCAGAGTTTTTTTATTTAAAAGCTTTAACGTTATTGTTTCAATTAAAATACGAATTAATTTATTGATATTATTATAAATAATTACATTTTTCCTTAATCAATAATATTAAAAATTAAAACAAACCTAACTATCAATGTGACAACACAAGTTATATAACTGGCCGTGAATATTTTACTGTGAACAAACCATTATTATTAATTTGACATCTTAACCTATGACTAACCGATCTAACCTCAAATAATTGTCAAAAGTTGTTACTTAAGTGACGTTTGAGTGTATGTACAAAATTGTGGTTCGTTTACAGTTAAACATTCATGGCCAACTTCGACGCCAAATTTTTATTTATCTTACCCAAAGATAATTCCAAAGTTTTCAAAGCAAAGAAATTTAATATCTATACATACTTTTACTATTTTTACTTTAAATGTTAATATCATAATCATTATAATTGTAGTCACCAGAACCGGAAACATCATTTAAATCCGCATCATCGTAAAATGTTTCAACCGCATACCCTGAAAAACAAATATCATGTTTTGCTTAATTCGGTCGCAAAATGAATTAATCGAACGAATATGTAAACGAATATGTAATAGTAAAAAGTAAATATTAAATTAGATACATTAAAACAATTAATAACAAATTTATAGTTAAGAAACCGGACAGAAATCATATAAAAATATTCATTTATTATTAAAAAACTCAATTTGTTTTCTTACCTCTGCCGTACGAAGGATAAATTAACGTGTGATATTGACATGTATAATAGTTGAAATCTATACTGTATTGACATATTTGTCTGCCTGGGCAATCGTAGTTGGTTCTGCATAGATCTTGAGGTGCTACTTGAGGCAATTGGTAATGATATATCCCTGCAATAAACGTCTTATATATTTTGAAAAATAATTCAAAATAAATTGTCCTATTGATATCTGATATGTGTAAATAAATTCAACGTAAATTAAAATTAAAGACAATACGTGAGTACGAACGAACGTAATGAAAATGATTTACAACGTTTCGGTAAAAAATTGTAACACAACAATTAATGATTATTGGACAACTAAATGGCCGCAGTGGCCGCCATTTGGGCAGCTGATCAACTGAACCAAAACTAAAAATACGTCGAAAACTTTTAGTTTAGCACAGTGATTTTATTCCCAGTTAACGTGCGACAACGATTAGTTAGTAAACGTAATAATAACAAAAATTGCCTTTTTTGTACAACACAATTACAATACAGTACAATGTATTCAGTATTATCATAGTTCAACCAAAAGTATTGAAAATAAATACTATTTAATTTAGTGCCCTCGGGATGTGTTTTTTCCAGTAAGTGAATCAAATAAATCATTTTGTAAAAAATATACACTGTAAATCGTGCAAATGTGTAAACCTGTTACATTTCAAGCGTAAATATCCACAAATTGTAATAATTAGAAAAATGTTAATTTAATTTGTAATTATTAAAGAATTTACAGGAAAGAATTATATATTTTTCATTCATATAAAATTTATTTATTTATTAGAATCAACATTTGTTTTCTTACCTCCGCCGTACCAAGGATAAATTGAGGTTTGACGTTGACATATATTACAGTGGAAAGCGTTACTGTATTGACACATTTGCCTGCCTGGGCAATCGTAATTAGTTGCACAGTGATCTCGAGTATAAGGCAATTGGTGCTGAGATATTCCTGCAACAAACGTAACTTTTATATTTTTTAGAAACAATATTGTGGACTGGAATGGGTACATTTTGTTGATAATTTAAAATAAATTTTTCTATTGGCATCTGATAATTCCAACTGGAATTAAATACAGTACTTGGGTAACGAACCGACACAATGAAAGTGATTTACAACGTTTCGTTAAAAAAATGTAACACAGGACAATTAATTCTCCAATTAGTGGACAAGCAAGAGGGACTCCATGGGGTAGTGGTTTGTACTGTGATTGGTGCATTGTTTAATATATTCTGTGTGCACTTTCAACCATTTAGAAGCATTGATTGAAAGACCATACCTTTCAGACACTTCAGTTAGATCTTTTAAGTCATTCAGTCATTGAGTATGACCATACTCAATGTACGTAATTTAAGTTTTATGAAAATTGCTGGTGCAAATAATATATGATAGTGGACCACAAATACTCTCTTGCGGTACCATGCTGCGGATAAATTTTTTAAGCTTTGCATCGGAGGCTACGTAAGCAGTACTAGAGGTAATTTTATGAACTTGATCTATAGTTTTCGATTCAAAAACTGCTCAAGTAGATGTTGCTAGAATTTGCAAGACTTTTCTATTTCGATATTTCTACAGTCCACAAACGAAATCCAATGATTTTGAAAAACAAACAATAGATTTTTTTAATGAAAAGTTGTTTACTATTTGAATTTTTAAATATTTCTAATCTAATTTTAAGAGTTACCATTACATGTCGATCTTATGTGACATATATTAATTTTGTTATGTCCATTATGAAATTCAAACACCTTATAAACATTCAAATAAGGAACGGTGAAATTGATTAATAACATATTTAATGTATGCCTCTCTATAACATTGTATAACGATTGCTGGAACGCATCCTTTAATAAAAAATCAGGATCAATTTGATTTAAAATCGTTCAAGCCCAATTTGCCACTGATTTGATTCTTTTTCTATATTATCAAATTTTATTGTTTGACCTTCATTGTTTTATTTTCGTTTCTGGTGGTTTAATTCTTTTCTGTTGAATTATATTAATTTTCGAATTGTTTCGTACCTCTTATTTCAGTTCTGAATTGTACCACTAATTTGATGTTCAGTTTCTTAATTTTGCACGTTTTTCTCATGAGTTTTGGTTTAACTCATTTTATTTTCATTTAATTTTTTCGTTTTAGTTCCATTCGCTTCCACATCTATATCATTATCTTTTTTAGTTCCATTTCAGTAATTTCATATCCGTTTACTTTCCATTTACTTGGGAACATATATTTTTCGTTTTTGTTTTGACTGTTCTGGCAAATTTGCTTTATTTGCATTATCAGTTTTCGATTTTATTTAATTTAATTTTTAATTTATTTATTTTAATGTCTCCTCTGTTAATTGTTTTTCAAGCAATATCTTCAATCGTTCAAATTCGAAGAAACGAAATATTATTAAAATAATTTAATTTCATACAAAAGCTCAATTTCTCAAAAAAAACTTGGCCAAGTTGGTATTGGAATGAATTGTCTGCTATTTTTTTTTAGTCAAGGCAGATTCAACACAAACCAACACATATTCTGAGAAACGAAATATAATAATTTGCAAAAAAATTATACGACAACAATAATAATAAACAACGAATCAAATAAAAATATTACATCTATGAAATCCTTGAAAGCAGACGTAAAGGATCTTACCTAAGTGTCTGTAATACTCCGGCAAAACATTGTACGTAGGTCGCTGGTGGAAAAATCCGTGAAAATAATCCATAAAATTGAACGCTTGACATAACGAAACTCCCACGAAAATTAAAAATAACACTTTACACTGACGCATTTCGAACGCAATTGTAAGTGATGCCTTTAATCTTATCCGTTCAACGCACAACGGATATTTAACATTGATGAACGCCTTTTTATACGAACTGAGCAAATACACTCAAGATAAATAATGAGGCATAAGCTCGCAATTATTATTTTTCCTTCCCTCGCGTCGTCTAGATATGAATTACGTTATAATTTTGTGTTGATAGAAATAAGCATCACAAATATTTTTTTTTGGGTACTGCCATAAAAAATTAAATACTGTTGATGAAAATATGAATGAATTGATAAAAATAATTATTATACCGGACTAAAAGAACTAAACATAAAACGACGATAGTCAATAATAATTGATGCGATACCAATTCTACGAAATTTCGATAAATCTACCATTGTATAAGCATGCTTCATTGTAGTCTGTAATAGTTGATGAGATATGAATTCCAGGAAATTAAATTCCTGTATTTTATATAACAACTCGTAACTCGTAAAGATAAATGTGTAACAATTAGACTAAAGTAAACAATTAAAACTATTTTAATTGTAAAACGCAATTGGAGGTAAACAAATGCTTTCCTATCTATTAGCTTTTGTGTACTAGAATAAAAAGTTTAATGTAGATAAATCTATCGTTAACATCCCATCAGTTGTTTCATCCTAGTGCATAATACTTGAATCTCATGTGAATTAAAAAAAAATTACAAATATACAACAATGCCAACGTTATATAATTTCGTAAGGATGTAGTCCAAGATTTGCTTTATTAATATTTAAAAACATAAATAAATTCAAAAATTGAACTTGCAATATGCCCAACAATTTTGCAGTCCTTTAGATAAGTAAAATGGATGAATCCAATTGCTGTTAATTTTTGCTTTAAAAAATCTTAAAACGATTAAAATTGCTTTGACATAAGCGATGGCTTCGTGAGCACCACATCTGGATTTATTGCAGGAAACTCCTTATCCTTTTTAAATGGTGCGTTGCACCTGGAAAAGTCGACACCGGGGTACATAGTCAGACAAGAGACAGCGTGTTACAGACTGGAGGTAGAAGTGGCGAGGAGGATGGCAAAATATGAAGACGGTTTAAAGAGAGAAGAGAGTAACAGTTTAGGAAAAAGGGTGATGGAGGAAATAGAGAGGAGGGGAAGACAGGGAGGGGTACTATCGAAGTGGGAGAAACTTAGAAAGAAGATGTATGAGAGAGCGGGTCTGTCAATAGTGGAGGTAGAAAATAGGAGAAGAGATGGGGTAGGGGTAGAGAGCGAGATAGCAGACAGACTGAAACAAGTCGAATGCCAAGAAAGAGGGGAGAAGATAATGGAATCTAAATATAACGAGAAATATAAGGGGATAAAAGTTTGCGGACGGAGACCGACATATTTGGAAGGGGGGATGTCGGAGGAGGACGAAAGAATAGTAGCCAGATATAGATGTGATAACGAGGAAAGGGAGAATAAATATTGGATGGGGGAGGAATTCATAAGATGCCAGATATGTGGGAAGGGCAGGGACGATTGGAAACACTGGTGGGAGGAGTGTGAAGGATTGAAATGGGATCCACGGGAGAAAGAGAGAGGCAAGGCATGGGGGAGGGTGTTCGCAGAGATGGGGGAGGGGATAGAAATATTAGAGAAACTAAGGAAGATGAGAGATGGAGAGAGGAAAAGAAGGGAGAAATTGTTGATATTGTTGCAGGTAGAGAAGAGTAGGAGATGCGGAGAGTGGGAGGATAGCCGGAGGGGGTGATAGAACCGAAGGGGCAGAGTCGGCATGGGAATGGTGCCACATGTACAAAGAGGAAAATAAATAGATGATGTAGATTAAACAGGTTGTAATTGAGAAATATGCCAATAAAGGTTGTTTTTTTTATTCCACTCTAACTTTCTAACAAATTAATATCCTCGAGCAATTTTATTAACTTGTCAATAATGTGTCTACATAATATTTTATTGTTAATTCTGAATGAAGAATTAAGAGAGATGAAGATGGGGTTTAAAAAGTATCCAGAAAGATGACGATAAATGCAGAGCTTCAAATTAGAACTCACGAAATTCCTGACAATAATGACGATTAAAGGGATTCCAAAGACGAATTAACAAAACCAAAGAAAAATTGACACAATGATTATGAAAGAAATAAATAATCTGAAGACAACGGTTATGCAAGCAAACAAATGAATAGAACAAGAAGGAAACGCTGGACAGCGCTTGGATGAAACTAATTTTAGTCAACTAAGAGATGGAAGGGATACAACGTATAATAAATAAAAGTATGTTACTAAAATTAATAAAAGAAGGAAAAGATTGAACTGAGAAATGGAAAATAACAAATTTACGCATAAATAAGAAAAACACGAGAAATACTTTGTGAAAGGAACGTAATAACGATAAACGGGAAGCGAACGTAAATTGACAAGAAGTAAAAATTATTTCAGACGAAATTACAAAATTACATAGGAATTACGAAAATAAAAGGTTGGGGAATGAAAGGATGAATTGTTACATCGATTAGGCGTATATATAAATAAAAGAACAGCAATAAATATAATAATGAAAAATATAAAAAATATAATAAAAGATAATGAACGTCAGTTTTCGTTTTCAAAATGGACAATGGATAAGTAAGATATTCTAATGGGAGATATGAATGGGAGAGTATTAATTAAATCATAATAGGGGAATTTAATGTACTACATCGGATACCACGAGCGGAATTGACAATGGCAATATACTAACTAAACTTTATTTAGCAGATGAGAAATTTATACACAGACTACTCCATAGCAAATCCAAAAGCTCAAAGAGAATAAAAAATATGTTATAACAGATGTCTATAATGCGAAACAAATAAAAAGAAAAGAATAGAACGAAAGTAAAAAGCTTAAAGATGAAATCATGAGAAATTAAAACAAGTTAGAAAATTAATTTAAGATAACAATATGGTAGAGAGATAAATACAGTAAGGGCCATAGAAAATAAATACAATTAATTTAAGGAAAACTTCCTTGGAACTGCACAATAATGGTTACTGGGTGTTGAAAATTCATAAACAAAGCAAAAATGATTGTGTGCATTTTCAACTAACTCGTTTGATTTTATTTCCTTTAAAATGACGAAAATGTCTTTATAAATAATCTGTTCCTGTCCCTAAAATTTATGTAAATTCAGTCGGGTTTTAGCTAATTACATATAAGTATTAAACCGTCGTGTCTTGTTACCTCAGTTTTATGCAAAATACTAAAGAAATGGAATATTTTTACTGGTCTTAAAAACAAATTAGTTGAAATGGAACGAATATCTGTTATTTTTGAAAGCGGCAGTAATTCTTTTTAGATGTTAAAATTTGTATTTTGTTAAAAGAGTTTAAAATCAGGTAAAATGTGTTAAAATAATAATAATAATTTATTGCTTCCATCAGCAAATAAGCATAGAACATGTACAATTACACAAGTTATGTGTAATGTTATGTGCAATAAATACCACAAGCAGTTTAAAAATAACGTTTCAAAATTAAATAAAAACAAATCCACGCTGTAGATTACTTTTGCTGTCAAAATACGCCTCTGCGTATTTTCCAGCGATGCATCTCTGAGCTCTTCAGATAATTTGTTATATATCTTCATTTAAACACAAGGCACGTTTTTTGCATTGTCGTAAATTTTGTTTTAGGCTGGTCCAGTAAATTATTTTTCCGTGGGTCATAAGGGTGTGATTTTTCATAGGACTCCAGGTGCTCATAATGTAATTTAGAGCGTTGGTGTTCAAAAATTTCGTAATTGTCATATGAGTTTTTCAAATATCTCTGAGGAAACAGTGACAATTAAGATAGGTCGATAATTCTCGATATTCATATTATCTATAACATTTTTTGAAAAGTGGAATACTAATAATAAACAAGATAATATAGGCAATCATGCAGTAATTGAACGGCAACGTCATTCCTTAAATGATTGAGGAGTGGTTTTGTGAAGCATTAACCAGCAACATACATCTAAAACATTTCGATAGGATATAAATACATAAATAAAGTTCGAGATAAATAGAGTTGTTTTTGAAATACTCACATATTTTCCTATTTGCTACGGAAATAATTTTTAAATTCATTATTGGTTGCCTTAGAGTCACTGAAAATTACATATTTGCTACTTAATTGAACATTTGATCTGGACTTAATATTTCCTACTTTTATTAATAACTTCACTATTAAGTGAACCAGGGCTAAATTATCAGCTACAGCTCCAAAGTTCGTAAAGTAGTCAGTAACACTCGAACTAACAACACACCAATTATTAATTAGTCTATTTATTGACTAATTGAATAGATTCAAAGAAGTCAGCCAATATATTTTTCTGAGAAACGATCTACTAATATATATATACATATATATACATTGAAGGATATTATGTTAATTTTAACCTCATGTAAGCTAACAAATACGCCACACATATCAGGATTACTTTCACTAGAATAGTTTTTAAGAACAACAAATTTCTTACATTCAATAACACTAGTTTTAACAAATATTGCACAACCACCATGAATATGAAATGATCTCCTAAAATGAGTTACTGTTTAAAACCAGAAATAGGTTCAAACAATACCCTGAACATATTCCTACAATTTTAGAAATGACGTATGTGGGTTTGTGTGTTTTAGTAGGTAAATGATGATTTACTTTTTTTAGCTTCTACCACTTTTATCAATATCTCGAACATGGTACGAGTTTACTTCTTGCAAAGATATTGAAATTGTAAACAACATTTATTTGAAATGTTCTACGAAAATTGTCCTTTTGATCTTCTTGGATGTATTGGTTTTCGTAGAATACTTGGTCTAGGAATTATCGCTATTGATGTCCCTTGGTTTGTTCTTTTGGATTTGAGTTTGCGATGCTGTATTGGGTTGAATTAATGAAGCTGAATTTTGTGGCGAAGTTTGGTTGGGTTGGATTTAGTTCTGTTTCTCGTAGGCTTAGTCTTGATTTTTTAAACATCATCTACTTGGTCCTCCGGCAATTTGAATCTCGACCGATTTCTTCGAAGCGATTTGAATGTCAAGTACCATTGCTGTTTGGCTTCCCCTGATACAGCTCTGAAAGAATTCAAGTGAGTGAAGCAACGCTAAACCTAATCAAATAGCATTATTTGCCATGTCGTTTCTGTTATATTCCCCGCCGTATGAATCCTCCAAAAAAGTTCTTATTAAATAAAATTATAAGAGTCATTAGTTTTAGTTCCAAAATATTACGATCTAACAAATAGAATCCTTTACACGAGTGAATTATGAATGAATCGTAATGTAATTAGAGCAAAGCAACATTTTAACGGACGCAAAGATAATTGTATATCAATGGCAATAAGCTCCAAAAATATTAGGCATAAATGATCCACTCCGTAACTCAAAATATATTCAACTTGGATTGTGTTGGGTTAGTGATTAAACTAGCCAAAGCCAATAAATTCAAAACTCGCCGTTAAATCGATCCTAGTATATCCAGAGAAATTCCTTCGCCACAGACATTCATCAATAATTCATCATCGCGCAAATAGATTACTTACAAGTTACTTAAAGCTATTTGGCAGTAAATTGTTAGACAATTCTAGCGCATTTGTTTCGCAGCAGTGAAATTCCATTGAAGTATAACCCCGCATTAACTGATTAAATGATTACATGGGTTAAATCCGACGAATTAACGCAAAATATTAAACGCTAAACCGTTCATAGTCTGTTTAAAATTTCAATATCTGTAACTTAATAATTTGTTGTTGATAACATGTACCGTTTTCGATGAAATGCGAGTACGTCAGCTAAGTTTATATGAATGGAAATAGAGGAAATACAATAAAATAAACAACTGGCCAATATTGGTATCGTTGATCTTCGATCCAAGGTTTTTATCATTTTACTTGCGGAAAACAATTCCTGTAGAATCTCTTGCAAACTAGTCTTAAGTAATTGTGTAATAGAATTCATGCAAAGATTATTTTTTAATAAATGGGAATTCCAGTGAAATTCCCATCGCCGTAATAATTTATTAAAAAATAATCTTTGCATGAATTCTATTACACAATTACTTAAGACTAGTTTGCAAGAGATTCTACAGGAATTGTTTTCCGCAAGTAAAATGATAAAAACCTTGGATCGAAGATCAACGATACCAATATTGGGCAGTTGTTTATTTTATTGTATTTCCTCTATTTCCATTCATATAAACTTAGCTGACGTACTCGCATTTCATCGAAAACGGTACATGTTATCAACAACAAATTATTAAGTTACAGATATTGAAATTTTAAACAACTTTCATTAGAAAAGTTTTTTCGAAAAATGTTGTATAACGATGTATAAGAAAGTTTAGTGCGGACCACCATAGATTTTTTTACATAAATTCATAGCAATAATCCAGCAATAAAATTAATGACAGCACTTTTCTGTAATAGAGAACATTTTTTACTACTTAATAAATTCGTACCAACCATGTTATTTTATAAGTTCCCCTTCACATCACTAATAAAAATACAAAGTAAATATTTTATGTCAAACCAAATAGGAAATCATGTGTACTCAAATTACAAGGACGCAAACACTGATTAGTCGTTTACCTTCAATGTTTTTTCAACGGGAGTATCTGTGATGTAATCAACATTTCACACACAAGATAGTGTACGTGTATTTTTACTTTCTTATACCTTACGTATAAGTAAGTATAGGAATCATGAAAATTTTCGAATTCGAGATTTTAACGGATATACACGTTTTGAGGTCACCTGAATCGATCATGACTATTTTTAGAATGACGTCTTTGTGTCTGGCTGCGTGACTGTGCGTGCGCGCTCTACCGTCCAAACGGCTAAAGCTAGAGCTATGAAAATTCAAACCTAACATTTGTATATAGCAAGGAGGAAAACGTCCTATTTTGAAAGCAATATCGCAACCGCAAGTGATGGTTTACTCTTATCGCCTTTTTCCGTATCTCGAAAACGGTACGAGTTATCGAAAAAAAAATATTCTCACAAAAGTTAAAAGATATTAAATTTGATATTTCGAAAAATGTAGTATAACTAAATATAAGAAAGTTCAGTGCGGACCACTGCAGATTTTTTTTAATAATCAAATCTGCTTTCATGAGTTTGAGTTCAAAGTTGAGTGTTGCGTATTGCCACAACCCACAATTTAATAATAAGCGTTTACCAAACGTATACGTTCAGCGCCATCGCTTTGCAAACAAGTCAACTGTTGATAATCATCAAAATGACATATAATTGAAACAGAAACTTCACATCAGTTCCGTTAGATGGCTCAAAAGCATCAAAGTGTTACCACTAACTTAATTCCTTATGCTTAATTGTTGCTTTGATACCGCGTTGTATTTAAATTTAATTGAAATATAAAACACGTTTTATTTACGTGTCCAGATATGGCATTATATTATTTTACATAAAATAATTAGTCTTTAATTAAACCAGCATCAAACCAAGTAATAGAACGAATTAAACAATATAGAAACATTTTTAATTAGAAACGACGCGTCCACGCCAATAGCGAAACTGTTACAAACGAATGCATTTGTGGATTGGTTTGGGGAACTAACATAAAGATGGCGCTATGAATCATAAAATATAGGTAGCTGTATATGCAAATAAATTACAGACATCTATAATCGGTAAAACAAATAAATAAATAAATAATTTTTTTTAGATAATTTTGTTTGCAATGTTAGACATTAATTTAGTTTTTTTAGCAATCATTTCGAGCACGTTTTAACGTGTGAAATAAATAGGTTTTTAGTTGTCCGTACTGGCCGTTAGAGTTTTAATTTTAAACTGAATATATTTTCTATAATAATAATAATATTAATAATAATAATAATAATGATAATTGAAAATGTATCTTGTCAAATCTGACAGCAAAATGTAAAATTTACACGAAAGATGGTCGAATCTTACACCTCAATGGTGCAGTGAACATTAGTTAAAACAGGTCCATGAAGACCTGGTAATCGCTACTGACGAAGGGTAATAACCCAGAAACAATATTGTCTAGCGATCCACCAGTTAGTCTTCATGTTTTACCTCTTTTAATTAATGTTCACTGCACCATTGAGGTGTAAGATTCGACCATCTTTCGTGTAAATAATAATAATAATAATAATAATAATAATAATGATGATGATGATTAATGCGTCGTGGTTAATTGAATTTTAGTACATATTTGCACTACAATATTATTAAATATAAATGACTTAAATAATTTCTGACAAATTCTAATTTCATCCTCTTTGGACGTCTTTAATTTCAGAAATGGTGTCACATGTTCAGTTTGTGATAGACTGAAAAATCGTTACTTTCTTAACTATAATTTTATCAAATTGGGAAAATTATTACACATTTTTGCACATACATTTGAAAGGGTATTATTACAAATTCTACGTGTCCTATTCATCAACCTCATTCCCGACTTCAGCATCTGTAGTAGTAATCACCGTTGGTTCAGTTGGAGTAGTAAGTGGGGATTGCGTCGGAGGTTTGGGCGTTGGTGGTTCAGGAGTCGTTGTTGTTGGCTTCGGAGTCGTCGGATGCAACGTTGTTGGATCCAGTGTTGCCGGTTCCAATGTCGTTGGTTTCGATGTTGATGATGTAGTCGTGGTAGATTCGACTTCTTTCGGTGGGTTGATTGAATTCGTGGGCAAGCAAACTTTGTGCTGGTAACATAAATGGATGCAGCATTTGTGCGTAGAGGGGCAATCCCAGTCGCTGTAGCACCGCAAGTGGCATGTCGAATAGTATGGGTATGTGTAGAAAAATGGGCAAAATGTTAACGCAGGACAACATCCGAGATGTTCTGAAAATGAAAACACATACGAAATTGTCTATAATACAAAATGGTAAGTTTAAGGGTAAACGTCAAATTGCGAGGTTAGAAAGGTTATTTCATTGTTTTCAAAAAAAAGCAAAATAAGAAACATAATAAAACACACACCGAAACAGTGTAAAGAAAATCAAACGCGCACATGCGAATGTCGTTTAATTATCTAAGACCATGAAATGTCAAAATTATGCAAATATGCTAATGTGGAAACGAGCGCGCAATCTAGTGAAATTGGAATAAGAGACGATGATCGTAAATAAAAAGAAAAACAGGATAAAGAAAAACGATGGTGCAAAACTATTGCTCTTAGTCTAACCATCAGTTTTATCGCAACCCAAAAGCACCCTGACTAGTTGGGGATGTACCTATTAGATCGTTGTGTGTGTTCGATTATCATCAACGACTTTTTTTAATGTTGTATGATTACCTTTCTGGTGTCGGAACCTCTAAGTCCAGTTAATTCTTTAATGGGTGTTGATGATACGAATAAAAGTTTATGCCGTGCAACAGAAAGACGCCTGATTATTTTTTTTATCACTCGGGTACTCATTGTAATAAAAGAATGATTCGATACGTAACAGGGAACAGGCAGATTGTTTTTGTACCACTGTGGTAATAGTCCGCAATATTGCACTACACTATGTAAGTAGTTCACTGTATTTATGTCGTATTCATAAATTATGTCAAAATTTTGTCAAACTGACATAATAAGGCACAATTGACTTACAGCGGCACAATTGACTATATAATAGCGATGCAATAGGAGTTTGATTAGATCCTTTGGATTAAAGCGACGAGCAGCGAGTTACTTCGACCCATCCGTTTGTTCGTGTCGGTTCGCGAAACGAGTTTGGTTAGTGTCAACCACGCCGATGATGCGTTGTCATTGAATCGTGTACTGACATCATATACATGCAAAGTTACGGCCTTGCGAAATGAATTATTTAGCTATGTAATAAACCACTAATAAAGACAATACATTTTGAAGAAAATGTTATTTGAGCCCGGTAAACTTCGTCCCCTAAATTGGCCCAAGTTCGGCACTCAGTTTACTTGACGCATAACCCAGCCGAACCAAACCCAACGTAACACCACCACCCCATCCCAATCCCTGAAGAAATCATTAATTATTTTCCACAGAAATTTCGTATAGAACATAAATTTGTGTTTTTGTTGTTAAAATTCCAACGCAACTAGGAACAAATTCATAAACATTAAATGTTTGCAATTAAATCAATCCTATGAATCTGTGAAATTGGTTAAGGCAGCATAGATTTTTTAAATAGCGAAAAGAAATAAATTATCTATGACCACCATAATAATTTTTATGCGTTCGGCATGTATTTTATAATTTCCTCAAGTAAATAGAATTATTCTTAACTAGCGTAACGAATTTTGCGTTTCATATTTACATCAGGAGCACACAAAATATGCGTTGACGTATCAAATTTATTGTTACCAGACATAATTTACAATAAAATGATAGTTCCATTTACATTGGACCATTGAAACCATTGATATGCATAACCCCCAAAATATTTGAAGTTAAATTTGTATAGCATTCAACATTAAAATCGATTAATTAAAAAAACGTTTTGTTTACGTTTGTGTACCGATATGTCTTTAAACGAACATTGGAGAGTTTAATTAGTAAATAAATGATCAGCAGTAAATAAATTATCCATTCCCAGGTTGAAACGCCCGCGAGTTCGACTTTGAGTCATAATGGGCATAATGTCGAGTACACGAGTTCGGAATGTGTAATTTTATGGGTATTCCCATGGTAGGGATTTATTCGTAACGGCGTTTCTTCTTGATTGTATCAGGAAATTTTGAAATAAATTCAGGGAAACAAAGCAACTGGAAACGAATTATTGAACAATGTTTTTATAACAGTGTTGAAATCAAACGAAAACAAACCAAATGAAATTGTGAAATCTAACGATTAATTAAAACAATGGGATGAATAAAGCAATTAATCATGTCGGACGCAATCATCTTCATGGTATCGGAATGTGTAGTTTTGTTATTTATTAGCGAACCGGATTTATCTGGATCAAGTTGTCGAATTTTAGGAGAGATTCGTGTACATGATGGACACTATACCGCATTCGATTCTGCTGGGTTTGTGATCATATGAGACATTTTGACATTTCGTTTTAATTTCAGGCACGAGATCTTAGTTATTCGCATTTTATATTTCAATTTAAAAAAATGTTCAAAACACATCTCGTGATAAAACGCAGTTAATTTTGCAACTTCCTTTATTATATGTATATTTTAACTTACGAGCATCTGAGCAAGGAATTACGAGTCCTCCATATCTGGTATCTGCATAGCACATTTGAAAAGGGTTGTAAAGCGGCCAGTTGTTGTAGTTGTAGTAGTTTCCAAAATAGTAGCAATTGATGTTAGTGAAACTTACAATTAAAATTAAGGCTCCTAGCTTCTCCATGACGGATCCTGGAAATACATACAATGAGTTTTTAAAACAAAACAACGAAATTAATAATTTCAGTTATATTTCCAATTTATTTTAATATCAAATGTGACGGTGCAATTGTAATCCAAGAGCCATAACCAATTAACTTGCAATTTTAACATAAATAATTGCTTAACGGTCTTACCTAATAAATAAAAACTATAACAGTATACATGCACTGGATCATATTTTCTATGGTGTATTGTATGTTGCCAAAAAGGAAATGAGCTTAAATATTATCACCAGATATCCCCCTAAACCCTTATCAAAATACAGACCTTGATGATGTGACGCAATTGTTAAGCAAATAATTTTCCTGTGGGATAAGATTTGGTAGATTGCAACAAGGTAATAAAGAATTTAACTTTCAAAATTTAAATTGCAGAAAAATGAAACGTATTACCACAGATTTCATGATATTCAGATATTCATGAAATTGAATTATTTTATATAAAATTAATTTATATATAATTTTTTAAAAAATATGTAATTGGCTAAATTTGTTCAATAATTACATTATTTATTGACTGATTTAAACATGAATAAAATATGCAACTAATTCATAAAATGTGTATCTAAATTCATACGAACTTACTTTGAAGGTGACCGTCTGAAACCACACAAAAATGATAATGGGAGCATTTTCTTCATGCGAACTCACAAACTACTTATCTTTTCGAAAGATACTAAAAATGCCAAATATGATAAAGAATGCGTAACAATTTCTTTTTATAACGCTGACTGTATTGTTAATAATCTTACAATCAGACTCTTGTGCGAATGTCGCGAAATTTTATTTAAAAACATTGAATCAATAATATTAATTCGTCTATTTTGCTTGACTCGAATGCGTAAAATTTCTATGATTATTTTTAAAAAATTCGACGAAATTTGGTTTAGTTTGGGTAATAAATCAAAAAAATAATTTAGGCGAACGTTTCATTTCAATTACATTTGGGCCATATCTTTACATAAATATTTCAAAAATTATTAATTATATCAATTCGTTGTTGGGGCAAATTTCTTCGATCTTTTTTCGGACACGGCCAACTGACAAATTTTATGTTTGTAACATTTGTGACCGCAGCATTTATACTGGAGGTGGCAATCGAAGTCGCTGAGGCATCGCTTTGGACGTGACCAATAATAAGGAATCGTAAATCCGCATGGCTGCGTTGTCGGGCAATATCCTTCAGCATCTGCAAAAATCACCATTTGATGTTGCCTCTCTTTGAACGTAACATCCAGCAAATGTTGATCATACCAAGCTTTGGCTTACCTACAAGTCCGCAATGCGTCAAAATATATCCTCGATTCGTTGGCGTAAAACAAGTCATTTCCAAATACTTGGGGCATGGCGACATATTTGATAAGTGCACCAGGCAGAGGAACATAATTAATAAAACCATCCTGGTCGCTGCAACAATTATGTAATTTTTAACTGTCACAAATATATATTTGAAAAGCCGCAACACATATCGATTATTTACTTATACACGACGCCGAAAATAAATGTTGAAGGCCTTGAAACGATTTTTTTCATTTTTTTTTTGTTAATATTTGCGTAGCTTACATTTTTCAGATCAGTCAATATATCTTATCGGTGTTTTGTGGTACACAATACGACAAATGCGCAGCGTTAAAATAAAAATTAATGCTCGCAAATAATTAGAACGAAATATACCGGCGAAACTAGCGAGAACATGTGTTCTCTCGAATGCAACTGCACGGTAATTTAGGTTAGACATGCACTAGATTGTAACTTGTATATGATGTTTGTTTTACATTAGCAAACTTCACCGCAAATAAACGTTAACGACGTTTTTAGCAAATAAGATTATTAAGAGATTAAAGAAGCGCTCACCTTACGTTTTTTGTATCTTTTCCGGTGGCGTTATTAACATTTGTTTTGTTCGACATGACTGCAAATCTGTTCGTGTAAAAGCTCCAATAGAGGATCGAAACATGAAGTTTTTTTTTCTTCGGTGAATCGAGACATTTTCTCAGAGTAAGCAATAAAATCCACAAAGAACGAAATTTGTATTTTCGTTCAAATTGGTGAACTTCGAATATTTAAAAAATGCGAACACTGTCAAGTGTGCAAAATCAACAAATGTGAAATAAAACTGTCTTAATGTCATACTGGTTAAATGCAACCGTTTCAAATTACGAAGAATGTAAAAAACTGTAAATATTGAAAGTTTAAATTAAATGAAATTAATTTTAAATTTAATAAAAAAATATCATATATACCAAGTAGAAATATATCAGAAATCGCTGAAATATTTTTGTGTATATGCTTCAAGTTTTTATAATATAATTTTATACTCAGTGACATATAAACTGCACCACCTAGTACAAAAAATAATTCAAATTAAAAAGTATCAGAAATCTCAACTATTAATATTTTACATTAAAATTATAAATTTTAGTAACACTAAATTTAAAATTCTAAAAATTAAAAAATTTAATAAATTACTAAATTTTATAAATTAAATAATCTATATCAGGGGCTCCTAGTATTAATGGAACTAATCAGTTTCCAAATCCCCCGATTAAAATAGGTATTACTATAAAAAAAAAGGGGTGGGAATTTTTGGGCCAAATTTGGCAGGAATAGTGGACTAGTCCAGGAAAATTGTTGATTAAAATTTGAAACCCAATCATCAAGTAGTCATGTGATTTTTGACGTTTGTGTCATTTATTAGAGGTGGTGATAGACGAGCAATTATCGAGTCATTTTTTGAATTTGTTCCACTTTTTCGGATCCCGTTCTTTAGTTTAAAGTGTTTCAAGTGTTTAATGATGCCTAGAGGAAGGAGACCTCAAGTTTACCAGCAGTTGAGTGACTTTGACCGAGGACGGATTGTTGGTTTACGAGAAGCAGGTTTTTCGTTTAGAGAAATCGGCAACCGTTTGGGACGGCACCACTCAACAATAATGCGTGTTTATCAAGCGTGGACTGAACATGGGGTTGAACGTCGGAGAGGAGGCACTGGGGCTCAAAGACGAACCAATGAACGTCAAGATCGCCGCTAATGGCCTTGAGAGACCGATTCTCTACAACTAGATCAATATCTGATCAATGGTTAGGTGAACAAGGTCGTCCAATAGGCTTGCGAGCAGTTTATCGTCGAATAAGAACCTATGGCTTGCTGTCTTTCCGCCCACATCTTGTGCTACCCCTCACTGCTCAACATCGCCAGGAACGTTTGGCCTGGTGCACGGAAAGACTTCAATGGAACTTGAAGTGGCATCGAGTTGTCTTTAGTGACGAATCGGGATTTTGTTTAGGAATGCATGATGGTTGGATGACTGATAGATGAAGACGTGGAGAAAGGCGCAATCCTGATTTTTCGATTACGACGCATGTTCACCGAACTGTGGGGTTGATGGTTTGGGGTGCTATTGCTTACGGCAGTAGGTCACCCTTGCTCTTCATTCGGGGCAGTATGACCGCCCGATGCTACATTGACGAAGTGGTAGAACCACATGTTCTTCCATATCTTCGAGGGCTGGAAGACCCACTTTTCCAGCAAGATAATGCACAACCTCACGTAGCAAGGGTTTCTCTTGACTTCTTTGAAGAGGCCAATGTTAATCTTTTGCCTTGGCCGCCAAGATCTCCCGATTTGTCGCCCATTGAGCACGTGTGGGACATGATGGGTAGAAGATTGAGGAATCTACCGAACCCACCGTTGACAATAGAAGCTCAACGTCGTGAAGTACAGGCTGCTTGGGATGCCATACCCCAAGAAGACATTGATCACCTGCTGGAATCAATGACAAGGTGGGTCAATGAGTGTATCAGAAATAGAGGCGGACCAATACATTATTAAAGAAAAATGAAAAAGATGAAGTGTTTTCTTTATCAAATATTAATCAATTGTTACCTTAGACTAGTCCAATGTTTTTGCCAAATTTGGTCCAAAAATTCCCACCCCTTCTAGGTGGTGCAGTTTATATGTCACTGAGTATATATAAATCTGAAATTGTGAACTTTGTCCTTACATTTTTCATGATTTTGCCAATTTTTTACCGCAGTTTTATAATTTCGTAAATTTAGATTTTTTGTTAAATATTTGCTATTTTCAATTGCCTTTATTCCATTTTTTACATTTTAGACAGTTTTCCAATATTATAATATCACCTTTAAAATTTTAAACAACCAGTTTAATAATTTTGAGCATTCCTTACATTTTAAACAATGTTGACAATTTTTTATTGCAGTTTTATAATTTCGCCAATTTTGATTTTTTTTTAAGATTTGTTGTTTTCTATTATTCCATTTACTGCATTTTAGGCGGCGTTTCAATATTTATAATTTCGTGTTAATTAATTTCTGCAAATCATCAATTTGCAATCGTAAAATTGTTTGGTTGATTTACATTTCTTGAAGAATTTTGACATGAGCATTCCTTATATTTCTAACAACGTTGAAAGTTTTCATGATTATGTCAAGTTTTTTATTCCAGTTTAATACTTTCGTGAATTTTGATTACTATAATTGCAATGGTTTAATTAAATTGCGTTGGAAATTAATTCAAAACGTTTCGTCGTGGGATGAAATATAAATTCAGTGACCTGCACCAAACCTCGAACCCGAGAGAACTTCAGAATACGTGCACCGTGTATACGAAATTTCTACAACGAAATCTTAATACGCATGTGTTCATAAACAGTCCCTGCAACTATACATACACTGTAGTAGATGCTTGAAAATCACAACTCAGTTATACATAAAACATCTCAATATCTACTAACCCCAAAAAAGTTAGCATTGATATATCAATGCATACCATTGAACATATTGGTTATAATATAAGATTATATGCATATTCCATCGACAGTAACATCTCACTCAATGTCATGTTAGTTGGGTTGGGTTCACATTAATAAGATGTAAAAATCTTCATTAAGTACACAATTAAGGGGATCAACGATTTAATAATACCTTATTACTATTGAATTACTTTGAGTTAACTTCATCATAAATTTCAAGCCAATTATTTGAGTTCATCACATTTTTTAATTAATTGCAAATTAAATATCGATGTCTTTAACCAAGCAGCAAACTTCATTGTGTTCAACCGAATCTTCAGCCAGAACTAATCCAATTTTTTGATCATGGATTTATGGGATAAAGTCGGAAAACTCTTGAAGAAATTTGTTTCGCTACTATTGAACTACATTGAGTTAGCTTCACCGCGTATTTTAACCAATTGATTTGGGTTCATCACAAATTTTATTTAATTGCGTTAAATTTCGCTGTCTTTAACCATGCAACAAACTTCAGTGTATTCAACCACATCTTCAACCAGAATTTATGGCGACCCCAATGTACCGCGAATGTGTACTAAACCCATTGCAATTCAATAACAATATGGAACCCAAGCGAACCCCAAATACATATATGGTTGTATATAATTACTGTTGATTAGATTTATCGCATTTGCTATTACATTTTATTGGGTTTGAAGCCATGTTTTGATACCTTGCATTAAATTAGGGTTCTAATTGCCTTTATTTTGAATTTTACCGAATTTGGTTGGGTTAATCAACATTTTATTTAATTGAGGGTTAGGCTTACATGTGCCTTTAACCAAGTAACAAACTCCGTTGTCTACAATGAGATGGAACGAACTTGAAAATGAAAATGAACAATGGCAATTTTCTAGTATACATTTTAGAAAGCTTTGAAAGTCTTCGGTTTGGTTGGAAGTTGGTTTGAGTTGGGTTGGGTTGGGTTAATTTTTGTAAAAACATATATTTAAAAATAGGATTCTTATTAAATATATTCGCATAATTCGAGTGACTAATGAACACAACAACCAGACAGAAATTAGAACTACTTATAGTTTGCATTTAGAATTTTTTAATTTATTGATTCAATGTGGACTTATAATAAAGTTTATTATGTGCAACTGATTGGCTTTAATTATAGATTGCTTTTAAAATTAAAATTAATTAATGAATAATGTGTAATTATTAAATTTTATAATAAAAAAGTATGTTATAATATACCTCAATGGTAGTCAGTAGTCAAAATTTTATTTATAACAGTTAGACCTGGTCGTACAAATACATCTTAGGCTTAGTTTTGAAAAACATGGTTCAAAAAATAATGAACTCCATGTAATTCCTAGAAGAATTATTATAAGAATTACAATGTCATTACAACAACCTATATGGGTTCATAAGAAGACACTTTGGCTTTGGTTGGGTTGGGTTGGGCAGGGTGTATACAGCTTCAGAATAAGACACCTTGCTTGCCTGACGAAAGATTCTTCTTGCAGTCTGAAGAAAGAAGCGAGCTGTGATATAGTTTCATAGTCTGGTCTCCAAATGCTGATAAATGAATCAATTAGGATCGTAGGTCCAGGTTCCACAGATTACTTGTGTATTACTATTGACTGATGAGTGAGTGAAGGGTTGGTCGTAATGGTATAAAGCAAATGCAGTTGATCAGTCGATCAAGTATTTATACAGAATTTAATAAACATTTTTATGAAAAATGTAAAATACATTCATGGAAGAAAATATTGTGAATTATTAATAGCATTCGTAAATCATCTCGGGCCTTGAAACAATTATATCGGACTGTGGTGCGTTTCCAAGACTCTTCAGGATTTCTTTGTCCTAAATTTGTAGGTAATGATGAAATAAGTGCAGGCACCTTATTACTAATCCTTTGACTTATTTGATACATCGTTCAATGATATATGGAATATTTCCCAGACAGGTAATTTTGCCATTTTATTCCTAGAAATTTTAGTGCTATCGTAAAGGTGCATACTTTTACAATAGCTACGTAACTACTAGAAACTTAAATTGAACTAAATTAAATTATTTGAAGATACGTTTATGAATATGACTTCTGACACTTGCCCGACCTTGCCACCCGCACTGTTGGGGTAATGATATGGGGTGCCATTGCCTATGGAAGCAGGTCACCTCTAGTCTTTGTTAGAGGCAATATGAATGCTCAGCGCTACAACCATGACATTGTAGAGCGCCATCTGCTACCCTATCTTGCGACCATGCCAAATCCCAATGAAAAAGATAGACAACTCTGGTGATCAAAAGCACTGAAAAAGAAATAACCCAACCCAACCAAACAACACCCAACCCAACCCAACGCAACCTAACGTAACTACTTGAAGCTTAAATTGAAGTAAATTAAATTATTTTACGATACGTTTATGAATCTCTAGTAATTAATAATACAATATGAGGTTATGAAACTCTAGTAATTAATAATACAATATTAATCACAAAAACACAATTAAAATTAATTAGCAACCCAACCCAACTAATGGGCATTAAAAATCAAGATAGGAAAAATATGTTAATTTCTGAGAAATACAGCCTGAAAACTATGGACGATGCAAGGCTGTTCAAGAATACAATAAAAAAGCAAATTCATCTACACTTTTAAAATCTGCACTTTAAGTGATAACACCACCAAAACACTCCTGAACTCAGAAATGAAAATACAACCTAAGAAGCTAGCCACTCAAATTGAGCTAATTGTATCCCTAAAAAACTAAGCAATACTTGGAGGAAGAGGCTAAAAATTTCGTTAGGGGTATCAGTAGATTGCTTGACAGAAATACCTAAAAATCAAAAAGTATCTCAGAAATATGGAAGTTAATATTAGAAGGAAATGTCAAGATCACTTATGGACAAAAATCTTGTAGCCCAAAACCAGTAAAGGGAATTGGAACTAAAAAATACTCCCATCAGTAATTACTTGAAAAACACTAAATACGCAGATTGCTCGTTGTGGAAGGCTGAAAGTTAAAAAGACCAATAAATCATAATCAACAATCAAAAAGTCAAATATTTGCTATCAACTTATAAATCGTGTTTTGAATTAAGAAACGGTTAAACGCGAATGAAATGTGGCCAAGACCAATTTCGTTTCGAGCCGTCATGAAGAAATGCTAAATAATTCTACCACATCTCATTTTTTTAATCTTGTGGCAGATATGATTGATTAAATAAACATCACTAAATTATCTACGCCAAGTTAGGTTGGGGTTCTGGTTTGGTTTCTAAAAGCCAACACCCCCAAAATAAATGTATCCACCAAATTAAACCCAATTGTTACAAATGTTTCTAGTATTTTTTCCACACGATTTTTAAAAAACCAATTTTAAAGTAAATATTTTGTTGGATAACTTTAATGCTGGATTGTGACCAAATTTAAATTATTAACCACCCCACTCAACATTTACTAACCAATTGTATTGTTTTGCGAGTCCGATATGTTCAAGCTGAGTTTTATATAGCCAATAAAATATGAAACCCAAATCATCATCGGAAGGCAAAAAATTAAATTGGGGTTGGGTAAAGTGTCGGTAAGATCGTAATTAGGATAAAATACCAAACTCACCTCAAGTTAATTGTTGTGACAGAAATGGCTGTCGTTAAATGTTGCGACAAAATCGCTGAAGAACTAAATTAGTATGGAGCAAATCTGCGGTGCCTCTACCGTTAAGAATACTACTTCGATATCTAATTGACTATTATAATAATTAGAACAAAAAATCAATTCACATAGGAGTGGAGAAGATTTATTGGCTTTATATTTTTTGTTATTTTCAATCTAAGAAACCAATCAAAAAGAATATAAAATTTACATTTTCAAGTTTCTTCTTTGCGACGTTTTAATATTTAAGGTTATTTCAGACTACCTGACATAAAAAATATTGCAATTTGCGAATCAAATAGTACATAAATAGTCATATGTATATATATATAATTATTGTACAAATTCTCGACTGTAAATCACTTAAAATGGTACTTATCTTGTATCATGAGCAGTCAGTCGTTGAATAAAACACTTTTAGCAATATTAAAGTTTATTAAAGTTTTTAAGCAATAAACTTTAATATTGCTAAAAGTGTTTTATTCAACGACTGACTGCTCATGATACAAGATAAGTACCATTATATATATATATATATATATATATATATATATATATATATATATATATATATATAATTGTTATTTCTTGTCCACTGGTATACGTTGAGAAAAGATAATTCTTCGGGAAAATTTGGACAGGTAAATCAATTAAACAATAATTACATCAGTAACGTTTCGTCTTTAATATAAAAGACATCTTCAGACTAAAATGAATAACACATATGGTAATACAACAATATTAACGTTAATGAATGACTCACCTAATGTAATATTAATTTAATACGCGCATGAAAATTGACTAAAATACACAATCAAACATAAATAAATGTAAAGATTGCTCCTTAAACACTTCACGTAAATACACATATAAACAATTTAAAATTCGATGCGAACTCGACGCAAGTCAAATGCAGAGTAAAATGCAACGTACGCAAAACTTTAGGAAAAAAAACAGTTCACAGGGTAAAAAACGATATTATTTCTTCAATCTAAATAAATTCATTAAGCCATCGAAACGGAAGGTCAACTACCTAAGTAATATTTAGGACATTCTTATAAATTGCTGAAGTTAAATTCTTTTCACTCTTTATATTGCAAGTGTTGGGGGTCATGGCGATATACAAAGATTCGAGGATTAGTCGCTTATGTAAGTTATTTTCAGTATCTAAAATTACTGGGTTCGAGAAATCAAATGTGTGGTGGTGTTTCCACACATGTGAGCATAATGCAGTGATTTCTGACTTCTTGTCTCTGGTCATAACATTGTTGCAATCCTGTTTATGATTTTGGATTCGTCTCTTTAAGTACTGTTTGGTTTGTCCCACATACGATGAACTACAGTCATTACATTGTATCTTGTAGATTAAATTAGATTGTAATACACTGGGTGTTTTAGATTTTAATTGTGTATATAATAGCCCTACATTTTTTGTGTTGTAGTATGTCAAAATATCAATCTTGTTGTTTAAAATTCTGTTGAGTTGTTCCGACAAACCATTTATATATGGGAAAGAGTAAAATTTTTTATTTAATTTTTCATTACTAATGATTTTAGAAAATCAGAAATCACTGCATTATGCTCACATGTGTGGAAACACCACCACACATTTGATTTCTCGAACCCAGTAATTTTAGATACTGAAAATAACTTACATAAGCGACTAATCCTCGAATCTTTGTATATCGCCATGACCCCCAACACTTGCAATATAAAGAGTGAAAAGAATTTAACTTCAGCAATTTATAAGAATGTCCTAAATATTACTTAGGTAGTTGACCTTCCGTTTCGATCGCTTAATGAATTTATTTAGATTGAAGAAATAATATCGTTTTTTACCCTGTGAACTGTTTTTTTTCCTAAAGTTTTGCGTACGTTGCATTTTACTCTGCATTTGACTTGCGTCGAGTTCGCATCGAATTTTAAATTGTTTATATGTGTATTTACGTGAAGTGTTTAAGGTGCAATCTTTACATTTATTTATGTTTGATTGTGTATTTTAGTCAATTTTCATGCGCGTATTAAATTAATATTACATTAGGTGAGTCATTCATTAACGTTAATATTGTTGTATTACCATATGTGTTATTCATTTTAGTCTGAAGATGTCTTTTATATTAAAGACGAAACGTTACTGATGTAATTATTGTTTAATTGATTTACCTGTCCAAATTTTCCCGAAGAATTATCTTTTCTCAATATATATATATATATATATCCATTTTGCACTAAATACTTGATATTTTTACAATTTATGTCACCTATTTAATTAGAACCATGAAATTTTGTTGTTGGTGATATCAACCATTCTTCTACATCAATCCATATCAAATCTTCAACTACAGTGTATTGTACAGTATATTTGATTTGTATGTACAGAAGACAAGACGGGAGGTGAAACTAGGGAAGGAAAACATATGATCACTGACATTTGCAGATGATGAAAGAAAGATGGAGAAAGGATTAAAGGCGATGGCACGAAAGTTAGAAGGTTTCCTGGAGAGGATGCGGTTAGAACTCAACACAAAAAAGACAAAGGTGATGGTTTTCAGGAAGGATGGAGAAGGGACGTACAGGTGAAACGGAAAGGTGAGAGAATGTCCTTACGTGATGAGAGAAAACAATAGTAGGGAGAGGCATATGCAACATATATGAAAAAAGCCGACGAAGGTGGACCAGAGTTGTGTGGGGCAGAAGTATGGGGTGTCAAGGAGCAGAAAAGGTTGGAGAGGATATACATAAGATATTTGAAAAGGGCTCTATAGTTGAAAAATTCGACACCGTAGTGAGGCAAGAAACAGTAAGATAGTGGTTGGGGGTAGACATGGGGAAGAGAACGGTGAGGTATGAGGTCGCAGTGAAAGGAAGGATAGAAATGAATGTGGCGACGAAAAAGGTAGTGGAGGAACTAGAGAAAATGGAAAGTTAGGGAAAAGGAAGAATAAAAATATACGAGAAAGGGGAGATGTCAGTGACGGAGGCGGAAAGGAGGAGAGTGGTGGGGAAAAAGGTCGAGATAGAGATAGTGGAGAGGTGGAAACAAGTGAACAAGAGGAAGAAAAGATGATAGCGTGGTTTAGATTCAGCAACTAAGATAGGACAAACAAATATTGGATGGAGGGTGAGGTTAAGAGGTACGTGACATATGCAAAAGGAATAGATGATTGGTATCATTGGGAAGAGGAGTGTGAGTAAATGGGGTGGAGTAGGGAAGAAAATTAAATGGGGAGAGATTAGTGAGATGGGTGACGCGAGAGAAGTGAAAGAGAGCAAAGTTATTAGGGAATATAAAGAGGAAGCTATAAGACGATATGAAACGGCGGGAAAATGCAGAGCTAAAGGAATATATGGTGCAGCCAAGAAGGCCATGGGGAAGAGGTACAGAGGAAAGAGCGATCTGTATAGAGGAGGAGAGGAAAAGAGTGAAGCAGGCAACATTTAAACTACGTCAACATTTAAATTAGAAAGGAAAGCTTATTGTACTTATATATCCCATGCAAGTGACAATAACACACTGTGGAAGAATTTAGATTACCTAGGTTTAAATAAGAAAAAAAAGCGTTAAACTGCCACTTCAGTTGGAGGATGTGGATGAAATAAATAATTTCTTTATTAATTCAATCCCTAAAGCCAGAGATAATAATTCATGAACTAAAGATCTGTATAACGATCCTCTTAATGTGAATAATCAGTTTCGTTTAGACACTGTTGATGTGGCCACAGTACATGCCATTTTAAAACTACATCAAATCTACTGATTTCGGAGCAGATGGAATTAACATTACGATGCTAAAATTATGCTGTCCTATTGTTTTGCCATTTATCACACATATATTGCATAACTGAGTCGGTATTCCCAGATTGTTGGAAGCATTGTTCGGCCAGTGCCAAAACTTAACCAACCTCAGCAGTTTAAAAACTCCGGCTTCCAGTAGTATCGGAGATTTTTGAACGTATTGTTTCGTTTCAACGCAATCACATAATCATTTACCGGCGATGCAATCTGGTTTTAGAAGTGGGTACTAGTTGCTCAACAGCTCTGCTTAAAATCACAGATGATATCCTGAGGGCTACTGACCAAGTCTTAATGACGGTACTTGTATTGTTGGACTTCACTCAGGCATTTGATACTGTCAATCATAATGTACTGTGTCGGATATTGCATTACATTGGTGCTGATCGTAATGTTATAGATTTGATTCATAGTTACCTAACCAGCCCCAGACAAAGTGTACAATATCGTGATAAAATTTCATCGCCTTTAACAGTTGTGCAAGGGGTTCCAAGGGATCTATCCTGGCCCCCTACTTTTTTAAATATAACGTATTTTTCGCAAATTTTAAATGCTCATCCACCACACAAAACGTCGATATTCGAAAGATCATTTTCATTCACAATGTATCAAAAGTACAATATATTACCGTCACATGTCAAAGGCCTCAGTATTCCTAATTTCCGGAAGAAATTGAGTCAAAATCTATTTAACGTTCCATGCAATAAATAATCGCATAAACTGTTTCTTTTAATTAATAGGGGTGCCTGTCATGACCTTTTCCATTTCTCTATTTTTCTATTTACATTATCATGTATTTATTCGCGACATTACCATTTTGTTTTTAAGTTTTTGTTTATATTAATTGAATAGTAACGTAGGTTAGTTTAAGTAAGTTAGTTTAGGTTAGATATGGTTATCTTAGGATTGTTATCTTAAGATTGTTATTATAATATTTTTTACCATGGTTAGGTTTAAAATCAGAATAGGTTTACTTAAATCTGAATGTCGCCATGAGATTTTACTGTACTTGTTCCATATATATTATTTGTTTTATTTGTTATTTTTTTATTTGTTGCTTTATATATTATTTGTTTCTTTATTACTTATTCATAAATTGTACAAGTACATGCAATAAAGACATATATTATTATTATTATTATTTAAATTATGTTAGTACGCCATTTAATACGATTCTTTATTTTTATTTTTGAAAATTATATATAATGTTCGAGTTGCAGCATTTTGTTAGTAATTAATTGGTGGAGGGCTTGAGCAAGGGATTAGTCCTAGAAAATTATTGTAGGCAAGACTGGAGCTGGTTTTATCGATCTCTTGTTGACTAGCTGATTTGTAGAAGGAAACAGCTCAATCTATACCCTTCATACAGAACCAAACCCTTTAATCCGTGCTCATTGCATGACTGAATATGTCATATTGTGTTTTTATACATAAATTCCATAATTCCAAAAATAACAGTTAAAATTGAATATCTCAACAATGCATACCGTATTTATGCAACCCAATGTACTGGAGTCATTGAAGTATGCAACCCATTGCGCAAATATTTATAGAAATATTCAGTGAGTTTATGAATTTTGTTTGACTTTGTATTAATTAGCGTGCGCAAGTCACGTTTCATTCTAATTTAAAAAGTTGCGATGTAATTAAAATCGTTGTTTACCATAAAAAAAAAATTCCCTGCCATGCTTTTCGTTAACGCGAAACACATTTACGATCCAACTATAAGTTTTGTTTATTAATAAAAAAAGAATGTTTCTAGTGAAATTAAATTTACTATGATCCATCGAAATGCGCATTGATTGACTTGATTAAATAAAAATAGTTCATTTCTTTAAATTATTGTGAAAACCATTATATATGTTTAACAAAGCTCGTCCATGGCTTCTACTATTTTCAATTCACCCTTTTCAATATCATTGTAGGCATTTTCCTGTAGACTGCAAAGCTGTGCTTTTCAGGCTTACAGTAAAAGCTGAGCTTTTGTGTAACAGCGATGCTTATGATTAGTAATAAACAAATTACAATTTTTATTTATAATTAGGGAAAACTATTGGTTTATTTGTTAGTATGAAAAGTGCACTCAAAATTAAATGTTTAATATGACTTTATTGTGAAAACAAGTCTTTCTTGCTATGCAACATTAGATAGCATGAACTAAGACCATCAAACCTTACTTGTGGTTTTATAATCTTCAAGCAATGCTTTTCACTATTAAAGCAAACAACATATTCAAGTCAATTGTGAGGAAGCACATCAGTGTCCCACCAGCTGCAGCTGCTAAACACAGTAAATGATCGCTGACATCACTGACAACTCAACCCAATCCAACCCAAATCATAATTTACACTTAGTGTGAAGTTGTGCTCCTATAATTACATTCGCCATTGTGCATTTTTATTGTTCATCAAATTGTTTTAAATTAGAATTAAAAATATAGTTTGATGGCCCCAAATATGTCACATTGAGGAGCACTTTTCACACCGATTTCAAGCAATTATCGAGTGAGTAACCAAACTCTGAAACACTTCAGATGAGTGTCTCTAATCAGAGTGCAGCTTTTTATGCAACAACGTATCTAGTGGTCCTTACGATGACAAAGCTAAAATTCTCCATCCAGATTAATGTAATACGTTGTTAGAAAAAATTTACGCTCCCTAATTTATGATAATCGTATGCCCAAAATTGGAATGAAACACATAGTTTGACAATCCAAAGCTAATCAGAAACAGGCACTTTGATCTTTGCAAATCACAATGGATCTATAGCAGAGTAAAGCATCGGGTTTAATTATATAATATATATATATATATATATATATATATATATATATATATATATATATATATATATGTTGATACGTAGATTCTCGCGGGTAAAATCTGTTCTGCTTTTTTCTCGGGTAATGAACCGCGTTGTAGAATTATCCCTGTAAGGGTTGTTCCGACGTTTCGGCAATGTCACAATTGCCATCTTCAGGTTGGTCTTCTCGGTCTAAGCGATCTAGAAGAACAGTTCTTCTAGATCGCTTAGACCGAGAAGACCAACCTGAAGATGGCAATTGTGACATTGCCGAAACGTCGGAACAACCCTTACAGGGATAATTCTACAACGCGGTTCATTACCCGAGAAAAAAGCAGAACATATATATATATATATATATATATATATATATATATATATATATATATATATATATATATATAATAAATCAATGTCAAGTCATTTAATTCCTAGCAAATGATCATTGCGTAATTTTGCTGGATAATTAATTAAAACGACTTTAAATTTATTGCTACTTGGCGATGACTAAGTTGAAGTTCCCATTCTTAATCAATGTAAACTGTTACTTTGGTTACTGGTGAGAATTGAAGCACATTAATTTATGTCCATGACGTAAACATTTGCTACAAATGAGAACCAAAAGCTAATTATCGACTGAAGCCATCAGTTAGATCCTCGTAAATGGGACATTACGAAATCAGAGTGAAGCAACAGGTTCTATTTCCGAAGGAAAGACAACGTATTTTTACATCAAACCAAACAATAAATTGCAGTTGAGGGAATTCTTGTTTATAAACTAATGTTTGTTTATAAACGAATGTATTTTCCACGTAATGCCATTCGTTTTGTTGTCCATCCAAGATCGCTAAAATATATTGACTTAACTGTGGTAAGGTTGATAGCCTTGGATTTTTTGCACAATTATTTTTCATTGTTCGAAGCAATGATTTTATGCAGTTACGAGTTTCAGGTTGAGTAACATTGGGTTGGGTTCGATTCGATCAAATAGAACTTTTCACAGTGACTTAAGCCAAATAACAACTGATGTTGGGTTGGGTTGGTTCAATCTGAGCTTTTCAGTGATTACTGAAAATACAGCTGTGGTTGGGTTGTGCTGCGTTTGATCAAGTTGAACTTTCACAACGATTGTACCTAACTGGAAATAAGTGACCTTAAATTCAAACTCATATATAATTAATTCTGCAATACGGGAAATTTCGCGGTCTACTATCTAACTATCTGATCTTAGTACAAATACTTGGTTGACTAAGTTAATGACTTTCGGTAGCTGTCAAATCAAAGATTGCTGTTATTCGAGACAAAAATACAACAGTGATGAGTGAACGTAACTAAAAATGCATTAAACACTGAATGATTGCCAATTTGTACTTAACTGGAAATAAGTGACCTTAAATCCAAGCTCATATATAATTAATTCCCCAATACGGAAAATTTCGCAGTTTAATATCTAACTATCTGATCTTAGTACAAATACTTGGTTGACTAAGTTAATGACTTTTGGTCGCTGTCAAATCAAAGATTGCTGTTATTCGAGACAAAAATATAACAGTGATGAGTGAACGTAACTAAAATTGCATTAAATACGGAATGATGAAGGGCGAAGTCTAAAACCCTATTTCAGTATCTCAGTTATATTCATGTCAATAATATACTGTTATACATTTATTGCACATCCGTAATGAAACGTATGCAACCGAATACACGTAATTTATTGTTGTTTTGAATTTTATGCAACCAAATATACTTTTAAAATTTATTTTATACCAATTTAAAATTGCGTTTTAACAGCGTAAACAAACGTTCAATCACTTGATCAGATCATTTTAAGTCGTATGCTCGTATGATCGAAGAGTTTGTAATCCATAAATTTCTGGGACTTTCGTAACGAAACAAAAAGATAAAACATTACAATAATAATTTTATTTAAGATCTAAATATCACTCAGGTACAAAACATACATTATCTTTCCATTTAGAACAATCACGTTTATTCATACTTATCACAGCATTAAAGCTATTGTTTATATACAAAAACTGACAAAGTGGAAGACGACTTTGTGATTTTGAAAGTTTCTGATAAAAACTACAGATAAATCTAATAAAGCAACGCGTCACTAACGAGACACAAACGAATCGTAAAACTTAACCTAGACATTGGATCGAAACTAAAAAAAATATATCTATATATCCGACACGACACAACGCAACAATAAAATTTCATAGAGTCAATTCGCGATAAATAAACTTAAATTCGATGTATCACCAAGGCCGCCACATCGGCGCCTGGACGTCGGTTTTGGGCGACGTCGGGGGCGTGTAACTCCTCTGCGGGTATTGCACCGGGACGTTTTGCGAGACACTGTCCAGTTGCCGCACACAAGAACTCAAGTGCTGCATCAGCTTGCGACCGGAAACGGGGTCGATCAGTTCTTTGGGCGTCGTGATGAATTGGGACACTTCTTGGGCGCACTGCGTAAATCCGGACCGAAACCGATCGGCGTACGACTGATCCGGCGTCACGATCAACTGGTGTTGGCGCTTCAAGCTGTGCAAATGACGAACGGTCAATTCAAGGATGTCCGCTTTTTCCAGCTTGGAGACGTTTTCGCCCTCGCTCTGGAGCGCCGTCACCATTAGCTCCTTCAGTTCGTCCAGGCAGCGGTTAATCCGAGCGCGTCTTTTGCGCTCCAGCATCGGCTTCATGACCTTCCTGTACTGATAGGTCCGCGATATCGGTTCCTCGCTGTACTCGGACGGTACCATGTACGAGGTCGGGGCCATTATATTTGCGAGCGTAACTCACGACACCAAAAACACTGAGAACTAACAACGATTGTAATAATACTAGAGTTGACGATTGAATGATGTGTAGGAATGCTTGCGGAGTATATATACGACCGGTTAAGTGGTAGGGAGCGTTATAGTGTTCATTGTTGGATGCAACCCCTCCCAACTAGGGGTTTCTCTACGTTAAATTGTTCAATGGGAACTTAAGGAATAGGGGCGCCTTATTATTCAACCCTGCGCACGAATTGATCTTTACGCAGTCAATTAATTTTTTTTAATATTCCCTGTGAGAATTTAACAATTGTAACAAATTGCAAAAGACATGGCGACAAAACCATCAAAAAATATATTACTCATATATAACACATGAAACATTCATTCAAACGTTATAAGATTGCAAAATTTATTATTAATAATAGATACGATAATCTTTTAAGTGTTTTACAATTGGCGCATATACAGGCGTAATATTCGGGTAATAGCAACTTACTATAAATAAACTATCAATAAACGACTGTTTATTTATCTATTGTTTATTCGATTAACGTCACGTATTTGTTTTATCTAATGCAATGGAGTGCTTGACAAACATTAAAAAAAATATCTAAAAAATGTTGTAATAAAAATTTACGTTGCATAAGATTTCGTACATCGATAAACTTTCGCTACTTGATATAAAAGCATCTGCTTTTAGAGTTGTTATCGTTGATTTTTAAGGATATTATTTTATACATACCTTTTATTTAGTTCCATTTGGAGTTTATAAGCAAACAAACGAAATGATAATTTATTGGACTTTGAAATGAACGTATAACAAATAAAAATTGGACAAAGAAAAATGTATATGAAAATATAAATAAAAACAATAAAATTAAAATCAACCAAAATGAAACAATAAGAAAAGAATATGTGAACCTGTTGAATCTGTGCCCAAACAAAATAAAAGTAAAGCTAATTATGTAAGCTGTAAAGAAATAAAATATGCAAATAAAAAAAGGGAATGGAAAGCGAAATGCAAAAGGAAAGAAATCAGTAGGACCAAAATTGAAATTTCATTAAATCAAAGAGGTCTAAGTCAAGACAAAAATGAACGAATCGAAACTGAAACAAATTCAAATGTGAATGATAAATATATTAAACCGAACTGGAACCGAAGAAACTGAAGCAGGAAAATGGGTACGAATCAAATGAAAATGAAATAAAAATAAGAATAAAATCATTGCAAAACAGTATATAAATACAAAATAAAGGACCAAATACAAAATTCAACCTCGAACCAAGCAACAGTGAAATAACAACACCATTTACCCATGAATTACTGGTTCAAAGTCAAGATAAGGCAAAACTACTACAGAACAAACTAAAATCTTAGCCAAAACGAAATTACAGGAAAACTAATCTAAAACTCAATTTAGTTGCTGGTAATAAAAAATGAACTCATGTTAAAAATTGATATTAAGAAATAAAACAAGCAATTAAATTAGTGCAACATTAAAAATATGTTGATGTAATAAATGAATTGGAAAATGTGAACCCAACCCAACACAACTAAAAGAAATAAAATAAAATCAACAAGCAACTAAAGAAAATAAAACATTCTGTGTAACTCAAAAAAATGCCCAACATAGTGAAGCAAAAACGAAAAAAGCAAATGAGACCAATGACAATACAACCAATTAAAATAAAACAAATTAACAAATGAACGTCAAACGATAACTAAACAAATTCAAACGAAATACAAGCAAATGGAAATAAACGACCAGCAAGATTTCAAGAAGATACAAGCAAACGGAAATAAACCAATAGCAAGATTTCAAGAAGATAGATATTGTTTTAAATTTACATTGCACTCCAAAAAAATTGAAAACACATTTAGGAAAAATGTTTATAATATTTAAGTTACAAACACGCCACTGTTTAAAACTTCATACCACAGAAAGTAAATTCACAATGGAAACCTCACACAAGAAATACCAAAGAAATTGAAAAAAAAAATAATGAAATTAATTTAAATCAAATACAATACATAGACGATGATAGAATTGAAGTAATTTTAGTTTATTTATGCAAGGAGCAACAAAGTGTCAATTAAACAAATTGAACGAAATGAAAACTAAATAAACGAAAAACAAACAAAAAAATTAAAAAAACCAAATTAAATTGATGGAAAATTGAAATCAAACGGAGCTAATGAAACCATTCACATTAAAACACACGCAAATAAGAACAAAACATAGCTAGCAAAAAATAATTCTAAGTGACCAAATAAAAACAAATGAAACACAAATAAGACAAGCAAAAGTGGAACAAACCGAAAGTGCAATGAATGAAAATACAACCAATCGTTGTAAACGAAATGAATGTCAATTAACTAAGTACAACTAATACAAATACAAAAAAAATACAACAAACTGAAAAGCAATAATAACGAATGTTAAATAAATGTAAAAGACTTGTCACACAAAGGGACAAAAAATATTTTGAAACAAAATAATTGAAAAGGCGAGAACTAAAAACGTTCGATTGTTTTCGTTGGGTTGGATTATTTTTTTTTTAATTAAATTGCTTAATTTTATTATGAGCCCGTAGAGGGCGACACAGTTGTCATCAGCTTAATGCACTGCCTGAAATCTATCTGATCTATTTCCAATGATCTTTCAATTAGAACCAACTTACAAATTAGAGAGCAACATTGAAAAATGATTTTTTTGCAAAAATATAGAACAATATAATTACACAAACAATAGATTAGAAAATTAACCCAAGCCAATCAAATCACAGTAAACAATGCAAGTAAAAATCAACCCAGGGAAAATAAAAGAAAATGTTAATGAGCTAATTTAAAATGATTATTTTTAGGTAAACTTTTTAAACATTGACTAAATCATTTACTAACGACAACAAACAAGAAACCAACAACGGTCCCTTTAACTTTATATTTCAGAATACTAAACAAAAAAATTGAATTATATATAAAACATGTATGTGAAAAAAAATGTAATCCTAGTTAAGCAAATGAAAATCACATAAGATAAATTAAAAAATTGTTTCCATTAATTTTTCTTTACTTTTTCTTTTACAATTATACCATGCATTGTATCTATTTTTTATTTTGTTCTTTTCGTTGAATTTAATTCGTTTTTGTCGACTTATTGTTTTCTTTTTATGTTTGCTTGAACTTTTCGTTTGTAATTGTTTCCGTCAGTCGTTCCATTTGCACTGTGCATTTTTAAAGATGTTGCTTCCTATTGTTACTGTAAGCGTTGTTGTTCTTCCAATTACCAGTTGATTTTTCTTATTTTTTTATTTTTCAATTTTTTCATAATATTTCATTTAGGGCTATTGTTAATTGCATATTTTGACTTCGTTATTTATTTTATTCTGTTTATTTGTTAGTCTTTCTTCTTATTTTTATTTCATAATTGTTTGTTCCACGTGGCAAAAAAAATAATTCTATTTTCCAATGAAAATATATGTCTTATGTTGATACTTGTATCATTTAATTTTTGTAGTATTTTTGTTTTGTCAAATTTTCCAAAAACCGACATAGTTTTCATCCAAAACAACAAACCCAACCAAAATACCAGCTTCAATTAATTATTAATCGCGCAGCCACGCAAAAAAAACAACGTGTGCCCTATTCATCCCCGTTTCGAAAAGGAGTCACTTAACCGGCGTCGTAACTGCACGGACCCCCTAACGTACGATAGTCGTCTGTCCGGCCCGCGCCAACATCGTGCCTAGCCATGGAAAACAAGCATGGCCTACTGTCTTTCGTGGGACCGATGTATCGCTGCGTTCCCACGAGCTGCAGATGCCTATACGTGGCACCTGGTATAGAGATACTAGAGCGAAACGTGCAACGGCGGGCGCGCGGAGCGAGCGAGAGAGACGGACCCGACGGAAAGCTTTTCAAATAACCCTTGTTAATTCGTTGAAAGATATGTTGAATTTCTGTGATACTTTTCAAAGGGACCCTTTGTGCCATGTATAACAGTTTGTGTAAAAGCGTGCGTTTTTCTCTTCCTCTCCGGGACGCGGCGCGATCGATTATCCGAACGGTCGCGGATCCGACGTAATTTATTCGTCGAAAGCAGGAAGAGTTAATTCGAGTGACGCGCTGATAAAATCGATATTGTCGGCGTCTTCGTCGCCTGAAACTGGTTGCAAGTTCTAGCTGGTTAATTAAGCGAAATTGCTACTAATGGACGAATATAAATTAATGCAGAAGAAGTATGTCATTTTTTTTCTCCGTAGTGAAAATATGAACTCAGAGATGCAAGAATTTCCGTTAGCTTGATGTATGTTGTATTGGTTTCTCATTTTAGTTTTCGTCAATTTTTTATTGATTCTCATTCATTTTACTGTGATACACACGTACTTTCCTAATTATTTATTCTTTGGATTTTTGTCGATTCAATTTTTTATTCTCATTCCAAAATGTTTTAATTTTATTTCTTATTTACTTTGTTAATTTGTTTTTCTCTGTCTTTAAGCCTCATTGATTTTTTCTTTTCAGTTTAATTTCCGACAAAACTTACCCATGATTCGTGCTTTCCTATCGAAACGTTTCTTGTCTTTCGCATTTAGCTTTGGCTTTTAGTGGTCTATTAATTTTATTTCAAGTTTCCACAATTTTCACCTGCAATCGTTGCTATTAATTCTTTGTGATACTTTTTTAGACACATCCACCCATTGTCTATTAATTTTTAAGCTTATTTTATTAGAAGTCTTTATTTTTCATATTTTATTGAGTGGTCCTTTTTTAACAAATTTTCTATTTATCATTTTCCCACGCCTTTCTTTGAATAAGATTTGGATAAGGACTTTGATTTCTTAATGGATTTCCACATCATCGTCCTCTATTCGTTTTATTCATTCTCTGCATGTTTGGACCGCTTATGTATTGAAAACTGGCTGTGATGCAACATTTATTTTACTTATGATGTTTATTTTTCATATTTTATATTCTATTGAATATTTAATAATTTTCCCTTTTTTCCTAATTCGATTTAACTTTTGTGGTCAGTTGTTTTTTTCAATAATTTTCGTTTTCCATTTATTCTTTTCTCATGCCTTTGTTGTTTAAAGACTTTGATTTCTTAATGGCTTTCTGATCCTCACACCATCGTCCACTATCCTTGTAATCATTCTCTGTATATTTGGCCCAGTTTTATTTATGCAAAACTCCCTGATGCGACATTTCATATATTATTCAACCAACGGAAACAACCACTCATGTAATAGATTGCATCATAACTGGTGCACATTGCGTAGGATTTGTTTGTCGCATGCCACTGATAAAATTTGTCAAAAATTCGAACGAACAAAAATACACGCGCCTAATACTGTAAAACCTTATCGCCACATCGGCTAGACATTTGTATTGCTTTCTTAAAATCGATTGATTAGATCGACTGTGACAAAATCCGCACGCATTTATTGCGTGACATTTTTAATTATTTTTATTTTCTTGTTTTTTTTTTTTTTTATTTAGAGACTTTTTCATTTGTCTTGTTTATCAATGACTTCGATTTGCTTATTTGCAAGTTAAATATTTTAATTCAATTGTTTTTATTTATTCTATTTCTAGGGGTTCTAGGTGGTCACATTACAATAAGTTTCAGTTTCAGTTTTCATTTTCCGCAATTATGTGAAAATTAAAACAAAACAAAGAAAAACAAAGTGAAACGAAACACAAACAAATTAAAACGGCATTTGTTTCATATTAGTGCCATTCGGTTTTATTGCCAATTAGGCTGTGTTAAATGTGCAACTAGGTTGTATTAGGCTACAGTACTGAACTAGGATTGTTATTTGTAGATTAATAAGAACTGGGCTGTGTAGGTTGGGCTGGGTTGATTTGCACGAAACAATAATTGTCCCGGTCCAAGGATTATATCAAACAGTTTGCTATTGTACGGCGCAATTATACTGCAAATGTCAGAACTTTAGAATGCAACACTAAGTCTTTTGTTATCAACATTATTCCATTTAAAAACAATACAAACACGGTGGTTAGCATGTCATGGAGACTAACGTTTAAATAGTAGAGTTTCGATCGATGACCCTCCCAGTAGGAGTTGTTTATTAAAAAGTGCAATCGTAGAAATGGTTTTATATTATGTACGTTTCTTTTTTCGTAAAACATCGTAACATTAATTAAAATAAACAATGGAAATATATATTATTTTATATCTGTACATTTTTGAGAGGTGTGTACAATATTTCCAGCTTTCTGACAATGTTTTAATAAAAAAAAAAAACTATTTGTAAAATAGAGGAATGTCTACGATTGCATTTTTCTAACAAACGATGAAAACCACATCAACAATCCTGGGAACAAAAAAAATTGTCTTCGAGTCTTTCAACCTTCTATGCCATTCTTTTTTGTCTCTTGCTTCTTCCACTCAACCCATGACCCTTTCTTCCATCAGATCCTTCTTGACTTCCTCTTCTCTTTTTTCTGCCATAAAAAAATGTAAAATGTCATACATTATACGCAACGTCCCAGCTATCAGACTTCTTGACTACGTTCTTTATCACAATTTTTCCACATTTCCAAAAATCTCCAACTAATTTAACTGATCGAGATTACAAACAGGCGGCCAAATATCGCCAACTTAGTTACTTAGTTCCATGTTTTAAGTTTTAATATTGTTACAAAGTTGGATGTTAGTTAAATTATATTGGCTCTTAAGTCTAATGCAACTGGGAGTGATGACATAAATGATTAAATGCTCAAATTGTGCACTCCTCAGTTATCTCCTTTTATCTCGCATATAATTAATTATTGTATTTCTAAGTATGTGTTTCCTGAACGTTGGAAATACGCTTATGTAACTCGGTTCCGAAAATCAGTTCTCCTAGTGTGCTCAAGGATCTACGTCCAATTACTATACTGCCAATTCTCTCTAAAGTCTGAAATTGTTGTTAAAAGTCAATTACAACATTTGTCGCATAATAATATTTTACCAGAAAGGTGGTTTTCGCCTCGGATACAGTTGCGAAACTGAATTACTGAAGATTAGTACTGAAGATTAGTAGTGCTAGTAGAAGATTAGCATTAGTGAAGTGCGTGTCAATAATGAAAGCAAAGTAACCATTATAATTACCCTTGATTTCTCCAAGGCTTTCGACATGATTGACCATGAAATATTGTTATCAATACTGCAATTTATAGGTCTTGGAAAAGAGTCATGTAAATTATTGTTAAATTATCTAAAAAATCGCAAACAATCTGTTCGAACACAAGGAGTTATGTCTCATCCACTAAATATTAATCTGTGTGTACCGCAGGGCTTTATTTTGAGACCTATATTGTTCTCAATTTACACGTAAAATTTTCCGTCATATATATCTTTTTGTGACTGTATAAAATTAGTATATTTACGTATTGCTGCTCAGTGTATGGTTCATATTTGGATGTTGTGGACATAAATCACATTCAGAAGGTACAGAATTCATGTTTGAGATTGATGTTTGGAATTCGAAAGTATAACATATAGTCAAGAGTTAAAGGAGAGTGGTTGGTTAAATACGGTGCTTCTGTATCCATTATATCATTATTGTCCTAAATATTTATATAATAAAATAAGTTACCGTATTGATGTTCATAACCTAAATTTGAGATTTAAGGGATTACTGACACCTCATTTTCATGCAACTGAGCAATTCAAAAATTCATTTTCATATAACGTCGTGGCTTTCTATAATGGACATGTGAACTACTTAATTAATAAAAATGTTACACGGTTTAAGAGAAGTATTTGCAACCTCCTAGCAGAACAGGAAAGGGTGGGCGGAGATTGAGATTGAGACTAAGTTATTCGTTGATGAAAATTTATGTGAATTATATTTTCATACACTATAAATTGATTTTTTGCTTCGTAATTGATGATACATTCTTAATCAAGAACTCGAATTGGATCCAGTTTTCATCTATGAGTTTTTTTTCCAATTTTCGACCAGTACTTTGATTGACAACAATAGTTTCGATGCAAAATAACAATTTTTGACAAAATATCTGTTGACTGTATGTTTACTGGTACATTGTACATTCGTCTCCAATAGCTTATATAAAACGAAAACCAAATAATTACCAAACCCAACCCAATTAGACTTAGATCTAATTTCAATTTAGTCAACATTTTTTAGTGCAAATATAGATTGTTGAATTACATTTTGGCCGAGCAAATTTTCAGGCATTGATGCCCATTTTGCGACAACCTAAAAATGATTTCGCCAAATTTTAGATTTTATTGCAAAATTTCTAACACTGAAATATCAAACATAACCAAACACAACCCAATAAAATTTAATACTACTATACTACAGAGTACTGTCAATAATACGTCACAAAATTTGTAGCAATTCACCTGCAAAATTTTGACCTTCAATAGGTTTAGTCAAAAGTAATTTTGGATCAACTAATTGCATAATAATCTAATATCCAAAATTTGTCAACATTTTTTTACTATAGTGTTATTATTCAAATATGAGTCCATCGCTTAAGTAGCTGGTGAAAATTTGATTTGAAATAAATTAGAAATTCTCGCCTATGTTGGTTCGAAATTATACAAAAACTCGTCCTTTTCTACCAATCTTCCGTATGTATAAAGTTTCGGTACGACCACAATAAGAAATAATTAAAATTAAAATATGACCTTTCGACAACATCTTCTACAGAATTCTTAAAAAAAGTCCAAACAAATACCTCTAGGCAAATTTTAGTCCAGGATTCAAACGTTAATCCTAATTATACTGGGCAATTGACGAAAAGAGTTTTCCATAAAATTTTTGACCACAAAATTATCAATTATGGATTTCATGATATTTGACCTCATTGATTTATTTTTTTTAATATCGACTATTTAATTGCTTCCCTTGAATACAGGTGAAAGTTTCATGCTAAACCATTTGGTATTTGATATTGAATGGTTTTACAAATTTAGATTTTCATATTTTTTCTTACATAAAACATTTAATGAGAAAATCCAAACGGAGATATAATTCAAATCCATGGAAGGTATTTAGTTACGTATAATACAAATAATCAAAATTGTATTAATATTCGTATCATGGGAATGTTAGCGATAAAGAATCGAATTCACTTGGACGATGAATTCAATTAAATTAATTTAACTCTAACTTTAAAATATTTAATATTTAAAATATTTTTTGTAGAACGTAGATTAATTTTTTGATGAGTAAATAATAAAATAATTTGAATGAAGTAGTAGTCAACAAATGTCCCATAACTTATGGGCATTTTTTCAGTAATAATTTCACGATGATTCATTATATGACTACAACGTGTGCATAGCTCAACGATGAACATTTTTTTACTCGTAATATGTACTTATAATTGTTAATTTAAGCCATTCAAATTTTAAACAGTGTTACGATTATTTTTGTGTGGACATCAGATTTACTTTAGGTTCAGTTTGGTTTGGGTTGATTAGATTAGGTTGGGTTTTCTTGTACAAAATTCATTAAATAGGGCAGAGAGCGACAAACAAATTTAACAAAATTAAATAAAAAGTATATAAAAGATAAAGTACAACTAACTAAATTACAATGAAATAAAACAAATCAATAGGGGAAACTAACCACTGACCAGGCATAAACGTTTTATTACTTTTTATGTTCAATTTTATAATTGTTACAAGTTGGTATTACGTCACATTTACGACACAACAAATAAACTAAAATAAACAAAATTAAAAAAGTTTTATTACAATTTGCAATAAAGTTTTCATCAAAGCTCTACACAACTGTCGCTTTTTTAGACATTGCCCATCATCATCATTTCTTTCAGATAATAACTTGTTTTGGATTTTTTTACTCTTCCATTTCAGTTTTATTTGTCTGTTCTATCTTCCACCCAATTCATGACTCGTACCGCCCTCATATCTTTCTTTATTGCTTGTAGCCATCACTTTTTGGGCTATCTTCTATTTTCTCCCATTGGAATGTTCTTAATCCACGTCGTTAGACATCATACACATGGCGTCCTACCCGTCTGACTTTTCGCCGATATTATTTCTTTATTTTACCATTTTTCCAAATTTCCAAAATTCTCCATTTTTTTAACTCATCAAGACTTCGAACCAGAAGGCCAAATATCTCACACTTTCACCTAAAATTGCGAGCAAATTTGTCTGAAATACTCGACTCCAATCTTAGTTCAAAGGTACCTTTTCGAATTTCAAGGCGAATTAATGTATTCAATTTGGTCTAAAATTTCGAATACAAATTTGAATAAAAATTGACTTGAGACTTAAGCTTCAATAGACATTGAAATGAGCAAAAAATATCACTTAGCCCATTCTCGTTTAATGTTGCTCAACACTTAATCAGAAACTCTGACCTGCTGATAATTTTCATCCATGATTTGTTTTTTTAATTCTCGCCCAGTACTTCTGGATATTAAGTTTATGAATTCAATTTCAATAGAATATTTTGAAAAATAACCCACAACAGATTACAATCATGAAAATGACATTTTTATATAATTTTTGACAAAATAACATTTGAAGCTGTTGTACGTCAAATGTATGACTAAAATGGGAGTCCCATGATAAAATAAACCCAACCCAACCAACCTTGAATATCTGATTTGAATTTGGTCAAATATTTTCAGTTCAAATATGGAACAAAATAACAACAATAATAATTTCAAATTTGAAGACATATTTCGCCAAAATACTTTAAACGTTTGCTGCAGCTGTTTGATATGCCTGATGAGTAAATAATATGTAAATTTACACAAACTTTAGATTCTAATAAAATATATTACCAACCCAACCCAACAAAATCCAAGACAAAATAATAGCACAAATGTTGTGAATAATTTATGGTAAATATTGCCAGCAATTTTCAAAACTTGACCTGAGCTAAGTTTATCCAAAAGAAAATTTAGGTCAAATAATTGATACACTCAAAAAGTAGTTTCTACAATTGTAGTCGAAATTCCAAAATTTGTCGACAACATTTTTCAAATATAAATCCATCGAGTAAATGACAATTATACCTTGTTGGATTCATTAATAAACACGATGAATCCACCCCAACCAAACCTAATGATGACGAACAAAGATAATTATAATTTTGAACAGTTTTACAGGAAATTAACTTTGATTGTATTAATTTAATTTTGTGTCCAAAGTCTATGATTTTAATCCTGGGATGAAAGACAAATTTGACGATAAATGGACGTAGAGTTGGATTCGATATGGTTTGGCATGAAACAGAAAACTGTTTTCGAAAGCGTGGCGTATGATTTGCTTCGCGTTGGTTTTGACTTGATTGGGTTACTTTTATTTTATTTATGAAATCCAATTAGGAATACAAATTAAACTGTTGGTTGGGGTTCAAAATAATTAACAAAATTTAATCCAAAAACTGTAATAAATCAAGAAACAGTTACGTTGGACTCCAGTTGTGTTTTGTTGGATTGTGTTGGGTTTGTTTCATTTGTAACAACTAAAGCTCGAAATGAATCGACAAGAAACAGTTACATTGGAATTCTTTGAGCAGCGTCCAAATTGTGTACCTATATAATATGTAATTATGAAATTATGTTTTGTTTGATTGGGTTGGACTTGCTTATGTTGGATCCACTTTGTTTAAAAAACCGAAAAAAATATAAAACATTCGAAAGTTTTCAGCAAAAATTCCCCGTTTATTTCACTAAATGATATTATTACGTTTTTTTCCTCTTTCCTACAGGGAATTAATTTGTTCTTTTTGTTTGGCTTTGTATTAATTATTTAGTCTTTGGTTCTTGCTTTGCGTATTGTTTTATTGAATCTCTTTTTTCTAGTTTTTAATTAATTTTGACCTTTTTTATTTTTAATTAATTTTGGCTTGATCAAACTTTTCCCTTGAAATGTAAATGTCTACCCATCGAAATTACATGGTGACTAACGTTACAAATAATATCCGGAAATCTAATCTCTATCTAATTTAAATCCAATAAAAAATGAAAATTAATATCTGTCTTTATTCTTAGACTGTTTTACGATAGAACTTTTATTGAATTTTAAATGTTTTGATAGTCGTTTTCAACTTTTGGGAGCAATCGAATTAAATTAGAACTAATAATAGCGTTTTCCGCAGTGGAAACGAAAAAAAAAAATTCATTACCAAAAAGACGGAACAGCTAATGGCAACATTTTCGGGGAACATTTCTACAATAAGTTACAAAGATAGAAATTTAAAAAGTGATTCAATGAAATATCAATAAAATATCTGGAAAGAAACCAAATAAAAAATAATTTAAAACTAAAAGAACTTAAAAATTCAACATAAATTAATTTTATGTCCATAAACTTATGAAACTCTGAACATTTCCTCTGGTTATCCCTAGAAAATAGTTAATTCACATTAAAAATAACGAATACATGAATGTAAATGTAACCAGCAAATAGCAAATATATTTTAGATTTTGTTTGAAACTAAACCCATTAAAAAATCGAAAAAATTTATCATTTTAAAAATAAACAATGAAAAATAGGTGAATATAAAACAAATAATAAAATTGATGATAACTATGACGTAATTTTAGAAAGGGATTAAAAATATTCAGCAGTAATATCTAATAACAGTAAATATGTGTACAGTAAAAAATGACCAAATGGAAAATAGTTTAAATCTAAAGAATACTAATAAAACAAGCGAAGGCAGCAAAACCCAATGGAGGACGGCAGACTTATAATTTTATATAAAATTTGGTAATAAATAAATAATAAATAAAAATATGATATTTGGACAACTATTTTTAGTTTAGCTGACGCCACATCCAAAATTGCTATAACGTATTATTTTCATTATAATTGTATTGTTCCCTATTGTGAAAGGGGCTTGTGATTCCAATATGGAAAAGAGGAAACAAGGAACAGGTCAAGAATTATATGGATGACGTATATAAGATATACGTGGGGATGATGGCAGAAAGATTTGACAAGGAATTAGAGAGATTAGGGATTTTACCAGAAGTTCAGGCTGGGTTTAGGAAGGGCAGGGTAACAAGGGATAATATATACATAATCAATTACTTAGCAGAGAGGCAAACGACAAGGAAAAGAGGGAAGATGTATGTGACCTTAATGAACCTAAGAGCAGTATTCGACAAGGTGGATAGGAAGATATTAGAGATAGAAGATATAGAAAGAGTGGGAATATCAGAAGAGTTAGGGAAGAAGACGGAAGAACTGTACGAGGAAACATGGTGCAAGGTGAGAATAGCCAGTTGGACACGGGAAAGTTCAAAACAATAAGAGGACTTAGACAGGGGCGCCCGTTGAGCCTGAAATTATACAATATATATATACACATCGGAGATGGAAGAGGTATTAAGGAGAGGACAGGAAAGGGATATGAGGATAGGGAAAAAAAGAGGATATGGACATTAGCATTAGCAGAGACGGAGGAAGGATTAAAGGGAGCAGGGAAAAGGTCGGGGAAATATGTAAAGAAAATGAAGATGGAAATATAAACGTGAAACGTAGAAAAAACAAAGATTATGATATTCAGAAAAGGTGTAGGAGGGGAAGCTAGAAGAGCGGAAGAAGGGATAGTACGGAAGTTGTGAAGTAAAAGAGATGTGAAATTTGGCGAAAGTGTGAAAATATGACAGGTTTGGGTGAGAAGCACACTAATGTATGGGGCCGAAGTGTGGGGCGTGAAAGAAGAGAGAATGATGGAGAAAATATAGCAGGGGAAGTGAAAAAGGCTTTACATATAAAGAGATCGACACCAGAGTACGCGATTTTGCAGCAGACAGGACAGGAAAAGATGGCAATAGAGGCTGGCAGAAGGGTAGTTAGATATGAGCTGGGGAAGTGGATGGATGGGGAGAGATTGAGGAAGATGGCGTTAAGGGAGACGGTGACGAGAGAAAAAGAAAAACAGAAATATCAACATTAATAAACGAATAATTCCAGTTTATTTAATATTCAGAATCTAATTGACTTGGACCATGAATTCAATCTAGTTAATTTAAGTTTTTGTACATCTTTAAAATATTTAATATTAAAAACAATTTTTGTAGGAACTAGATTAATTTAAATAAAAGATAATAATAAATTAGTTAAGTAAACTAGAATATTTTTCATTAATTAAATAGTGTCATACTTGTTTAACAAATTATAACAATTTCAATTCAGTTGAAGAAGTAACACAACAATTACCTAACATTCGGACATTTTTGAGTAATAATTTCACGATGATTCACTGTATGACTACAATATGCATAAAGGTGAGTCAACGATGTACAATTTTTTACTTGTAATACATATAGTTGTTAATTTACGTCATCCAAATTCTAAACTGTTAGGATTCATTTTGTTTGGACGTATGGATACCGACTTTACTTTAGGCTCACTTGGGATGAGGTTAATTAGATTAGGTTGTGCGTTGTAGAAAATGGGTTAAATCGGGCAAAAAATACAGAAAAATAACCAAATAAAAAATCGTAGATCAGATAAAATACAAGTAACTAAACTACAACAAAATAAAACAAACCACTATGAGAAACAGACACTGACCTCGCATAAAAGCTCAATCTGATTTATTACCATTTTATGTTCAATTCCATAATTGTTATGAGTCGGTTTTACGTCACATTAACGACACAAGAAATAAACCAAAATGAACAAAATATAAAAAAACCAAATAACAATTTGCAATAAACCTTTCATCGGAGTTCCACACAACTGTCGCTTTTTTTAACGTCGCCCAACATCATTATTTCCTTCAGGTAATAACTTTCAAAATAACGGCATTTTTTCCATCAGCAAATAAAGAAGTTTCCTCAGATTGGCGCGCAAATCCGCGGACACGCAGCATAGTTAACTTAAACCGCCGCCAATTTACATCAGTTCCGAGGCACTTCCTCCTTCGGGGCACAGATTTTCGAGAATATTCCTGATTTATTAATTCGGTAATGAGGCTCGTTAAATCGCGAAATGGAATATAATGTCCGTGCATTAACGGGTTCCGCAATTTAAGTGCGTTTGCATCAGTGCGGCCATTAATAAATCAGAAACTGCTCGGAACGAAAATAAAGGAACGAGACGCAGTTTAAGAACGCACGTGACGCGCAATTTTACGAAATTATCAATTAACGGGAGCTTTTAAGCTCCTTGGCTCCGCATGAGAGGTTTAATGAAAACAAGGTGCAGGGATTTGGTGTTTTTCAGTCGTTTTTGGTTTTCATGTTCCGTGGTTTGTGTGTTTAAGTCGAGAGATTTATGTCTCTTTTAAATTGGGTTGCATGTGGAGCGTTTAAATTGCTTTACTTTGCAGGGATTTATTTTCTGGCCTAGTGGTCAAAATGCCAGTGGTTCAAATCATAGTTGTGGTATTCAATTTTATTTCAAAGATAACATTAATAATGAATGGAGTGCACTCTAAGTCAATTAACTCCATCGTTGACATCAAAGAACACTCATAATTAATTAAAACGGTTTTGACCCCATTTAATGTTATCTTCGATAACACGAGATTTTACTGATTGCTTACATTGGACGGAAACGCAATTCGAACTTCCAATAAATTAAATTTGTTGCCGAGCTATCTGAAAAGTTTCACTGGACACATACACGAAATTAACGCAAAAAAGTCGTACAAAACCAAATGTATCACACTACATACCTTATGTTTTATTGCCGATATAAATCAGACAAATCAGCCTGTCAGGAATCCGTGCATGTGGATTCCGCTTCAGCTAGCATTTAAACCGCGAGCAACTTTCATAAGTTTATTAATTTTAACAAGATAATAAATTTAATTCACTTATTACCGAGATGCCATTTGTCATCGTAAAACGAAAAGGGGGGTGAACTGCAATTACCCGGATAAAATTCCCGCTTAATGGCATTCTTTCGTTGCTCTCGACGTGTTCAAGTACAAATTACTGGCATGTTGTAAATGGCAAGGGCGAGCGCGTAATAACATTTCGCGTCAGCCATATTAATTCAATTAATATAAAGCGGGCAATCATTTTCCGAGGAACGAACAGGTTTTAAAAGTACAAAAAGTAGTTTGAATTGTTGCGAATTAAATATTATTATTTGACGCACAGAAGAAAAAATAGAAATTTCGTTCGTCGAAATTGCGTTGCGAAATTTCGATTTTATTCGGAAAACGTTTGAAATGGGTTAACTGTGTTACGCGTAGTGCATGCCAAGGCACATCCGTTTACAGCAATAGTGCATAAATTGCGCTGTTACGAGGTGGTGTTTATTTAAATGTGGAAGTGGGTTTTGAATTCTGGTGAAAAAGTTTGCATGTAGTACATGCATTTGCTAGTAAACAGGGTTGAACTTGCCAGCGTTGAAATATCGCCAATAAATAAAATTAAAGCTTACAATATTTAAAAATCTATAGTTAAAATCATCTCCTTATTTAGTTCATAGAGTAAACTATTTGCAATATCAATGCACACTAATACATCAATTATCCTTTAACAGAGAAATTTACGATGAGGGGCGGTGTAAACTTTTACGGTTTTCGAATAAATTAAGCTCTTTGATATCACGATACAAATAAATAATTTTTTATTTTTTTTGTTAAGCTAAGAATACTCCTAAATGATGATAAATTATGAAATTTGAAACGATTTACAATAAAAAATATACCAAAATTGCATTAACAAAGCTATCATGTGATGTAAGTTGTAATTGAATCTGTTTCATAACTTCACAGATCTTTAGACAAATAGATACGCATTACAAATAATTGGAAATTAAGATTCTCAATTTTTCTCTGGACTTAATATAACTTACTGCAAAATCTTTTTTTAAACAAAACGTACTCAAATGATAAAAACCATAAAATTGACTTCATTAGGTTCAAACAAACAAGTTAAAAATTCGTTTCAGTTAGAGGATTTTTTTTTAAAGTACTCCAATTTTTACAATTGAATTATTGTATCTACATCAACCATAATATACTAAAATTCATATTCTAATTTCTCATTTTAAATTCCCTTGTTCCTTTCCCTTTTCCTAGTCATTCCTAAATTTCATTTTTTCTTATCCGATATTTTTCTTTTTCTGTTATTAGTTTTTCGATTTGTTTGATTTCTGAACTTTCCTTATTGTCACTCCTTTTTTTGATCCCAGGTGTAGTTTATCCCGTCCAATACAATTTTTCTGTATCCTATCTTCACCCTATTTCCCGTCTTCTTCTTCCTTATCAATACTTACTTCTTTTATAAATTTTTCAATATCCTCTTTTATGGTTTCTTGTGCGTTGGGTTTCGGCATTAACTGTTGCTGTCATTAAGGTTAGGTTGTGAATTAGTGATAGATCGATTATAGTCCCAAATTAAATCATGCCATTAATGATGTAAAATTTACATGATAGATGGACGAATCTTACACCTCAATGGTCTAGTGAACATTAATTAAAACAGGTCCATGAAGATTAACTGGTGGATCGCTAGACAATATTGTTTCTGGGTTATTACCCTTCGGTAGGTAAAACATAAACTAAAAAATGGCAAGGCAGCTGGGAAGATACGGCAGTTTGGCGGAATGCCCCAGAGGAAATATGGAGGGGAGGGTTAAAGCGGTTAAATGAGATATGGAATGGATGGAGGTGGAGGATGGCGATAGTGGTGCCGATTAGGAAGAAGGGGGACATGGAAAGAATGGAAAACTACAGAAGAGCACTACTAAATGTAGCATACAAATTATATACAAGGATGGCAGGAGGAAGACTAGAAGCGGAAGTGGAAGGGGAAGGTGTAGGAGTACGAGAAACAATTTGTACATGCTAAACTACCTAACAGAAAGAGAGACAACAACAAAGGGAGGGAGAGTATATGCAATGTTCGTAGACCTGAAGGCGTCATTCGACACGGTGAATAGAAGGATATTGATGAAAACAATGGGAAGGATTGGGATATCAGAGGCGATTATAGGAAGAGTAGTACAAGTGTATGCAGAAACATGGTGCAGGGTGAAGGTGGGAGAAGAGACCTCATCAAGATTTATGACATGGTAAAGGGTAAGACAAATGTGCCCCCTGAGCCAGTAGCTATTCAACATATATACTGCAGGGCTGGAGGATATGTTGAGGAAGGGGCAAGATGGAGGATTAACACTAGGAATGGAAAAGATGTGGTAGTTGGCATTTGCAGAAGATATAGTACTAATAGCAGGGACCGAGAAGAGGTTGAAGGAAATGGTGAAGAGGGTGGAAAGATACATGGACAGAAGGGACAGAAGACTTAAACAAAAAGTAATCATGTTCAGGAAAGGGGGAGGAAAAAGGAGGGAAGTACAAGTGAAATGGAAAGGGTAGGAAATAGAAAAGGCGAAATAATGGATATGGAATGAAGGAGAATAACCGCAGCGCAGGGGCACATAACGCATACGTGTAAGAAGGCGAGATAGTGTTTTAGAGAAAATAAAGGGGATGAAGTGGGAACAGCCGGAAGAAGTGGGAACAAAGGAAAAGAGGAAGGAAGTCAGAGAAAGATGGAAGAAGGAACGAACGGAGCCAGAGGGAGCAATAATGATGATTGAAATAGAGTATTGTAGAAAATGAAATATGTCAATGTCATAAACTGTATTCCACGAATACGGTATAAAAGAGCTTCAGGTTTGCTGTTAATTCAATATATGTCAACTTAAACCAGGCCGGTGAGAATTGATTATATGATAAGAGCATGTAATATGGATTCCACCAAAAAGGTGAGCTACAATGCTGAGGAACATTTACATTGTTATCATTTCTAGGGCACATACCCTTGTTGACATCTTTTTTGAAAATAAATTGATGTTTATTCATTGAGACAAATAGTGACCAACTATTAAAATACAATGAGTACATAGTCATCAATCCCAACCGAATGAACAGTGGACGACGAAAATACATCCTCTTGTAACCTAACATATTTCTAATAATTCTCTTTTGTAAGACTAGACCTACTAAAGATTATTATATAATATGATGAAGTGACTATTTATTAAAGCATTATAAGACATACCAAAGAGTGAAGACTTATATTTTTTTAAGTGTCTATCTAATCTATAATCTTATATGGCTGGACCATGACAAAAACGATCAATTTTGGAACCCATGAAATTTGGCTCGTTAATACGGTGTATTGATTTGTCTGTGTGTACTTTAACGTAAGAAGATTAGTTTTTACCAAATTCATATATAAGTTGATTCCTTTCACATCAGCTTGTTATTTCTAAAGACGACAAAGTCAAATTTGAAAAAATATCATATGCAAATTGAGAAGAAGATTGAAATGTTCGGTAAGACGTTAATAAAGTCGGCAAACAAAGGGGGGTCGAGGATGGACCCTTGCAGAATAATATACTATTTTATACTAAAATTATTAGCGGGCTTCAATCTTGTTACAAGAAATGCGTTGAATTTTGGGAGGTCAAACGAATTAAAAATATCAATAAATATTTTTAAAGCCGCAAAATTTCTGATGAAAAATGTTTAAAAATATTAAAATTTCAAGGATCAAAAAACCAAGCCCACAGAAGATGAATTATAATTAAAATTTTCAAAAATGTCCATATATACGAAATTTTGATTTGTTTAAACGTTTAAATATTTGTACAATAATTTTCGAAAATATATATGTCAAACTTAAAATATTTATTTAAATTCACAAGGTTTTAAACGGGAGTTACAAGAAGTTGATTGGTTGGTTTCGGAGTTTGCAAGGTTGTCAAATGTATAGAAAAATGTCTGAAAATTGTGAAAAGTTTACGAAAAGGCGAATTTATTGCCATTATTCTTAAAATTTGCTCGAGTGGAACAAATAATCCTTCCATGATACTAATAAAGGGCCTTAAATGTTCTGAAATATAACAAAAATGTAATGTAAAATGACTCCAAAAATATATAATTAAAAATGGAGCCTGTTTTAATTAATGTTCACTGCACCATTGAGGTGTAAGATTCGTCCATCTATCATGTAAATTTTACATTTTGCTGTCAGCTTTTACAAGACACATTTTCAATTTGAATTGTTTTTGAACTTAATTGCAGCAATCCTTTTATATGTTGACACTGGACGTTTGACAGTCGTCTCTTGTTTAGTCTCCGCAAGGTGTTAGACAAGGTATCGTCTCGTCAGTGTTCTGTTGGCAGTGGTTCGTTAGGAGTGATTGGCTCGCGCCAAGAAGTTTTGATGGCCACTACATATAAAGGTATTTCAACAACTAAAGTTCTTGGTAATCGCTACTAAGGAAGGGTAATAACCCAGAAACAATATTGTCTAGCGATCCACCAGTTAGTCTTCATGGACCTGTTTTAATTAATGTTCACTGCACCATTGAGGTGTAAGATTCGTCCATCTATCATATATAATTAAATTTGTAAATATACATATAAGTAAATATAAAAGTTCAGAAAATTTTCAAAATAGCCAGACACAATAATTATCGAAATTGCAGACGTAACAATTGCCATTAAATGCTTTAAAAAACATTGTCAAAACATTCATATATTTTTTAATGGCCATGACTGTAGAAACGATTAATCTTCCGACGAAACATTTTGAATTTATCAAAATAGACAAATGATAAAATTGCCTACAATACAGAACAAAGATTTAATTGTAAATATCAAATATTTATATCGATGAACTTACGTTAGCATTAATTATTATTAAAATTAAATAAATTAAATGATGGTATCCTTGGACAATCAACCCCTTCATATTTTAAGCTTCTCTTAGCAAAAAGCCTGTAATAGTATTTAGTATCACTGCCCTAGAAATTGCCTTTTTTCAAGTGCGTTTTCAAAATGCGAGCACTTGGAAATAGTTTCTGGCCGTGTGATTTCTTTTTCTGTGACATTTTATTAATCAAAACAAATTAATTTATTGTTAAAATGTGTCCCATTAGAGAATCTCCTTTTTTCTATTGGCGATACCTAGGCCGCGGTGTAATGATTTGATTTTAATATTATTTTTCGTCGCACTAGATTGTTACGAAGCGAATAACATGCCACATTTCAAAAACGTTAAGCTATCGATAATGCCCTGGCAACACTAAGCGGGCTGTTATGAAAAGAGGGCCGTTAAGGATCCTTAACAGCCCGCTTTTGATAACAGCCCGCTCTTAATCGATCGTACATTTAGTTGTCACGGAAACAGTGACATCTATCATTTTAAAATTATAAATTATAAAATTTTTCATTCCAAATTTTTACCTTCTTGGATAAGCTAGTGCGACGAAAACCGTTGTACATACCACGGGCTGTTAAGGGCCATAACGGCTCTCGGTAGCATTAAGGCCCTCACTTCTTTCGGGCCTCAAACGGCTACCTCAGCCGTTATGGCCTTCTTAACAGCCCTTGCTATGTAAATAACTATTATGGCATTTGTAAAACTAAAACTTTTTAGAGCAAAATTCAGTTGAATTTGTTGCAATATAGAGTAAAAATTTACAGAATCTGCAATTCAAAGTTTAGTGGTACCAATCAAACATCTTTCAAAATCATTGTTTCATTTCATTGCCAAGGCACGCAAATGTTAGACGAGTTGGTGGAAAAGGAAATGAGTAATTTTAGACGGAGGACGACATGACAAATTCAAAATTATAATAAAAGGGGTAAAGTCGTTGACTTACTGAGCCGAGCCTCGACACGACGGTGGTTCGATCCCACCGTCAGCCAAAATAAATATCTGGTCACATATTTAGAGGGTTTTACGGGGCCAAATCGTACTTCAGGGGGCACGTTAAGCCGTTGCTTCCAGTCTTCCTTTAAGAGGTCGTTAGGTCAAGCTATATGCTGGTTTCGACTGTGGGACCTGAAAACTCTAGCGATTGCTGCTCCCACCCTCGTTAATACTCATCTTCCTGTCACCCACCATGCGGTAGAAAGTTTTAGGGCGGAGGTGGACTCACTGACCTATCTAATGCCTACTCTATACTGTAGGCTAAAGGGTAGGGTAGATGACCAGTGGTGTGGCAATGTGGGGAGACATGCAAAAGGGCCTGTTGAGTTCTAATGCAGTGCACGGTACCCTTCACTCCATAACCATAACCATAAGAGTGGCAAACCTGATAGTCGGCTGACTTTGGTTTTGTATTCCCTTTCTGTTTGAAGAATTGTCAACTAATATTATTAACTACTGTTATTCTAATTGTCGTCCAGAACACCATCCACATTATATTTTTTAAATATTTGACAAACTTAAACATTCAGAGAAAAATTAGACGTTCAGAATTTTGAATATTGCTTTTGAAATGTTTCGGTAATTTTTGCTATTAATATAAAACTGATTATATTAGATATAAAGTAAAGACAAACATTTTATGTCAAAACATTAAACGACATGGTATTTGGAATCATTGCAAGTTCAATGCCCGACAATTACGAAAGTCTAAGCCTCAAACAGAAAGACAGACTGCGCCAGAAATATTCTGTTCGATTACATATTCACTTTTTAAAAATAACTTTTTGTTTGTTCTACAGAATCAAATGCAAATGCAGAAATTTGCCAAACTAGCCAAAAAATTGGACATTTGATAAAAGAGAATTGTGTGCCAAAGCATCAAATGCTAATGCGGGAATTTAATGAGTATACGAAAGAATTCCACGTTCTATCCAAGACAATTGCTATATCATAACGACTGCCCCAAATTAACATATAACATACATAGCCTAATCATTCACTTAATATGTTGGCTTTAAAATATCTCGTGTTGGGAAATTGATTAGTGCCAACTTATGCAAATTCTGTCTAATTTTGAATGTCTATAAGAACTTTTTAGGTTTGCAACGTTTAGTATTTATTTCTGAGCAGCTCAAAATAAGAAATGAAACCAATTTTTTAACTGATCCAACCCATAATAATAATCATCCTACCCAACCCGTCACAAATTAAGTGCATTTTATGTTTTAATAAGTTTTGTATTGTTGTATGTCATAGCTGATTTTCATTTTTAAATAATGCCTGTGTGTGTTGCCGTGCAAGACCGAAATCGAAAAGACCATCGCTTGTGTATGAAAATATACACAGATAAACTCTTTTGGGGTTGGGTTGAGTTGAGTTGGGTTGGGGTGGGTTGGTTGTGCTGTTACTTAAACTTTCTCCTATTTTGACATATAAGATATGTGTTATTAATAAAGCATGATTTAAAAATATTTCTTACATAAGCGACTATGTGAATGCTGACACTTTTTCACTTAATTCACTTAATATAAAACTTTTATTTACAACCGACAATTTATTCCATGCGTGTTGGGGATAAAACCATACATGCCATTATTTTTGTGGAATTTATTTTCATTTCAGACATTGTTGGCCCAATGATCATTTGATAGTTTGGCCAATTTGATGGGTACGTGTACATTGCATATTTCATGCTAGTCCAAAAATTGTGTCATAATATCGTTTCACAAATATTTTGTTTACTTATTGAATATGTATGACCAAGTATTCTAACATTGGCGCAGTATTTTTAATCGTTTGGCTTACTCAACCAGTATTCATCCGCACAACCATCTGCACTAATCCTAGCAAACGCCTGAGCAACTCAAGAATACGGTACGGTTTGGAGTTATCTAAGGGTAAGGAAATTGGTGCAAAGCAAACTTATAAAAATTATTGTGGGAAATGCAAATACATTCTATGTAAGATAGTACGCGGAGGTTATGTAAAAATGATAATTTTGGGGGTGCATGTCATGCCCAAAAATATGCAAAATTTATTCGTATGGTAGATGAAAAGATTTGAGAGTATAAGAGGGAAATATTAGTGACATGTTGATACGACAAGTGTGACGGCGGGGCGACGGCGAAGCGAAAAGAAAAACCGCAAATTCAATTAAATATAATGGAAGTTTTGCTACATTTAGTGACAATTCCAATAAATTGGATTTTCCACTTCCCTAATGGAATCACCACCAGTTACCCACTTTTAAGGATCGCACCTTGTTGTTCATAACGACCGGTTCGCTGCGAAAGCTTTTGAGGATCTCTTTGAACTTTAATTGAACAAAAAAAAAACTGGCAAAATACAGTCTTTTCTAATAACGTGCAGCAAGCCGACCGGTCGTTCTGAAAGTCGTGATACGAAACCACAACCATATCGGCGTTCAAAATAAGCAAATAAACAGATCCAAACGACGACGATACAAATTAGTCTCGTAGCTATCGTTTAGAACATCTATAATTACGATTTCGACCGTGAGAAAGTTCAAAATCCATCCGCGAGAGCGTAGCGTGCGTTAAGAAGCAGCGCACACAAAAAAACGACGGCGACGTGAAAAACCACCGTTTACTTTGTACTTTACCGAAGAACGCGCCGGACGGCCTAGCAACCGACCGCCGCGCTCTAACTGCATTTCAGCGTTCCGTTTCGTTCGGAAACGGCCCGACGAAACGCGGCTTTTATTAATTAGCATGGTGGGTTTTTACGCCGCATGCAAGTGTACCGCACGAGAGATAATAAGAAATCGTTTGAAAGGAAGGGAAACGTCACGGTAGGCGTGGGGCTCGTGCAGCGTGAGAATCGGGCAGGCCGTGTTCCGCGGCCGGCTTTGATTGCTGCTTCCGTTAACTGATTGCGCGGCTCACTCTCACAATTACATACTCATTTACAATCACTGTCCTCCCGGGCCTAAAAATGCATCCATTGACGTTTTTATTTGTTGGTCTTGTTTTGGCGGCGCGCTTTTGTCGCCTTTTGTTGGTTTTAATTGAGCTTTTAAATTGCAATTACGAGAGGCTGACTTGAATATGATTGCGAATATGATGATCATAATAGGACTTGTTTGTGTTTCTCATGCACATTTGTGGTTTATGTAAAATGTAATTATGCGTCCCAGATATCTTTGAATCAAAAAAATTAATTATAATTATTTTATTAAAAATATCCTTGTTATATTTATGAAAAAATACTTCGAAGAAGTACCAAAGCTCACATCACTTAATGAGTCACGTATGCAATCCTTCACATCATCATCGTCTGCAATCAAGTGATAATTTCTAAAAAAAACTGTTCCCCTAAGTATTTCCAAAGTAAGCAATACCATGTCATGCACGAGTTCAAATGAGGATTTCTAATATGACAGATGCAATAATAATAAATTAACACCAGCCTATATTACAGGCTATGGCGCAATGGCTACTATGCAAGGTTCTCATGCAGATAGACTTGGTTCGATTTTTGACAATGACCCACAACCTTTCTAGTCTATTTGTTCCCGCTTGCAAGAGATTGTGTGCCCTGCAATACATACAATACGGTGGAAGCATCATCAGCACCTTATCTATACAATAACCAACAATTTGAAACCCCCCGATATTATAGGTAAGGCCACTTTTTGGTTTTTTAACCAAGTTGAACGAAGCACTCCTGCTCGAAATTCCAATGCAAGTGGACGATCGGGTTTGAATCTTAATCGCGACGACCCAACTGTTCTCGACCAAATTTCCCAACTGTGATAATGAAAATACCATCGTTTGAAAATTCATCGTTTCGTAATCTCTAAAAGAGTGTAATTTAAAACACATACGGATATCTTTCTTTTGGTAGGTGTAACAAAGTAGTCTCTCTATGTTCTCGCTTCTCTCTTTCCTTTCACCCAGTACGTAGCACGTGCTTTGATTGCAATTTTCTTGAAACGTGAGGGATACCAGATACAATAGGCTGGTTTACTGTGGCGTACCCTGCACACATATTTTGCTACTTTTTGCACTATGTTCATACACCCCAAAGAAACTGGATTCCACGTTCCAGCTATACAAAAAACACAAGCCAATATTATGATATATTTATATTAATAAAGGAAACAGGAATCCTTCAAAGTTATTTTCTAAAATTTCACGGTGACGAATTATTTATGAACAGCATAGTTGAGATTCAACAACAATAACATAACACTAAATTATATTTTGGGAGAAAAAGGGAACACAACACAACATCTATGGGGAATCTGGAAAAGAGATCAGGGAACACAAGTTGGCTTTGACTACACTTCTGCTTCAGACCACTTTTCATTTTAAAATCACTTGACAAGAAAATTACATTAAAGGCAACGAAGAATAAAAACCAACTAATTTCATTCTAATAGTAAAATAGGTTTTCGGAATTGTTCAACAAAATAGTGAAAGAACCTATTCGATAAAAATGGGTGACAACCCAATCTGACACAACCTATGCTAACATACGCTAACGTAATCTAACCCAATCCAACGCAACCCAACCTAATCCAACCCAACACATCACAATCTAACATAACTCAACGCAACCCTTCTTCGATAATAGCAAAATAGATTTTTGGAATTGTTCGATAAAATTTTCACTATTTTATCGAATAATTTCAAAAATCTATTTTACTATTATCGATGAAAGGTTGCGTTGGGTTGAAAATCGATAAAAAAATAGGTGGCAATCCAACCTGACCTAACATAACAGAACCCAACCTAACCTTCATCTTTAGGCTACCCCGTATTTTCGATTTCTCATTTCTTAACCTTTAATTTCAATTTTTTCATATTTTTAATTTCATGGTTTTTCTATTTTATTTTGTGCTAGAATTTTAAGGTATGAAATTTAAACTTTAATATATCAAAGGCAGATGCAAAGCAAGAAAATAAATTATTTGAAATACTAATCTCAAATAAAATGATTTAATATACATTTTCAATATAACGGTTTATATATAAAATTACGAAGTATAACAAATGCGCATAAAATTACTTTATTACTTTGAAATTCGACTGGAGTGGCTCAAATATTAAGGCAACCTATGCGGCAAATAATTACTATAATTCTTAATTCAGTTCATGTTTGATTGTCAATTAGTTTTAAAAGTATACTGCTGAAAAAATCTTTGATTATGTTTATGTTCGATTAGATAACTACTCTTGTCCAACGAAACTTGAACTACTTTCCATTAATTATGTGTGCAGTGAGTATGCGTCTGCTCATGGTTGTTTCACCTCGCTTGTCAGGGAGTTTTCTGTGTAGTTAATAGTCAAATCTTTCCAAATAATTAGCCGTTTCATTCTATTCTAACCGTCAGATGTCAATTTCTTTTCCCCGGGTTGTCATTATAATCATTAGTTTAATTATTTGCTTTATTATAAGTCATGTTTGATCGTCAATTTATTTTTAAAATTGTCTCCCAGGAATTGTTTTCTACTCTACTCTACTGCATTCGCTATTAATTACTAATTTCACAGAACTGGATGAGTTGACTTTAACAAATTTCGTAGCCACGGACTGCGAGATTGTTTTATCCGAATAATTTCTATTTCTGATGATGACGAGTTTTGAACTTCGTCATCTGACTAAGCGCCAACAATTATTGACGAAAATCTCTTAATATAATTAATCATCATTCACAGAATAAAAGGAATGGAGTGGCACTTTCAACAGCAGATTTAATTAGCTATTTCCGCGAAATATCGTTAAAACAATCACATTATAAAGCACATCTTTATATTCATATAATGTGATTTTATTAAAAATGAAAGTCAAACAATTTTAGCTCGCAACTATTTTTGTACGCACTAACTGGTAAAATAAATTTTATATTACATGAAATAAATCGCAGGTACAAAGTTTGGAACGCAAACCAGCATTTTGAAAAATATTTCATTAATTCGATGATTTTGGTTAGATTATGAAAGAAGTACTATTTCAGTGTGATCATTTTTATTTTCATGTATATGGAGGGTTTTATAATTTATTAAATACCATATATGAAGCAAATTATTGGATTTTAAGAACATGTTTATTTCAAATAAAGGATATCTAACAAAACTTGATGGAGCTAGAAGTGGGGTCAACTTTACCTGACGCGTGTGCTCAAATGTTGAAATATTAACTCAAAAAAAATCATGTTTGACCGTCAAACCGTTTTTAAAATTGTCATTTAGTTTCCGTTGAATAAGACTTTGTTACATTTTTAATCCTTCACGTTCAAATAATAAATTTGTAGTTTTGGAAAAATTCTAGATACATCAGAATCATATTTAGTTCTGTTCCAGATGAGATTTGGAATTCCTTCGTCCTGCATGTTGATTTACTATCACATTTTTATTGCTTTTCCCAGAATAATTTTTAAAACTGCGATTAAATTGGCAAGGTTCATAAAAATGTAATTATAACATATAATTTTAATGAAATGTAATTTAAATGTCCACATCATTCGTCTTTGCATATTATATCTAAGACATCTAGCATCGTTGTACACATTATACTAAGTAAGTAAGTAAGTTATTATGCTGTAATCAATTATTTATACTTTATTATATTTTATGGCATTCTAATAATTTCCCATTTTTATTTTATAATTCGGATCTACTTACTTATGTTATATTTTACTGTGAGTGCGTTTGTGCATTTAATTTTTTTTTGCTTGTGCTATTAATAGTAGTCGACTAACCCACACTCAAAGGCAAGAAATACGTCCAAGAGCAGCGCACATAGTCGATATTCAATAATATGTGGCCTGCCTACGCACACTTGTATGCGGGTGATGTATATTATATGTAGTTGCATTGTCAAATTTTAACCAGCCATATTTCTTCAACAAACCAGCTTGATAATTGTGCGTTGCGTTCGATGATACAATACTACCAGCATGTTCATATGTAGTACGTGCCTTTTATACTTTGCAGTTCGATAAAATATTGGGAGTGCATTATTTTTTTTATTACCTTTTAAAAATCTATAGGTAAACTTCTCACTAAATTTATTTTATAGATCTGTGTTAGTTAGTCTTGAAATTACGATAAAATATAAAATGCAATGCAATGCAAGTAATAATTAAAAATTAGTTCAATTGTTAAGGATTTGATAAAAATTATCAATTATTAATAATAATATAATAATATAAATCAAATAAAGAGGAATTTATGAAACTCTTACTTTTCTTTGTTTCAATATTTCGAACATTTTGACAATCCCGATCCTGGAATCGTTAGGTCTACGTTATAATTCATTTAGCCGCCGATCATTGTTCCAACGACCAATCGAAAACTACACAGAAATATTTCAACGTAGCGTATCTTATAGTTAATAAAATCGTGAGGCTTCCAAAGGACGCCGAAGCATTTCAGTCACCTACTCGAGGCATTGTTTACAAATCATTTCATCAATTAAAATTTATATAATGCCTTTCCTGTACGAGTAAATATTCGTGACCTTCGAAGGACATAGATATTTGAATGGGACAGTTAGTCTAGTATTATTAAGTCGGAGTGCATTGATTGCATGTGTAAGCGACGATATGATGCCATCGACGCGCGTTGCGCATTCCATTATTTCCACCTTGAAAATCTGTGGCCATTCGCATTCAACCGATGTCCGAAATCCTGGAACATATGGTCGATAAATTGCGTTTTTAAATGCGTATTTCGGCATAAATTAATTCGTTTATCTTGATCGCATATGTTAAAAGTGTTACGCGTCGCTGAAATATTTATACAAAAATGTGTAAAAATGCAATTTGTGTGTTGAGAGATTAACAAGCATGCTAATTAGACAACATAGAAAATGTGCTCAATATCATGTGTGTTCATGACGTTCTTAATTTTAACAGTCATTGAATCTTTCGCTGTTTTAAACGTCTACTCTATAGGGATTGGTTGAAAAGCCCAACATTGTTTTTTTGAAAATAATATTATAGGTATTACCAAAAATTGCAAATAGTCACAAGTCTATTCGATAGAGACAATTAATTCTATGAACTTGTGATATTTTCAGTAACGTTGACACATTCGTATGCATAACTGGTAAAAATTAATTAAATAATTTAACTAAGGAAGATAACAATTGAAAATAGATGCAAAATAACAAATAATGGAATAATAATTGCGGGAACAGTATGTTTGATAATAATAAATAATGAGGAAAGAAAATGCAAATTTCTAATGAATACAAATAAAATTAACATTCAAAAGAGAAAAACGCCCCCATCTAGAAGAAAAAAATTAAAAAAGTACTAAAAACAAGAAATTATAAAATAATGAAAAAGGGAAACAAGTAGGTAACTGCTGACGAATATAAAAGATAAAAAAGTAAAAATTTAAGATTTAAGTAAATGCGAACGATTCAAGTCGAATGACACCAACCAAATCTAAGAGATAAAATCTAACAATAAGCGATTAGTGAACGAGAAGTAACAAAAAGGGCAAAAGTTGATGGAAAGAAAATTTAGAAACAAAAAACAAAACCCTAATATCTAATAACAGTAAGAAAACAACGAAAGAAAAGCAAGAAAAAACTCACGATCCAACAAATAACCGAGCAAAGCGTGAGAATCAAAATTGAAGTAGGAAATATAAGCAGAATAGAACAAAAAATTAAACTCAAATCAGATCAGGTTACGTTTGACTTTTTTTCCTTTTCGTCCAATTTAGCTAACACTTTTAGCAAATTTAAATGTGAAAAATATGCAAAACTTATAATAATAGGAGAAAAGCATGACAATAGTCAATAAAATTAAATTAATAAATCGAAAGATTTGCGGAAAAAAGCACATGCAAAACCTCATAACAAATTCTAAAAAGTAAAAATTTTAAACGAAAAAAATGCAAAAATAAAATTAAAAAGTAGAAAGACAGATTAACAAAATGAAATAAACCCAATCCAACAAATAAAATCGAAAAGACGAGTATTAAACTTGAAGCAGGGAATAAAACCAGAGTGAAAAGTATGAAAATTGATGATAAATGAGACAAAAGCAAACAATTACTTGAAAACAACAAAAAACTAATTGAAAAAATTAATTCAAAAGGATGTACGCTGCCTTCTTTCATTTCTATGCTCAATTGAAAATAAGTCATTATGAAAAACTTATAAAAAACAGAAAAAATACAAACAAAATAAAACAATTAGAAAAGCATGATAATGAAAATTCTTATAAAAAACAGAAAAAATACAAACGAAATAAAAAATTAGAAAAGCATGATAATGAAAATTAAAAATTTGCAAATAAGTCAAATCCAACTCCAGAAATCGAAGATCAAAGGTCGAGAAAAACTAATCAGAAAAAGCGACGAGAAGTAAAGAAAAAATCGATACTGAAAAAATAGTAAATAGTTGGGTTGGGTTGGGTTGGGTTGGGTTGAGTTAAATTTCCACGCTATGAGCACCTGACAGATTGCTTTCTCATACTCGTTCTAACGTTTCTTAGCATATCAGATGTGATGGATTGGCACGCTTCTCTTATTTTCTATTTCAATTCCTTAGCGTTTCGCGATAGTATTTTGTATATATACATATTTTTTTGAGAAATCACCCGAATGATATTTTCTTGTGGAGAAATTGCACCGCACTCTACAACAGTGCAATGTTGCAAATCTAACCTGATTTTCCACAGTTCTGCCTTTTAATGAAAACCAGGGAGATTTTAAAGTATATTTTTTCTCTTGGCACAATAACAAAAAAAACATACAAGTCCAATTATATGCACTCTGCGAAATGTCAAATGTGCGTTCAAGAAAATGGATTATTTTGGGTTTGGTTTCTTTAGCGTTAGAAACGTGGATGGTTTTCGATTTAAGACAAAACGATTCATTGTAATACTAGGTAACAAATACGCGAACAAAACTAAATCTATTGATATATAGATTAATAAAAATTATACAATGAAAGAATGGAGAGATCTATTGTTTAGTTCCGTGTAGTTCAGTTGAACGCTACAAGTACGTACGCAGTTAGAGACTTTGAGGATGTCGAATAAGATTTCAGTTAACAAATACATTAACAAAAGCAAGTCCAGTGATAAAGAACCATACGAACAACGAAAAACATAAGAACACATCTTTGCTAATATTTATGTTCAGAAAATTGATGATGATCATCATCGGACTTAAGATTTAAATATGCCAAATTCGTGTATCAGTTTTAGAGTAATTATGTTTAAATTTTTCGTGACCATGTATATATATTTAATATAAAAAATTATAATTACGACCGGCTAACACATTTGTTCCTTCTCGAGAATTTATAGAATTACATCAAAAATATTTACGAGTTGTATGGAATTTCAGGCGCAGTCGTTAATTTTTCAGGGAAATACCGAGGTACGCTAACGTAATAAATAATTTAATAACTGGTTTTCTAGTAGGTGTTAATTATTCTCCCGTTGGAAGTTTTACTCCTTAAATATGATTTAGGAAACCATGTGCATTTTTACACAAATTTTGTTAAAATCGATTACGAAAAATAGAGAGTTTAGACAGAATTACATCGTTGATGAATACTTTAGGGACTCCCCTGCTGTTGTTGAGATCAATTGGAAATCTGAAGCTGGAACGTCGTTAACGTTAGATCTAAAGGTCGTGTATTGGATGGACAAGTAGAGGAACGTGACGGTTTATTTTTTTTTTCAATATTTGTGGGCAGTTCTTGAAACTATGCCCTGAATGAAAAAATAACTAGTTTGTTAATGTTATTAAACTAATGACCAAATCGAAATATAAATATAATAATAATCTTTATTTTCATTTCCACGTACACAGTAACAAAATTATGTAATTACTAAATGTGGTATAATTAGTAAGCGAAAGACTAGCATTAGGCGAGGCTTCATCATAGCTGTTATAACACCTAAACTTTATTTAATTGAATAATTGCATCTAAACGCATTCAATGCAACTTAAGTGAGGTGACATACAGGAACTTAACAAGTATAACAAATATAATAGAGACCACAGTATTTGGAGTTAGACGCGCCCTAACAGCGAGGTACTATGTATCGCCTTTTGAATAATAAATCATTGATCTTATATTGCTTTTGAAAGAGCTGAATTGAATTGAATTTAAATATTTTGAGATACAAGCACACACATTGTAGTACTCTTCTCTATTGCATATTGAGTCAATTAAGTTCTTTAATTTATGAGATAGGTGGCCGAAGTTCCTAATTCCAAAAATAAATCATATACAAGCATTCTGAAAATTCTGTGTTCTATTCACTGAGGTCACATCATTTTCGTTGTTTTCATATTCAAGTAATTGCGGTGAGGGGACAAGGATCGTAATCTATCATAGGGACGACTAATAATACGAGTAATATGAGCTTGGTAAGGCAATGCATTGTCAATCGGCAGACACAAATTCTTGCTGTTTTTGAAACCAGAAATGGACCTCCATATATTTTAATATCCACCAACAAGAAAACGTGAATCTTACTGGAATGTAAGACTAAACCATGATTGTGTGAAATGCAATAAATAGTGTTTAAGTTCTCGTTGATCATTTTTAATGCCCCAGAAAGGTTGGCTGGTTTAAAAAACAAATATAATTGCACATCATCCTTGAACATATGAGTCAGACAATTCTTAACCACATAAGGAAATTTGAACGTATACAGTGTGTCCCAAAAAGTTTTATACAAATGGAGAAAAAGTTTATCTTTCTCAAAAAAAATATTCTTAATAAAAAGCTCTGCATGACTTGTAGATCCATAATTAAGTACAAAATTTTAAAAAAACGTGGTTGGAATACAGGGAAAATCAAAATAATGATTTGGAGTGAGAGTAAAATTACGTTCAAACCGTAATGGAGAGCAAAATGTTCATTGAAATTGTTATTAAGTAGCAAAAAAATATGCCCACTCGTAGACAAAAATTAAGAGATGTTTCAATATACACGTCAGCAATTGCAATGCGCAGTACGACACATCGTAAGATCCCGTTCATAATAAGCGCCTGACACAAATTACTCATCCTTTTTACGGACGTTCTTAATAAGTGCTTAGGAATATCAAAGTAAAAACTGTCAACAAATGTCAAATGTTACATCAGCGTATGTTTGCAATAATTAGAAAGCCTGTAAAATTGAGTATTGAAGATAAAATAGAAATTGTTCTCATTGTTGGAGAAAATTATAAAACATGTAGGGAAGCAGCAGAAATCTTTAATAATCGACACCCCGATAAAATAGTACATTTCACAACTGTAAGATATGTAATAAATAAATTCAAGAGTTCTGGAAGTGTTGAAAATAAATTTAGAAGGAAACATCAGGCATGGGTTCGAAATGAAAATATTGAAACTGATGTGATGCTATCGGTCGTGGAAAATCCAAAATATTCACTTCGAAAAAGATCCAATTTATTGAATGTAAGTAAGACTACAATTGCACTAATTTTAAAGTCAAATAAATTTAAACCATACAAACCCCAATTTACCCACACTTTAAAAGAAGGAGATGTTGAACGAAGGTTCGAATTTTGTGCTCGTATCCAAGGAGAATTGGAAGAAAACAGATTTATGACACGGCAAGTACTGTTCTCTGACGAAGCAACATTTACATCTAATGGAACAGTAAGTTAGCAAAATTGTCGATGGTGGAGCGATGTTAATCCCAATTTCCACGTTCAAAGCAGAGATCAATATTCATTTAAAACTAATGTATGGTGTGGCATTTACAAAGACAGAATTGTTGGTCCATTCTTTTTTCGAAATAACATGAATGGAGAAAGATACCAACAATTTTTAAATAATCAGTTGTCTGACTTTCTTGATGAACTACCACTAAATGAACGAGGAAAAATATGGTACCAACAAGATGGAGCACCATGTCACTGTAACAGAAACATTCGGGATTTTCTCCTTCACAGTTTTCATGGTAAAGTGATCGGGAGGTACATTGAGTTTCTTTGGGCTCCAAGGTCGCCGGACATTAGCCCTCTAAACTTTTTTTGTGGGGCTACTTAAAAGAAAAGGTATACCTTCAGAGGCCATTTCAAGATGTTGATCATCTTGAAAGAGTCATTAGAGGAGCATGTGAAGCTATAACTCCACATGTGATTAGAAATGTTATAAAAGAATTTAATGAACGAACAATCACCAGTTTAGAAAGGGACGGTGGATACGTTGAAGTTCCGTAGTATTTAAGTAATTTTACGTGTTCTCAAAAAAATTATTAGTTGCGTATTATTCATTGTTCATAAATTGTTAAGGAGGTTATCAATGGTTTATCATGTTTCATTCCTTTATTCAATAAATAATCTAATTAATAATATCTTGTAATTTTTAACTGAAAAAATCACAACTCGGCCATAATTTTTTGCTACTTAATAACAATTTCAATGAACGTTTTGCTCTCCACTACGGTTTGAACGTAATTTTACTCTCACTCTAAATCATGATTTTGATTTTTCCTGTATTCCAACCACGTTTTTTAAACATTTAGTACTTAATTATGGATCTACAAGTCATGCAGAACTTTTTATCAAGAATATATTTTTTTGAGAAATGTAAGATAAACTTTTTCTCCATTTGTATAAAACTTTTGGGACACACTGTATAAAGAGAAGAAACGTGGCCCAAGAAACGTACCTTGAGGAACATCGACTTTAACTGAATGAAATGCATTCCGATATATTATTGTTCAGCTTAAGTGTTTGTTTTCTGTAGGATAGGTAAGATCAAAATTAAATCACGGGAACTATTTGAGAAACCTATGAATATGAGAATTTTGAAAAAATTGACCGAGACAGTCAAAAGCTTTAGATAAGTCAAGCAAAACTGATATAGTTGCTTCACCTTTGACCGGTGCTTTAAGTGTGTCGTTGGATATCTTTAAGAAGGCAGTATCGCAACTATATTTTTTCCTAAAACCTGTACTTCAGGTAATATTTTAATTAGAAATAATAAATTCTATCATTTGATTGAACATTTTGAGGATTTTTGATACAGTAGGATTAACGCTTATGGGGCGGAGATCATTAAGAGTACATGGAGATCACATTTTTGTTACTGGAATTAACAAAGCATGTTTCCATTGCGAAGGTAATATTGACTCAAGAACACAACTATTTATAATAGTCAAATGAAGTATTATTACAGGACAACAAATTTTTAGGACGCCAAAATTTATTTTATCAGCCCCATATTTTTGTCTTGATGCAATTCACGATGTCAATGATACCCTAAGTGTCAGTCGTTGTATCGTTGCTGCTATCTATTATGATTTGTGTCAATCAAACTTTATGTTCGATCTTACATACATAGCAAATCCTCCCCCTGCAATGACCCGATCTCCACGGATGAAATTAAAATTCTCAATTCTTAACATATTATCAGATATTGACGCATTCAGTGAGGTCTCCATAATGGGAATTAAATCAAAAATGTTATCAATCAGAAAATGTTTCACTTCTGTTATTTCAGATAACAATGATCTAATGTACAAAGTCATAATCCTCATTTGGAAGAATTATCACTTATTTACAAAAAGCAAATTATGGTACCCAATTTATGAAAATAAATCTACAAAAACTATAAAAAGAATAGGTAGAGAGCATTTACATTGGAAGTATATAACTAAAATACTTATTGAAAATAATTATTGGATTTGCTTCGAATAAAAAATTTTGAAAATATTTGTCCAATTTTAATATTTTTATATTCATATTTTTTGGGTTGGGTTGAAAAAAGAATAGGTAAAGAGAATTTACATTGGAAGTATATAACTATAATATAACTAATTGAAAATAATTATTGGGTTTGCTTCCAATAAAAAATCTTGAAAATATTTGTCCAATTTTTGATATTTTTATATTCGTATTTTTTGGGTTGGGTTGAATTTTGCAAAATCTTCATTTTTGGCAAATTTTGAGTTCAACTTCACAGCCGTCTACAAGAAGCGCTGTTTTTAAAATTTTTTAAAAATATTTTAACAATGTTTTTATATCTTCGACGATTTTGATAAATCTAAAATAATGTTTGGATTTTAAATAGTTTTGATAATGTTTGCATTTTCGCCGACTTTGACCCGACTTCTATTTTATATAATTTCGATTTTCTTTTTAATTTGTGAGATTTTAAATTGTAAATTTTTTGCAATTTTATTCTTTCTTAAATGTTTTCACAAATGAAAATTATGGATTTTTTGTAATTTGTTCAAGTTTTCGATAGTTCGACTTTTTTGCACATTAGACATTTTTTAATTTTTCAGAATTTTACGATACTTAATGTTGCAAGCATGCAAAAAATCGTTAAGATAATTTTGTAAAAAATTTCCAAATGTCTATAATGTCAAATGTGTTTAAAATGCACGAATGTAATCATCGTAAAAATTATCGAAAGTATCGAAACGGTAGAATTTGTAAGAAATGGAAAAAATTACAGCTGTCAAGACGGTCGATAAAAACAAAAAACTGTTGTTTGATTTTATCAAAATTGTTATAATACTAAAATAATGTCTACAAAGCATTAAAGTCAAATTGTAAAAATTACAAAAAAAATTAATAAAATTATTAGAATTGTCTTCTTTTAATATATTTGTAAATTTTTATGATTTTTTTACTATTATGCCAAATTTAGAAAATTTGATATAATTACCAAGCCCATTTGTTGATGCTGTGACAAATTTGATTTGTTCAATTTTTTTGGTTTTTTCAATTTTGATATTTGGTATTTTGTGTATTTTAGACAACTTTAAAATTTTAATATTTTTGAAATACTTACAAACCGGGCAATTTTGGCAACTTTCTGATTTTTTACAACTTCTGGTGTTTTGGCAATTTTAATATTTTCGATAATTTGCAAAAATTCAACAATCTTGAATTTTAGACGACTCTAACAACTTTGGAATTTTTAATTTTAATGTCTGTGTGTGAGTTACCGCCATCTAGACGCCAATACCCCTACACTGTTACTGCTACGTAATTGCAGTGGTCTTTATTGACCAACTAAGTCAGTGCTGTCCAGACTTGCAATCACTACCCATGGACACTAAAGGCCGCATTGAAAATAAATTTCAGCGAATGTATTACCACTATACATATTATACTTTCGCCAAAACGTGAGCTACGAGAAATTTGGAAGGACTAATGCCATTTAGTTGTGAATACCCTCGCCTGCTGCATGTTATCACAGAGGATTGCTTCAACCGACTAAATTAGTACCGCCGAGACTTGTAGTTTCGCAATCATTTTTCTCGTCTTTTACTAATTTTGACGATTGTATTAAATTCTAACGATTTTTAACAATTTTTAATGATTTTTATTTCTTGTTAAAATTTTCGTCTTTTATTACTTTCGATTTTTAATTATTTTTCCGACTGTTTCGATTTTGAAACCAGAACTTTTAACATTTTTACGACAATTTTTGGGAATTGTTTTTGATCATTTCCATTTTCATTTTCACGAATTTCAATGATTTTGCGATTTTTTTACAATTTATTTTCTTTTACAATTTCTAGCGACCTTTTAATATATTTTCGTAACTTATTACTATTTAAAATATTTTCAATCAATTGGGCAATGTTGATAAAACCAAATCAAAAAATGACTATTGACGAAAACAAAAAAAAAGAAACATGTAAAACAAATAAATTGCGTAGTTATTAATGATTGAACTGTAAGAATTTCTGTAATTATTGTTGGTGTTTTTTCTAATGTTCGCTACCAGATCAGTTGCATAAATATGTAACGGTTATTGGTAAATTCGTTCAAAATAAACTATGTAGGAATTCATTCTAGTTGCATATGGTTTCCTGTTCAATTTAAATTAATCTGCCGGTATCTCCGATAAAAGTGTGAAACGTCGACTCCGTCAGATTGAAGCGCGGTTTAATTTTTTTAGCAGCATCGTGAATTCTTCGCCGTGGAGAGTAATTAACGGCCGCTGAAAATATTCTATTAGCAACATTCGAATGCCTGTTAGGCTGCGTTACTTAAACAAGCGGCCGATCGCGGATCGCCGCCGTAAAACGGCACTAAAACCGCTTTAATTAACCATTCGCAAGAACACACCCACAAATCGCGTTCGCAAAAACTTACGCAACCGACTTTTACGTCCGCGGCTACGGGTGCCGATGATGGCAATTAAATTTATATATCCTGCGCCGCGCCGTCGCGTCCCCCGAACGAGACGCACACGCAGCCGAACGAAAATTCCGCCGTTTCGAAAGCAAAACGACCAAACCAAGGATAACCGATACTTAAACGGGATAATTAATGCGGCAATAATTTGCCCAGAATCCTTTACACGATGAGAGGTGGTTCTCAATAATTAGACTTCCGGTGTATCGTGGGAACTCGAGGCAGGTGCTACGAGGTCGGCCGTCTCTTGCGCGCGCGTGGGGCGGACGCGCGCCCGACAAGGACGGCGCGTCGACGATTTGACGAATGTTTTCGCTCTTACGTGCGCGTCAAGGATGTGACTTTTTGTCCGTTCGTTATCTGCGCGCGCTCTTTGTTACCGTGCGCCGTCGTCGTTGGATTGCAATAATTTATATTTTTTCGTCGGTACGCTGCGAAGATTTTGCAATTGCGACGTTCGATTGATTAATTGTTTGGCGAAAGAAAATGGAATGGAGAAGAAAGGACGTCCGCGATATGTCGAAGTGAAACTATGCCGATAAAATGCAGGAAAAACGCGCAGCAAATTACAACAAAGGCAAATCGAAACAGTAAATAATTTTGAACAGCAGCCAGCATAATTTAAGAATGAGTAAAAAGAACAGACACATAAATTCAAATCCCAATTCAACTCACCCAGTCCATTAAAACAAATAAACTAAAAGCTATGAAATGACGGTAATGGAATAACCCGAAAAAAAATAATTTCATAGGTTTTACTTTGCTTTAATCGACTCAATTAGTTGCACTGGGATTTGAATTGGTAAATTGTTTGTAACTGAAATAACTATGATTTGTGTACACAACTTGGCAATCAGACGCGAGCGACCTCGTTAGCGACGACGGTCTTTTAATTATCCACACGATTATAGTAATTCAATTTATTTGGAATTGATAATGCGAAAGTCGAGGCAGCTGAGTAGCAGTAATTAAATGTGCGCTTCAGTTTTTATTAAAAGAACTAAAACTTTAATATTGTCGATAGTTAACGGGAGCAAATCATAAGAAAAAAATAAAATAAACGACAATGACGAGAAGCTCTGCATAATCGAGGAAGCCCCACAATCTATTAATAATTTCAAAGTGGGAAAATCTGTTAGACAAGTTCGAATCATGTGTGCTATTGGAAGATATAAACTTGTTGACCTATTCATATATTGCAAGGAAGAAATAATGAATGAAACATAGGCTTGTGTAAATTATAGAAGTGTACCAGGAAATATATAAATAAGAATAAAAGAGCAAATACATGAATTTAGAAAAGAACTGGCAGAAAAATTAATAAGAAAAGGAAAAAAATACATTTTTGTTATGTACGGAACAGTGAAGAAACATGGAGAAGAATTTGAAATAATAAAAACTATAAGAGCGCTGTACAAAAACAGAAAAAGAAGAATCCTCAGATTTTGAGACGAATAGGCTTGAAATAAGGTTGCATACTAAAACCATTGTTATTTCGTGCAATCATTCCGTAGCACATGAACTAGATAAGTACAATAAGTGTAAGCACTGTAGAACTGACGGAAAACTACAACAGAACTGAAAAATACATAAAACAAAACCCAAGAGATAAGCATGGACAAAAGGGAAGAAATCTAAAATCGAAATAGCGAAAGCAACGTACAACGTATAACATATAACCTATAATATATAACATATAACATATAATTTTGCTAAGACTTGTCGCATCTTCTTTTGGACGATGTTTGGGTCCACTTCCCGAATTCTTCTAAAAATTCGTGGCTACAATTCTTCAAATTGGTTGCGCTTGGGGAACATGTGGGAGATTAACCTTGTATGAGTTCATAGTTGACGTTATTCTAGTCCAACCATTTCCGAATAATGGCACGAAGCTAGATCAGCAAAAATATAATATTGTCTGATGATGGATATGAATAAAATTAAGCATTTTCGGTGAACATCACTTTCCATCAAATTTCATGTATTTGCTATTTCCAAAATTTTGTTTAATTAACCCAACCAATACAAAGACACATACACGCAAAGTCGCGAGATGATAGGGTATATTAACAATATAGGTAACTGATGTATTTACAAGATAACTTGTCAATGCCGTGTCAAATGGTGACACCTTACTCTTTGCGCTACGTGAACGACGGAACTGCGTTTACTCGACTCGTGACGAGTTGTAAGTTCAACGAGAATTCCTTTAACTATGTACACTATTTTTTGCAACTTTTTACAATTATTTCACAATTACAATTGACTGCTGCGATGTGTTAGCTTGTTAGGTAATTGATTAATGCTTATGTGAATAACACTGTTGTGTTACTACTTAAGTTGTCTTGAATAATGACGTTATAATCTTCGAATATGGTCTTTGGCTATTCTTGAATAGTGATGATGTGTTACTGGATGTTAAGGGTGAAAACGTTCGTTAAATAATAAAGTTCGCTTGTACCACTGGTAGGGATAAAACGCCTCCGCTTTGGTGCAAGGCGATATTGGACGAAGAACTCGTCATGATTGGCCATAAAATGCATTTAATTGTGCTGAAGGAAGGGATGTTTTGCCCGACATTTGATTCACCGATTCTAAAAGGATTAATTTAATTAATTAGTGCTGGTCATATAATATTTTAAATGGCCAAGAAAGCTCGGTAATGGTTTATTTACAAGGAGGGTATAAGGCTCCTCGAAGATTAAACGAGTTTCACTCATCGTTTTTCTGAAATATGGCTTGACCAACTTGACTGCCGCTTCCCAAATTCCCCTTATGTAAGAAGCTCCTTGTGGAATGAATTGCTGCTGTCATGATTCCGTCATAGTTCGACGGCTTGTACGTGGATTTTTTGCTTCGTATGGATCTGTCAGCATTTCCAATTCCTTGTTGGTTTCGATGAAAGTCGTTTCGTTGTCTTCCTTTCGTCGGCGTGCCATAAAGCGCTTGAGTGACGCTATGAAAACTTCTGTTGTCAAGCTGCTGACCAGCTCGACTTGAATGTCCCTGGTGGCGAGGCGCATGAAAATGTATGTTTCGTTGCGACGTCTGCTTCCCTGTATTCGCCTGGTCCTTGACGAACTTGAGGCAGTAATCCGTCACCCTGTCGAGTTTGCTGTTTCGGTTTCAAATTGAATATGGATCTAGGACAGTTTGGCTTGTTGGTGCCTAACTTGCCAGCGACAACTCAACTGAAGTGTGTCTTTTAGATGTATGGCTGTGTAGGCGAAGTCTTTCTTTGCCCTGTGGAAAGTGATTGGCAAAAGACTGTGCCTATCAGCAAATCGATGGTACCTGACTGGTGGAATTCGGATCTGCCAATTTGATGTTTGGTGGAACTGAAACGGCCGTTGAATCCGATGCCTGATGGTGGCAAGTTTTCTGAGATCCTATCCAAGACCAAGCAGTTTATGCTAGTTTTGAACGTGTTGTGGCTGGATTTGATTCTGGCGTAAACTGGGTAGTTTGAACGCGACATTGTCTTGTTGATCTCTACTATTGGGACATTCGTACAGCCTTGCTTGAGTCCTAGCTCTTTCACCATGCCTTGGTTATGAAGTTCGATTGGGATCCCGAATCCAGAATAACACGGCAGTCTTGCATGGCCTATGTAGTTCATGATGTGTACCATGGCTGTTCACAGAAATATTTCTGTGTCCTTTTCGAAATTCGAGAGGAAGGATGTCGTAGCCTGTGGTTCCATGGACTTCCTTCGGTGAAGACGATTCTTCCGATCCATCCTCCAATGGAAGGTAGAGGAGCGTGTTACGTTTTTCCTGCATTTGCGACAGGACCCCGAAGTACACGTGCTTGTAAAATGATTGCGACGCAAGCAATTTAAACAATGAGCTTTTGGCTTGACCTCTTGTATCTTTGCGTTGGGCGTGATGCAATGAATAACCGAATTGGTTTGAACTCTGTCGTACTCGCACATATTGTCTGAATGAAATTGTAAAAAAAAACATAACTAAGTATAACTTTAATACAAATTAACACAAAGAAGCAAAGTAATTTAAAACAACTGAAACAAAATTAAAATTACAGTCAAACGCACTAAACATATAAAAATGGAACAACGTTGAAAATAAAGAAAGCTCAACGAAAATGTCAACATGCAGTTACTCGGGCAATTCAAAAAATTAAAAAACTAGATAAATAAGAACGAAACCAACTATTTTTTGTGTATTTTTAAAAACAAGGTCATAAAGTAAAAAAATTAAAATAATGTGTAGTTTACATTGGCAAATAAACGCAAAGCTATATCTTTCATTCACCGTTGTTAAAGTCGAGGCTCGAAATGAAACTTTCTTTCACTCTAACCCCGCAATTGAAAACCAGCGACTGTCGCGCTCGTAAACATAAATCTAAACCCACTATTAATGGCTTTCTTGTAACTATTAATTAATCGAGTTTTTCAGCTCCTCGGCGACGATTATAACTCGCGCTCGAGATGCGACAGCGCCGATAACATTAATGGAAAACCGAAGCGACGACGCCGCGATAAATAATGTATTGTTGTTGTAGTTATTCGCTACACGCATTGGTTTCATGTAAACGCGCCTCTAAAGAGGCCGACTCGGACGGCCGCCGAGCCAGCGAGCGCGAGAATGCGCGCAAATGACAACAAAACAATTACCCTTCGCTCTGTAATTATCGGCGCTGGCGAGATGTAAAACGCACGAGTTTCGCTCGTTACGTCACAAATGTGTGTTATGTAGCGTCGACAGTGCCATTTACGTACGAGGACCCGCAGGAACGCGGAGCCGTTCTGCAATTACGTACACAGTGGTAATATGAGAGAAGAAAGCGGGCCGATATAAAGAGCCCGATAAAAAAGTTAAAGGCCATTTTAAAAAGAGATACTATTAGAAGGCGTGACAAAATTTACAGCGTCTGCGATGCAGGGTCGTACTTGGCTATTTTTATATATGTGGCGTAGGTTAAAAAATGCGATTTTCGAATTGATATGAAATGTACTAAATTGAATCAAGTTTTATGCCTAAGTATCATATGAATAGTTTTAAAGTTGTTGGTAAAAAAATAATTTTGGCGTCGTTGTGATCAATTGTTGTTGTTGTTGTGATCATTTGTTGTTGTTGTTGTGATCATTTTTCTCTACTTTTAATCTAAAGATGATTCAACAATATTAGCTGTAGTTATATGGCAAAATATTTGAAAAATGTTCATATGTTTTTGGGTTTTCTTGAAAATAAGATGCGAAAGCCACCAATTTTTTTAATATTCTTATTAATGCAGTAGGGCAATAAAAATCGATTTTTATGTCGGTATATCAAGTAGAACAGAAATTTTTCCATCGTCGAAAATAAATTATGTAAAATTTACAAGCGATAATATTTTTTTATAAACTATGAATATATCCTGCATGGTTTTGGATGTCGGTGCATTTACACTTCAGAAAACATTTGAACTCTTATTATTCAAGCTGTAGCTGTAGTTCTTGATCTTTGATCTAATAGGTTCTATAAATTTTCCCTTAGGGTCAATCGATCCTCGACTATTTATATTCCATACTTCATTTTTACAATGTTACGATTTTGACTTTTTGAATTTTAGACAACATTTAAAATTTTTATAATTTTCTACAATGTTTTTCATTTTAGACATGTTTTTTTCATTTCGGAGTTCATATTTTGTACAATTGTTGAAAGGCTATAATTTTTATGTGTTCTGGGTTTTAGAAAATATTTAAATTTAAATTTAATTACACAATAACATCATTGCATTACTACATAGGAAATATTCATAGATAAATCTAATAAGTTCAAATACATTTTTTGAGTATCTATAACTTAATTTGCACTGCTTGTAAATATATCTGAAACGAACTCAACGAAGCTTAATAATAATTTCATAGTTCCTAGCACGTTGTAAGGCATCGGTAACATCATTAGAGTAGGAAACATGTCAATAGACTTAAAAGAAGAAACTTATTTTCATTTCTCGGTAGCAAAGCTAAATGCCTGATTTGTCCTGAATATATATGAACTGATATCTACACCTATACTAATTCGTTACAATGAAAAATTAGTCAAAGTTAAGGAGAATTGGTCACATTGAGCAAGTCCGTTCAAATTATCAATATGCTTTTATTCATCATTTATCCAAATTGGTGGAAATTAATCTTTATCTTAATCATTTTAGTGAAGCCGTAGGAGGGATTATTTTGTCTCTTAATAACTAATGTCTTAATATTCAAGTCATCTCTCCATATCAAGTATTACGTTGCATCTATAAATTAGATGAAATTTAGACCACCAATTGAATTCCATCACGAATGGTAATGGACACTTTCCATGGCCATGGTTTCAATCTTTATCGCCGCCGTAACGATGAAATCCGTTTCCTACACCGTCATAATATGAGCAAAACGATGACCTTAAATTCCAGATGAAATTTGGGCCGAAAAGGTAACCGATTGCTATAAACGTCTTTCATTGGCTTGTTTCAGTCCCTAACCGCGTCAGCTCAACGGCGTCATACCCAAAGCAAAAGTTAAAACGTTAAAAATAACGCCGTTCATCGTTACAGGTAATGAATAGTGTACTGTGAGCAAACAGTTTAAATTTCCAGTTTTTGTTATGTGTTGGAATCACCACCCAGACGAACCATTCACCACTTTCATACAGTTTGGCGTCGCTGCATTCGGCGACGAACTCGATAATTTACTTCATGCATTCGTCGCATTTGTGGAGCTCTTTGGCGTCAGCAGCTCGTTTCTAGTTTGCCTTCAGGTGGGAGAAATGCAAGCGGAAACGTGCGACGGAAATGAGCTGAAATCAGAGCTCCACCATGTCGGAGACGCTCACCAACTCGAAACAGAGTATTGTAATTTAAATATAATTCTACTTTAAGTATAAATAAAAATTTAAGTGCCGTCGCTCAGTTTGTAGATCTTTTACGTTGGAAGAAAAAATATTACAAAAATTATATGCTAAAGGATCCTAGATGAAAATTCGAACAACCTCAAAGAAATACAATTAAATGCGGAAAGTATGGAGAAGCACAAAATTTTGGTAAGAAAAGAATAGCATAGTGGAGTGAAGATGTAAGAAGAGAAGTGAAGGAGAAAATGAAGCTTTGTAAAAGATATTTGAGAGAAAAACAATAAAAGCTACAAGGAAAAAAGAAAAAATAAACAAATAATGCGAGAAGAAAAACGTAAGTTTTGCGAGGAGTTTAAAAACTAGTGGAGAAAAATAGTAAAGAGGACTAGAAAATGTTCTACAACTAAAAGCTTTTAAAAATAGACCGGAATATGCTAAAATACGTGAAAACAAAAGAAGTAAATATCATCACAGCATAAACAGACGGAAAGAACATTTCTATGATTTATTAAATGAAGAGGTAGTGAACTGATAGTAAATGAAAGATTCAAATCAAATAGATGAAGTGAAAGGGAAATCAATGACAAAATCGGAAGGGTAGAATTGCACAAAGTATTTAAATGCTTAAAAATTGCTAAATCGACGGTAGTAAACAAGTAGCACCGAAAGTGTTAAAATATAAGAGTAACAGGGAAAATAGTTGTAAAAACCAATGCATGGCTATAGCAGTACAGATATCAAATTAGAAATAGAAATAGATGGACAGAAAACTAAACAAGTGAATAGATTTAAACATCTTGGAACTTAATTAATTTGTTAATTTTGACAAGATTACAATTTTGACTTTTCCATACGTTCTGAGTTTTAAACAATATTACAAATTTTATTTTATAAATGTTAACACTTTTGTATTAGCAATATTACCAGTTTAGATTTTGATTGCTTAAATTGCAAAAAATCAGGCATTATCCATAATCCCAAATGGCAAAAAAATCGAACATGGTAAAATTGGCCCAAATCAACAATGACTACAAAGCAACTTATTGCAATGAAACCTGTGAAATACAATATATTACAAAAAACGACTCATGAAAAGTGACAGTGGGCAAAATTCAGAAAAACATCAAAACAGTAACATACGCTTGCAGAGCAAACAAATTTTAAATTGTCAAATTTTTCAAAACTGATTATCAAATAACAAAATTCTCGAAGCCTGCAGATATTAATATTATTATAAGAAATGAAAAGGAAGCAACGCTAAAGACAACATAGCTGGAAAAATAGAAATAAATTGGAGTTAAATAAACGAAACTCTAGGTTTGTTCAGACCTGGTTGCATAAAACTACTGTCATAATCTTATCTATGTAATAAATGCAAAGAACTTTAAATGGAAACGTTGATAATATATACTGAAAACCATGTGCAAGTCTTTCCTTCCTGTTTAAATTTGTCAATAAGCCACTTTTATTTTGCTCAGCCAATATTGGTGTTAAAACACTAATCTTTTGCACAAAAACCATTTAGTATTCCGTTTTCACTGTTAAAGCCAACGAATTGTACAAAATAAGTTATTTTCCAGTAGAAAATACATGTAAAATCCCTTATTGTATATTAGAAAGTTTATCATTTCAAGTCCCCTCATTTATTAAACCATTAGGGTAGGGTATTAAATATTAATTGATTTTTTGCATAAATAATTATAATAATATAAAGGTTTTTGTAACTGGTTGGGATTCGGTTGGGCCGAGTTTCGTTCACAGTACCGGTTCCAACCTAACCGCGTCTGCAGCAAATTTAGATTCATCAATTTTTATAACAATTATTCGTTTTTGTTTCAGCAGAAAATCTGTATCATTAATTTAAATGATTATTTAATAGCTATACAAATATTAAAAAAAACTATATTGATGTTATTCATGTAAAAAATGCAGCGTACTTGAAAATGAAAATGTTAGTAATACATGTGAGAGTACACGTGTTTCCTTCTTCTTTGAATTCGTCAGAAAGTCACGCACATTCTCGCTAAAGAAGTGATAATTTATAGTGAAGCACCTGTTATATCAGTATTTCGTAGATATACAGAAAACGTCTAGTCGAACTAAGTTAATGCTTAAAATTGCTATTGTAATCGAGACATCGTGCTATGTGTAACATCGAATGCAAAGCTCTAGAACCTGTACGTTGGCATTTAATTGGTTCAGGAGGTAGGAATCTAAGATATACCATGGCATACACAAACAGATCAAGGTTTATGAAGTTAGTGAAGTACTATTAAATAGAGGGAGAAATGTTTCCCAGATATAGACAATTTGATAGAAAAATGATTACTTGTCACTGTTACAATTATAAAACTTCACAGAAGTTTAAATATCTACTAGACGGATGGGTATACAGCATCAGCACGACGGTGTAAAATATATGGGCAGGTTATACGTTAAGTTTTCTTGCAATATTAATTAACATTTAGGATCGGATTGACTTAAGCTTGCATTAAATTTTGTTTAATTTGTTGCGAGTTACATAATTGTAATATCTGTATTTGTAATGAAGCTTGCATTTTGTAAAACAAGTTGGTGTTTCAATTTAATAATGAGTATAATAAATTGTAGAAAATAAATATTCAACGTAACACAATGTTTCAACATTAAAAAAATTGTCAATCGTATAAACCATCATCATTAACTCATTCTGTAAATTTCAAAAATTTACATTCAAGTCAAATGTTAATAATCAATCCGTTATCACCACAATTAAATAAGATATAATCGTTCGAATCATTGTAGCGAATGTAGCGATTATTATTGGGACATGGCAGCTCGAAATAGTTTACCATTTTTGTTTGACTTGAAGCCCTGTGGACGTTTCCAATAGGTTGTAATTATTACTCAATTAGATAACCCTGCATAATTATTTCATTGTGTTGAAGTCAATCAGCTTGTTAGAATGTGAACAAATATTTAATTGTTTTGCAGGGCCCTAAAATTTGATTACAGAATGAAGAGGAGACAAATTGTTATTATTAGAAAAGAAATATAAACCCGAAACACGAACTAATTGAATTAGCCATTGACATGGTAAACATTTTTTGTATTACAGATGTAATGACGTTCAAATGAAATTATTAATATCCTTTACATATAAAAATAATAAAAGACAAGCTACAGAAGAAAACCAAACAAAAAACAACAGGAAAAGGAGCCGCAAACAAAATTTTCCTACACTTTTGCACATTACACTTCCTTCCTTCAGTTTTGAAATTTAAGAATGGGAAGTTGCATTAAATTTTCCATTGTGCCAACAGTTCTGTCATCAATTACTTCTTTACGTCTATACCTTCAAATATTTTAAAGGTAAGGACGTCAAAATATCATAAATTGTGACCATTTTTTGACATTTTGAACTTCTCAAGTAATTCGTTGACGTTCATTTTTCTTCAATTTTAATCTCATCTGTTGCTACTTTTCTTCGTGTTCATTTATTTAATTTTATGTACCTTGTTTCCATTCCTTGTATTTGTTGCTTTCGTACTACAAATTTGGTGTTGGCGAATTTGAACCTAGTTACTAAATAAATTTGCGCATATGCAAATATAATTAACCAATTCAATTGAATTAAGTAGAAAACGAATATAAAATTAACGACACGAATCGAGTCTCGAACGCTCCTCATTCCGCTCCTGTCTCTTATGAAAGAATCAAGTTAGCACGTGTTTGTGGCGGCAGGTGCGAGTCGCACGCGGTAGCCTGACCCTTCTCGCATGCCATCACAGAAGCGTGGGAACAGCTTCACTTCGAGCTTCCCAAAACAGAAGAGCAGCACACGGCTGACCTTCCCTTTCTACCACTACTGATTTCTGCGCCCCTCTCGCTCCGACCAACAGGAAGACACGTAAATGCGTCATTATTGCTTACATAATAGCACTATCACTGTCCGACACACTTATTTCCTCTAATCTCCCACTTTATCCAAGAACGTGCTCAATTATAGCGTCCCTCTCCGCCCGCCCGGCGGACGCCGCGAACGACGTTCGCCAACGTCCGCGCTCTCGCTCTCGCTCCCGCGCGTCCGCCGCTGGACGCTCCTTTGACGCGCCCGTCTGGTTCCACCGCACGACAATCCGCGCAACGCGTCTTTGTTAAGTGTCGCTTCTTTCACTTGGACGGCGTTCGACTCGCTCGCACACGTTTGCCCGTCTCGCTCCGTCGTGTTGTATCGGCTGTGTGACATACTCTACGTTTTCGGAACGTGCTGGAGATTGAAATCTATTACACTCGGAGCGGAGAGGCTGCTCGTTAGAATCTTTGTTAATGTCTTTTTATATACAAACACTTGTCGATGTTTTGGACTTTTTTGTGCGCGGCGTCGTAAGTGCCAATGTTTTCGTTTCTGTCGGGAATTAAATCACAATTTGTTCAAAAAATCAATTAATTTTTTTATGGAGCTTTTTTTGTGACGAAAGTCGTAATTCACAAACCTATATTATTGCGTATAATTATCTTAAATTTTTTTAGCCAGACTTAACCAATCTTGTTTAGAATATACATGGTGACAAAAGTAAAAGAACACCAAGAAGCAGTTGTTCAATTTGGTTAATTTTAATATAATACATGTAAGTGGTCAACATATATAAATTGATCATAATTTTAAACAAGAGCAAAAAACAAGTACGAGGTGACACAAAATTAAATTCTATAATGTGTCCATCCTCATCGATACTCCACACGCATCGGCCTACTCCTCTTGGGGTAATTCAACCCATTGCAACTGCTAGGGTCCTTGGAAGCCGGGATCAATTCTTTTGTCTCACATCCCAAACGTTTAATCGAGGATAAGTCTGGAGATCTTGGATGGAAGAAGATTGACTTCAGCGTTTTTTACATGTTCTAGAAAAAGCCAAGCAACTTGTTGAAAGACAGGGTTTTGCAGTATGTGAAGATATGGTAGAAGACGGGCGTCTACGATATTTAGCGCTCCGCGTTTATTGTGCCTCAACAAACAAAGATTAATGGTGATCTACTGTCATATCCTCGTCGTTCTCTGCCTTCTTCAGACCAAGGTCTATAACAATTTGCTACAGATGACACAGACCTGTTTAATCTTGTTGCAATTTGTGGAAACGATAATCCCATCTCTCGCAGTCACAGTACTCGACCCCTCGCAAAGTCCCTGAGTTGCCTAAAATTTTAACACCGACGTATTCTAAGCTTTAATGAGTTTCTTCTTCTGGCGTTCTTCTCCTTTTGCCACTCAGTATATAAATAGCAAATTAGAAGAAAAATGCAAACGAATAAAAGAAACACCACAATAATAACAAAAATAAAAATAAGCATAGCATTAGAGAAACGAAAGGGATGCAATAGGATAAAGGCAATGATCTAACATCAACAATAGTTTTAAATTACACATACACACTTGATGAAAATCTTTGAAAAACGAAATAAATTAAATTACAAAACAGTACTAATCTAGTAAACAAATGTATGGAACGATGAGATAACTATAATCATGTGTAAAAAAATAAAAATGCAAAAGAAGAAAAACGCATGCAATTCAAATATGAATATAAATACGGAACCAAAAAATAAACAAAATAAACTACAAAAAGAGACGAATGAACGACAAAACCAGAATAAATGATGAAATACAACGGTTTGAAACAAAAAAAAAATTGCAAAATCCGAGAAACGATTGAACTAATTCATAAACAAATTTGTAATTGTTTATGAATTATAAACATTAAATTCTAGTAAGTAATATGACCGACAAATATAGGGTAAACTATTATCAAACGGTTTTGCATTTGTAAAAAAGCAGTATGTACTCTTCTATAGCTATTTCTTCCAACCAAACAAATATGCCAAGAAAAGACCAGCAAGTTGAAAAAACAACCTTCGTGGTTAACAATCAGTTTGTGTGCAAATATTTACTGTCATTAGAAGTGAGTAGCCACTCTTTGTTACAAATAAATTTTATCGAATTTAAGGTGATGGCAGCTGTTTCCCCCTCTATGGGTTCATCAGACCACAGATACATGCATATCTGTGTGTAAATATTACCGCCGTGAATATACACACAATCTTACTGCTGCAAAATTGCAGAGGTCTTTTCGACCAATTATAAAAAACTTGCAATTACCACACATACATTCGCTATTTTTATAATACCAGATTAGTGGATCGAAAATACCTCCGCAATTATGTAGCAGTAAAAATGGGTGAGTATTTACGTCTAAATGGCGACAATATTCACACACAAACTGATTGTCACTTCCGTTTGCATGACATTGATGTATGTGCGGTGATCTGATGATCCCATAGAGAGAGAAACAGCACCTCAATACATTCACTGAAATTTATTTACAACTTATTGGTTAAGATGTGTGTTTGAAAGGAATCGACTAACTGCTTTTTTAATTAAATTGTAGTGAAAAATCAAATACAACACACGTAAGAAAAAACTATAATAATTTGTTAAATCGTGCATAAAAATGGAATAAACAACGAATAAACAGATCAGGTTGGGGTTTGATGGGCAGGGTCGGTTCGTTTTACATTTTATATTTTATGCATCATTTAATATGTTATAGTAATTTTTACATTATATGTGGATATTGCCTACGGTTTTGTTTTTCTTTTGAAGCCTGATTGACCATTTGAGACACCACTGAGTTCATAATTGCAAATAGTAACATATAAATAAAATGATAATAACAATGTTTAGTACAATAGTGCCGTTCCCAACTTGTTCTTTTCTTGTATGTTGATATAGTTTAGAATGTTTTACTGTCACATTTCAAAATTTAATTCAATTATTTTTAAATTATGTACATTTTTTTTCGAATCAAACTAAATTCAAAAAAGAAAACATGATTTAGTTCCAAACTAAATTTTATTGGTCGGCTGAACTACTGTTTGCTACATATGTTCTTTCAACTTTCTTATACATGATGTATAAATATAGTATAGTAATCATGAAAATCTGACTCGAATTTTGCATCCTGAATCGATTCTGACTATATTTGGAATCACGTATGTGTGTGAGAGGTGCTCTAGCCTCCAAGCCAATCAAGCTAACATTATGAATAATTTAAACTTAAGATTTTTATACAACAATGGAGAAAACGTCTTATTTTGAAAGCAGTATCTTAACCAGAAGTGACGGTTTACTCTTATCACGTTTTCCATTATCTCGAAGATGGTACGTGAAACAGTTACCCTTATGAAATTGTAAACAACTTTTATTTTAAAACTTTTTCGAGAAATGGAGTATAAGTAAGTATAAGAAAATTCAGTGATGACCACTGCAGATTTTTTGTTAAATTTATACTATTTTTTGGACTTTAGAGGAAATTGCTAAGAAATAATGAGTCGGGTTGGGTTGGGTTCGGATTGGGTTTGGTTGGGTTAGGTTTGGTTGGGTTAGCTTGAGTTGGGTTGGTTGATATTATAAAAATGAACCAATTCAGGTCGAACCCAACCCAAACCAATCAAACCTAACCCGACCAAAACTGATTTCTAGTATAGTTTTGAACGTGCAATTTCAAATGTGCTTTAATGAAAAAGTTTTTCTAGAATTTTATTGAATTATTACGCGACTGTATTCTGTGTGATGATCCTAGGATCCAAACGTAAAAAAGTCGTATTTTTGACAACTTTTAACAAAACGTTTTTACGAAAATTTTCGTCGTATGTATTTTTAAAGTTTCAGTAGAGTTATCAGTTGCATAATAATTGTCTTCCCTGTGATGACCATAACAAAGTATTAATTTTACTGATAAAAAAGTTTGCGGATTGTTCGATTTAAAAAGGTATTTTGGTATCTAATTGAATTATTACGCGACTGTGCTCTTTGTGATGCCACCTAGTGTTAGCTTCACCTGTAAAAAAGGTAACTACTGAAAATAAATTAGAGCAGACACAATAAGTGGCGGGCCGTTTAGTCCAAAGATACTTTCGTAGAAGGTGCATACAGTCATGCAAACGTGAGTTGCAAAACTTGTGGGTGAGTATACTAACACCACCGATTCGTCATTACCCCTACATTCGTGCAGTATGTATTTGAGAACTGCTTTGAACTGCTTCGCAGCCATCGGCAGGGAGACCTCTTTGTTTATAATACATTTCAACGAATGTAATACGTGGTGATGTTAGGCCCATGTGGACTAATGACTACCAATAATAGCAAGTACTACGAGTGTGAGGTTATTGACGTCTAGATGGCGATACACTTTCAGCCAATATGTCTACTATGTATATAAAGTAGTTGCAAGTTTCGACAGTACCGACTTGGTCGGGGAATCAAACCTCTGTAATTACACAGCAGCACGCGTTTGACGTTCGTATTGCCTAAATACACTCACATGAACGTCTGGTAAAGGTAACTACGTTAAAAAAATGTGTTTTCATGAAATACCTAAATTCTTTTGAGTTTAAATTGTGTTTTCCCTATTTTTTAATCAGCGTTTTTATGAAAAAAATGTTTTTGGGATTAAATTTATACGATGTCCCTAACTTTGATTTTTTTCAGTAAAATAACTTATATTAATTAATAAGTTATCGTAATGTTTTATCATCTAAGATATCAGGTACTTGGTTAAAGTATTATGTAATATATTGTAACATGGAGAATTATTATTATTATCTAATGATTGGTCTTTTTTGTGTAAAATATATTCATTGTAATCGGAGCATTGCTATAAATTTAAATCACTATGTGTGGGTGATTTGTACATTAGCATCATTCGTACCACCTACTTAAATTGCATTAATATTTGATGTATATTTTTATTTTGTAAACTTTCTTAAGGACTTTCGGCGAATAGAGTTAATACATTTCTACATTTCAAAAATTACCAAATTATGAATTTTTAGTTAATTATTTATAGATTTTAAAGATTTTTGTTGTTGTTTCATAATCCCCATCGCAAGAATTCACCAACACTAGGACGCGTGCAATGAACTACTAAATATTCTGTCCTAAAATACATTTTTTAACGCAGCTGATGGTGGTGCACAATGCGCAAATTTTTCAAATTTATTTTCGATTTCCATTAACTATGCAAATTTATGATGTAAATAATTATATTATATGGCAAAGGGTTAATTTCGCCTTTGCCCGTAAACGCAACTTAAAACAGTTGCCTCGTCTTTACGATGATTAATTTTAATAGAAACGCATTAAATCAACCCGAGATTTGTGTCCTGGGTGGTGTGCTCAACGGACAGTTAATTAACCGAAAGCGATCACTTTTTATTATTTCCAACATTTGTATAATTAATTACCGGCGGCGCAAGCCCATAAACGTCAACTTACGGTTGTTAACTATATTTCACTCGCCGTAAAATTTGACATAACTAATTTGGACGTAGATCTCGTGGACGATTATTTCCTCGCAAAGCGGATATTTCATTGTCTGCTCCTACGGGGACCTTTCAGAACGACGCACATTTATTTTTATTGTAAATGATGTTTTTCGTTGTCGAAAACGGCGTTTTAGGTTAATGGCGCGTAATTATTTTTTCAATTAACTGTTTATTGGTTTGTTTGAACTTAAAACACGGGTGAAAATTTCATTTGTATCAGAAGTCGACGGATGGATAATAACTTATTTGAGATAAGTGATCAAAAGGTGTTGATGTATTCGAATATTTTATTCAGTTATCGTGTTTATTGTTTTGCGATAAGACGTCTCCAACGGCAACGATAACTATGATGTATTACAAGACGGTCAAATGAAATCCCTGACCATACCACAGGACTGCAACCAAGAAGCTGCATAGGATTTTTATTATGCATTTTATAGATTTTCACTGATTGAAACCGGAAAAAATACTGGAAAAATTCTATGTCATCAGGTCTTCCTGCAAAACCTGTTTGTTGATTCATTTAAAGCAGACAATATCTTACTCAAACTCTAATAGAATTATTCCCCCAGTGCCTCAAAGCTCTGAAATATCAGCTCCTTCCACTTTGGATGATATTCTGAGTTCAAGGATGCGAGACAAGCTTGGAAGTTCATTTCTTACACTCCCATGTCAACTATTTTCCCGAACGCTTGCGAGCTTTGAGTGAAGAATATGTTGAAAGATTTCACCACAATATCCATGAAGGAAGATGAGGCATCAATATTCTAGTTGACTACTGTTGATCAAGTTTGAAACAGAAAATGGAAAGCTGATACGTGTTCGTACAAAGGAAAAGAAGTTAAGGTTTCATATGCAGAATCTTAAGTACATTTCATGAAGAAATTTTTTTCTTTTATTCTAAGAAATATTGCTTAGTTCATGGTAACAAAATTGTGTTTAACACTAATCAAGTGTTTTTTTACACATTGTATTTTTTACAAGAACTGACGTGATCTCTCGATGAATGAAGATCACTTCTAGATCCAGCTGACTAAAATACATAATATTTACTAAAAATTTACTAAAAATATTTTAGGCGTTATTTTAGTCATTTAGTAATCATAATTTTTACATTTGCATTAATTTTTATTGATTATTTGCTCGAATTTATTTTGTTTTATGCTATGAACCTACCGTAATCATTACAATTTCCTTTTCAATAATTCTTTGATTTTAAATTAGTTTCATTTTATTTGTATTATTTTATTTTCTTTGTATTTATATTATTGTTAGTTTTATTATATATTTTCCTTAGAAATCTATTTATCATTTTTTATTGGTTCCTTTAATTTTTTTCTCATGATCGTCCAATAAAATTTATTTAAATTTGCCTGCTTCTTTCGCGTCTATACTTCTATTTATTTATACCTGAGTGTGAAAACCTCGTCTGTATGAATCCAGTTGTAGAGACAGAATGCAAATAAATGCGGCAACCATATATCAGTAGTCATGAACCTTATCTTTCAAATAAAATTCCAATAACGCACAGACATTTGAACGTTCAACCTTATGATTACTCAATATAATATTTATTCATGCTATTATTACTGTATTTGTTGTTTACAAGATGTTTCAGTAAGAGTGCACGTGATTCTTTTCCGTCGCCTGACTCCTGCCGTATAACGTATACATGCCTTTTCCTTAATCTGGTTCTGCAGCTCGTTTCTAATTTTCCCCATCTTCTTTCGAATGGCTGGTTGGTATTCATTTCTTCTGTTCTTGTCGTTTTTTGTTAGATGGTTCTCTTTCGGCCTGTCAGGTAGGTTTTTGTGTACATCTTGCTCTGCTGGGCTTTTCTGCTCGGCTATTCTTTTTCATTTTTGCGGAGGAAATTCACCTCCACTTGGTCGTGAGGAAGTTTATGCTCGCCTTCCCCTGGTATTGTGACTCTAAGTTTGTCTTTTGTCCTTTAGGGAGTTGGCGTTGATATTATTAAATCAGCCGTCGAGATCTTCACAAAATTGCATTGCTTCGAATCTACCGAGTCCACAATATTTTTTTTATGAGGTGTTGTTTCAACTTACGAATTACTTGGACCATTTGTTTGATATTAATTAGTTCATTGGGTTCATTCGTTTCGTTCATGAGTGTTATGGCCATGTATTCTTTTTTTGTTGATTTTGTAAGTTTCGTTGGTTTCCCTGTTCAGATTTCCTGTTCGTGCTATTTGTATGTTTGTTCTTATCCAGACGCTTTGTGCTGGTTTTGTTGTTCGAAGTTTGAGATATTGAGTATTATCTTTCAGGTTGTCATTAAATGTTTTCATTAGTGGTGAGTTTTTATTATATATTTTGTTGTTGTATCGTTTTCTTAATATTTGTAAATATCACAATCGGCTGAGTTATCTGCATGTTTTCCTCGGCAATTTGCGCATTTTGGATCCATTCCGGACTCTTTGTTTAATGTACAATCCAAGATTGTATGCCCTTTCGCACATTTGACGCACTTTTGGTTCACGAAGCAATTTTTATTATTTGGCACTTTTTACATTTTATTATTAGTTTTTTGTTTTTTAGAAATCGTCCAGTAGACTCCTGTGTGAAACAAAACTTTTGCTTTTCCTTGCAGTTCGTTTAGTGTGATTTGTTTTTGTCCACTGTGATTATAAATTTTGGGAATTTAGTCCCTTTCATTTCGTGACATTTATATGACTCAAGCTCATATTTATTCTCAAGTGGGAGTCTAGAACGAATGCTTTTTTAACGACTTATTTTTCGGTATATGTCTGGAAATCAATTTCTTAATTTTTTCCTTAGAATGTTGGTTTCCGTTATAATTGTAATACTACTTTTACTGTATAGTATGTGACATTTGTTTCTACCAATCGATTCGTTCATATCCTCCAAGACTGCCTTGTACAAGGTTTACTACCCACTTGTGTTACATGTTCCTTTTTGAGGATACTTGTTCCTTCGATTATTAGTCTTGACACCTCTTACGTTTTTGTTTCCTCTGGACATCGTATGTTGTAAATTTATAATTGTTTCATTCAGCATTTAATTTTTAATTTCTTGGCATAATTTTAAGATATTTTTTGATTATTTACTTTATTTTTCTGACTTTTTCACGTTTTAGTTTTTTTTTTATTTTTCATGTACTGAATCCGTTTGTATCTGCTTTGCCTTTCAATGGTTTCATTGTTTAATGTTATTGTCACAATTACTTTTGGTTACCTGAATATTTGCTCTTGAAATATATATTTTCTAAAAATATTTCTTCAGTTGGTTCACTTTTCTTCACTTCTTCGCGTTTTCGTAATGTATTGGTTTTAATTTATTGCGACGCCGTATTTTCTTCAGTGAAACAAACGAAATACACTGTCTATTCCTGTCGTTTTTGCTTTTTTATCGAACGTTTTAAAATTATTTCATCTCTCGCTACTGAGCTCGGTTCAGATCATGGCGCATTGTTATTTTCTTTGTTGTTGATATTTCAGTTTCGTATTTTGTTGTAATGTTATCCTAACTTTTTGACATATATTCAATTCAGTTCTAGTCGGTTTATTCATTATTTTATAACTATATAATATTTTACTGGTTTCAACTTTGTTTTTAGATTTTTCATGTCGAAAATACGGAATTTATGAACCAGTCGCAAACATTAGTGCCTTGCATTCCTAGTACGTTTATATTTTATTTTAAATCTTTCTATCGATTGTCCATAATTGTCTGATTTATTATTTATATTAGATTCGTGTATGTTCATTTTCAATTTTTATTTCATTTTCTTGAAATTGTAGTTGTTGGTTTCCATATTTTATTTTTGCAATTGATATTTGCCTTTTGCTTTGGACTTAGGTGTATTTATGTAAATTAAGTGTTTCCTTTCTATTTTTTTAATATTTTTCTTTACCCAAGCTCAAAGATTATTGTTATTGTTATTGAATAGTACAAAGGGTAAGTAAGAAGAAAATGAGATATGAAACAATGTAATACCAAAATTTAGAAAAAAACCAACTCTAATGAAATGGATGCAACAATCAAAAATCGACATGAAAGTTAATGAAGCCATGGAAATGATCAGGAGACAACTAGCGAACAAATTGAACGAAACGAAAATAATTCAAGAAAAAAAATCCAGTATTTATTTTCTTTAAGTTAGATTAACGACATTCAACCTATGGAAATAATATGGTAGAACTAAATGGAAAAAATACATAGGCACAAACAAATGGAACGAAACAAATATCATCCATCGGCTCATACTTTCTATTTTTATCGTCCCGTTAATTTTTGTTATTGGTTGGTTTGGAATATATTGTTTCAGGTTCATGCTATTACTGTTTGTTTCTATTAAATTTAACTTTATACATAGAAATACGCTACGTAAATCAAAATTTTCCTTCCTGCCGTAAAGTATACATATAGAAACCGTGAAAACGTGAAAAATCTGAGCCAAGTGCCAATGAATCTGGTTTTAAACCAAACTAAATTTGTTAACATTTGATTGTTTGCATGTTTCCTAGTAGCCAGTTGTAGTTTAGTTTATTTTCTCTTGGTTCTCATTTGATGTATTTCTCCGATTGGGGTGGATTGGGTATTTTGCTGATTGGGTTGGGTTGAGTTCTGTTTTCCATTTCATTTTTGATTATTGCTTTGTTACAGTTGTTATTTTATCGTCGATAATTATTCGCAAAATAAATATTTTTTTCCTTTGTGTCGCAATGGCGACAATCGACAGTAACAATAAGTCTTGATCGATTAATCAGTGAAAGATTGTCGATTATTAATTTCGATTAGTATTTTCTCCTGCCCTTCTCGACGCTAGCACCCATGTTGTGCAATAATATAATACAAAATTGCTTCGGAAACTAGGATACGTAAACTAGTTCACCGTATGTTGGTCATATTATGTGATATTACACATGCAATCAAAACTATCAAAAATATCATATAATAAAATTATCTTCACCATTGACAAAGGAATATTTTCTCCTCCCCACACCATATATGGTATCGTTTTCAGCAATTTGTTGGTTCACACCCGAGATTCTTTATCATATATTTTATTATGTCTCATTTGGACTTCTTATTGCTTTTCAATTCCCTTAGATGCCTAATTTATTTTCATTTAATTTATGATTCGTGTACGTATTCTTCTACTTCGACAAGCAATTTTAGAAATATTATTTCCGTATTCTTATTATCATGTAGTTCAGTTTTCTCATTTTGAATTTTTTTCTCGCTTCTTGAATTTCCTTAGATTACATGTCCTGTATAATTCTTGCTTTCCTTTTCTTAAATTGTTATTACATTACAGAATAAGTTTCGATTGGATTTGAGGTCATCTTCTAATTGTATAGTACACTGTTGCCATACTTTTGTTTGCTGTTCTATTTCGATTAGTTTTAATTCGAGTCTGTTTCTAATATTTATTATAGCATTTTCATTTGAATTATTCTGGTATTTTTGTAGATTCCACCATGCGATTTACACTTTGCTGTGTTTCTTTTGTCCCAAAAAGTTCGAATGTTATTTTGATTAGTATTTATTTAAAAGTTTTCAATACGATCTCTATATCTTCACCACGGATTTCGTTCTTTATACTATTTATTTTAAGTTGAAATTATTCTTATTTTTTGCTATTTCGCTATATCGTAGTTTGTAAATTTCTAACGAACTACTTTTTGGTGTTAACTATTTCGTTCTCCATTCTGGTGCTCTTTTAAGTAAATGATGACCTCTTGCCGTGTCCAGTCACTCTGGATTTCCGTTATACGTTTTTTTCCCATAATCAATTATCAATTGCTTATTTCTCTGTATATTTCTATTAAAATGTATGTATGCATATGTAGTCAGAGAATGCATTCGTTACAATGATTTCGTTTTCGTGCGAAAATCTACCAATTTCATATAATATTTTTATTCTGTGCGTTTCTTTTGGCATAAACCTGCATACTGCCTCGCATTGAATGCCTTTATCATCAAAACTCCATTCGTGTGCGATTCTATTTCTTGGCAATTAATGGAAAGCAAATAATAAAAAAATATTTTTCTAAACACAGGAAAAATTTCACCTATTTTGATACGTTTTTTACGATTTCAAATCAAAACATTTTGAAGCAAACCCAACCGAATTTAATTTTAACCGGAATGAGTTTGCAATTTTATATTTCCATATTAGCATCCATTTGGATTATTTTAACGAATGTTAACATTTTAGCAATTAAAAGAAAATTACTCGAAAAGTTTTAATAACTGAAATGATTTGGGTAATACATTTTGTCCCCAAACATAACCATATTATTTATTATTAACTTTTAATCACGATGAATTTGCAATTATACAGTATGTTGTATTTATTTATTATTTAATGTTTAAATGTTTAATTTTTAAATTCCATGCAAAATTGGGAATTGCTTTGGGTTCTTTTAGAATTGCATTTTATTTGTATATGCAAACATACAAATGGAATTAAGTGTCTAAATAAATACAAATTAACGCAATCAAAAATTGAAGTATATGGTAAGCTCCATAATATGTAACAAAAGATTTTAAATATGATTTAAATTTCAAAGTTTTATGCAAGTTCAACTTTTCTTTGAAATTTGAAGACGTGTTAATAAAAATACTGTTTTGGACTTCGCCAATGTATTTAAAAACTGGAAAAAATATTTGCAAAAAATATAATTACAAAATAAAATGATTGAAATAATAAAGATTTCGACGTTTCGGTAATTTACGATCTATTGCCGCCTTTTGGTGTAAACTAGAACAAAAATTAGTATTAATTTTACTTTTAATTTACCTGAAGACTAGAAAGAACACATCGTAAGTTACCGAAAGGTCGAAATCTTTGTTAATGCATTTATTTCATTTTGTAATTATATTTTTTGAGTTTTTAAATACATAGGCCAATTGAAGTCCAATTTCATTTCATTTCATTTTATTTGTAATTAGGGTATTTTAAAAATCTTGTACCCAAGTTTCATTAAACTTAACGGGATTCTCAAATCCGGATATACACCCTAATAAACAATTTTTTGATAATTGTCTAGTGAACTTTCGAATGGATGATAGACTTGAAAAGAATGTTATATAAAGGCAAACAATAATTTAACCCACGAAAAAAGAATACAAAATCGGAATAAAAAATGAATCTAAAGTCAAAAAAGGATGAAAGAAGGCAACGTGAAACTGTCGTATGCTAATATATTACCAAGCCATATAAATGAAGAAAATTGAATCTGTAAGAAACAAAATGGACAAATTAAAGTAAACATCAAAGGAATTTCGATGAAATAGTAGCAAACAAAGATCGCTATGAAAATTAAAAAACAACAAAAATAAAATTTGTGTTAAAGAGACTTTGTAATATTGTAACGTTATTGGTTATTATAACGAAGTGGGCAATGTTATTATAACGTTATTGTGGTTATCCGTACGTTATCTGGATCTGTTACTATGACAACGTTCCACTAATATATGTAGATAGTAGTATGAAGTAAAAGGATTTCTTTAAAATAACGAATTATACCGCTATTGATTAGTCCGGTTAAATTAGAACCAAAAATAAGAGTGAATATACATAAATTACTATCAAGCTCAAAATGAGTAAAATTGTTTAAAACATAATTACAAATAAGATTTCAAAATTCTACATCGTTCCGGTACTTGGAAAAAAATTTACTCGAGGTCAAAGTTCAAAAAAATTGATTTTTCTCGATTTTCACTGAAACCGTAAGTTTTATTATAAAATTACTTCATTCAAAAATTGTAGATCCTAAAATTATCTATAAAAAAGGTATGAATCATTTTTTCCTAAGAGCCACCGTTTCTGAGATATAACGATTCAAGAAGTTGCAATCGTCATAATTTGCACACGTTTCAACGCCACCTCTGAGGTGTACTTAGCGCGTTTTATTTAATATGGTTTCCCCAGTAGGCCTATTCCAAAGGTCTGTTAAAGAGAATCAGTATAATTTGAAACTATTGCATAATTAACAGAAGGGTTGGAAATGATAAAAGCGATGAAAATTAAAAAAAGTAGAGACATTTATTCGCCTGATTCATAACCTAACGATACTTCTTCTTGTTGTTCTTCTTCTCGATCTTCTTCTTCTTCATCATCCTGGGTGTAAGTAAATTGCTCCAATAGCGATGTATCGCATGTCTCCTCGTTGGTATCAAACAAATCATCTACTGTTGATGATTCAACATTAGAACACGACCGGCCTTGACAATTTGTACATGCCAGAGAACAAAACAGTCCAACTTTTTTGCAACCACATTTAGCACTGCAACCCTTTGTAGAGTTGCAAAAAATTTTGTTTGGCAGTTTTTTCGGCGCAGGTGGGAGTAAATTCTGAATTGGTTCTAATGTATTGTCGAACAAGTTCCAACCCCAGTCTTTTCGGTCTAGCTGATAACCAAGCCACACTTGAACTTGGTAATATACTCGACAAAGATGTTGATGAGCAGCAACTGAGGTTGGAGGAAGACAAGCTAATTCCACTTGTTTTTTATTGGGTTTCATTTTACCTGATATTCTCATAGTTATGCTTTATGTATATTTTATCTTTTAAGCGAAAGTTACAATCACCGATAAAAAAATATTTTTGCTTATATTACAGCTTCAGAGATGTATATATACGTGGCGAAGTTATGCATATTATGACGATTACAACTTTTTGAATAATCGATATATCTCAGAAAAGGTGGCTCTTAGGAAAAAAGGATTGATACCTCGAGTAAATTTTTTTCCAAGTACCGGAACGATGGCGAATTTTGAAATGTTATTTGTAATTATATTTTAAACAATTTTATTCATTTTCAGCTTGATGGTAATTTATGTATGTACCTTTGATTGTCTATATTGACCGGACTAGATGTTACAAACGTTTTGAATAATTCACACAAAATATTGAGTAATAATTCAAGAAAAATCAAACGGGTTCGTTATCTAATTCATAACACACTCGACCCCGTAAATATATAATTCTAAATTCGGCGCTGAACGTGAGCGCGACTAGTAGAAGCATTTACAACCAGATGTCGCGTCGATGCACTGAAAACCAAGCGTCCGACGACTTGGCTCGAAATTAAACTGTTTCAAAAAAACCGACGTAATTATTGATGCGTGCGGTCCACATGCAAGCGATTAAAAAGACGCATCCGATAAGTGCACCGACTCGGCCGCTCCGCAACAATACCGCCAAATTACTGGTGAAAAAAACATATATTTTTTTTAAGATTTTCTGGACGTTTAGCGCGTTTACTCGCTGAATAGACGCGTCCGATGCAATCGGTGCATATCGGTGCACGCGGGGTCGTTATAATAAATTGCGTTTTAATTTAGCGAGCCTTCATTAAAACCAATACACGATAATTATTTTATAATTTAATTACGCCACGGCTCGTAGCCGGCGCACCGTCTCGACCGCAGAAAAAAGACGAAGATATCGCGCAGAAATTTTTAATTAGTCGGGAACAGGTTCGCATTAAATTCGTAGCGAGTTGCTTTTGTTTTTCGCCAGTGGCGTCGTCGAAGACCAACGCTCACGCATCTCGAAATTATCTCATCTGCGATCGGATGTCTGGGCGAAATTTTCACCGGGAAGAGCACAATTTCGAAAACGAGTCGATCTGATTAATTTTTAATTAAAATAGTTCGCGTGCGCGAGATTGATTGGTTTATCTGGAATGACGCGTTCGCCATCAACTCGAGATCGTATGCAAATTGTAAAGGCTCGACCCCGAAGAAATCACGCACATCTGCGCCGCTCCGCGTCGTCATAATAACGGCGGCAGCTGTTCCGATCAAGAAATCGGGACAATGGGCTTGCGCCACGCCGTAAAATATGGGTCAGTGTGTTGAGGATGGGGTAAGTAATCAATTGGGGTGCGCGTTCACACGACAATTACGGGACCCCTCGTAATTTGGCTCGTGCCGCCTTTTCCTATGCGCGGAACTTCCTGTTCCGGGTTCGTGATTGGCCTTCGCGACCCTCTGGATTTAATCAAATGTTATAAGTACACCCCGGGCGCAATTGCTGGATCAGTTGGCGCCAAAATTTTGTTCAGTTACGTGCGGCGAGTGGATGTGTTTGAGTGGTGATTGTGATCTAAAAAGTGGTGGTGGTGGTGGATCTAATTGTTTTGTATGTGTGAAACATTGTGATTTTAATTAATGTTAATTTAAAACAATAATGACACTCATGCCATCACGGGCTGGAATATACCCCATGTTGATTAGAACTTATGATAAAGTTTTTCTTGATTTTAATTTCTAATACCCAACCCAATCCAATAAATAAGTGACATTTTTTACAATATCTTGGTGGCAAATTAAATTAAAAGAACTTAATTCGTTCCTGAAATATATTAATTTTTAAATTGGTATTCAAAATCCGATGGAATGAAGGCCACATTTGCTACACCAGCTGTTTTTGCTCAAATATATGTGCTTAGAGTTTCTACTTTCTTTTCTTGTCACACCTTTGAACTTTCTCGAGTGCTTCAATTCACATCCAAATATTAGTATTGGCCTATAAATTGTTTTGAACATTTGAACAAATGTTTTCTGAGATTTCCCTCTTTCCCATCAGTACCTGTCCCATAACATAATATGCTTTCACGCTTTGTCTATACTACTGTTAATTTTTGCCTCTTGTTACCGCGTGCTTTTAACCATGACTCTTAGATATTGAAAGATATTAACCTGTTTTATATTCTTATTTTTCATCCTCTCCACATTTCCGTTCTATTGCCATACTTATTATTATAGCTATATAAGCAATTTTAACCTCATTTCTCTTTCTTTCTTTACCATGATTCTTTCTGTTTTTATTTTTTTCTCACTTTCATTGTCAGGTCTAAGATTTTTTAATTTCCCATTTTTCTTCATTGTCATCTCTTTATGCTCAATTCATTTTCCTGGTCTATCGCACATACTTCATCTCTTATTTTCGTGATCATCTTTGGCTCGATCTTTATTCCACGCGCTGTTTTAAAAACCGACTCGTACCCACCTTCAAAAGATTTGTATCGTTTGAATCAATCTCCAATTCATACTTTACTTCATTTTTAAGCAATTTGCATTTTTATAAAAATATTGGGCCTGGTATTCTAACATGAGGAACACTGATATTTATACAATGCAAGTTGTTCGTTATAGCTGCAAAGTCCAAAGGCTTCATTTTATTTTATTTTATTCAACAATTACCAATCAAATTTTTTTATCCCCTATAGAAGTGTCCCTTTTTAATTAATTTTTTCCCAATCATCTTACCTGTGCCAAACTGCATAGCTAATTTGGTTTCTAATCCCATTTTTGTACCAGTTAACTAAATTCCACCTTACCGCCGATTCTCTTTTCCTTCAACGTTCGACCACGTCTTTGTATCTAATGAGTCGAACATTACAGAGATTGAAAATATTGTAGTCTTACTTTAATTTAATTTCAAGGAGATTATTTTTTAATAAAAACAGTTAGTGCAGTTACTTAACCGAATATTGTTAACGTGCACATTTATGAGAAAATTTGGGATTTATGGATTATCGAATGCAGGTAAAAAATGTAAATAAATGTACTACACCGTTCGATAAAATTAAATTCTGGTAAACACCTTGCTGAGTGGAACGGACACATTTGTAAGCCTAAATTTAAATTTCAAATATTGTTTCGCTGTGAGCAGTGGGCGATGTAGCCCTGGACCCAATAACATGGCTTAAATATTTTATTAAAATAAAAATCGTAGTATTTTACAAAGCAAAACATATCTAAATATTCCTAAAATTCAAATCGCGAAAAACTTCTCACGATTTTTAACGAATCACAAACTTGCTTTAAATATTATTTGGTTATTAATTGAAAAATGTCTAAAACACTAAATCAAAGTGTCAAAGTAACACATTTGTTCAAACAAATTAAAATGTTTGACAATACCTAATTAATCCAAAAATGTTCTATTGCTGTTTTAAATCAAGAAATCGTTGAAGTTAAATTTAATTTTCAAATAAAAGATTGGAAAATCTCCTTGAAATTTGCCGTGGTTGGTTTATTACCAACTTGTTGACAGAAATAATGGTATTGCTCATTTGCCAACTTTTACTATGCCCACGTTGTTGAAATAAAATTGACAAGAATATTCAATTTTTGAAACACCTTAGGCTGATTCGCATCGCAGTTCGTTATAATTCACAAAATGGCAGTGGATGCGATCTTAGAATTAAATCACCAGCGCGCAGCACTATACATGTAATCTTAAGGTGTTTTTTGACAATTCAAGAAAGTGAAATCCAGCCTCTGCGTGTGGTCTGCATGAGGGCGCATCCGAAGTAGCGGCTTCTGTTATTTTAACGTCACATTCGAAATTTTGACGTCAAATGTCCGTTTTTGAATTTACCAAGAATTTCCGTACCCAACCCAACCCAACCCAGCCACACAAGTGCAGCGGAAGCAGCAAAAAAAACCAATTAACTTTTATTACTTTCAAGTTCAAGTGAATTTTATACAGTCGTACTGGCAATTCAAAACATTAGTAATTACATATAGTGGTGCAATCGTTTAACCTAAGACTTTAGTCAAATGAACATTTTAATTTGGCTTATTAATAATGAATGTATTGTATGCGAACAGTTTCTTTTCGTTCGATGCAACAATAAACTTCTAATTGTCGCATATATGAACTTTACTTATCTAAATGCAAGATAATATAAATATAATTTTTGTTGTGTTTTTTTTTAAACTTTTTCGGCAATTAATGCCCAAAAGTTACCGATCATTATATAACCTGAAATGCTTATGTCAAACGCATAAGATAGTCGATTGTCACAATCATAAATATTTAAAAAAAATAAAAACTTCGGTCCGTTAAATGTCACGGTTGGCATTCACGGACGTCAAGCGTACGTTTTCAGATACCAAACCACCAACAATAAGAAACTAATAATTTATTTTATGGCATCTGCCATCGCGAACATAGTCTAAATAGTGAAAACACTATTCAAATAGTGTACTTTGTAGAATAAATGCACTTCAAATAGGTTATCAAGAGATGTAACATTTGACAGAACTTAGTTCAAATTAATTGTAGTTTTAAAATGTTTATTGAATGTAACTCATTAGCGCATGATAAAGCAGTCCTACAATTTGGAATTTGGATGAGTCACATTCAATAAACATTTTAAAACTACAATTAATTTGAACTAAGCTTTTTAATTGAAAAACTTTAATAATTGAAAAAATCTTACTTAACACATAGACTATGATAAGATATCTTGCATCAACAAAATGGCGGCGTTCTACCTCAGAAACCCGTGGACATATTAAGTTGAAAACTTGTTCTGAGGAATGTGAATTAATGAAATAAATTTTTGGAAAAAATTACTACAAACGGACTATTCATTTAGAAAAAAATAGTTTATATTTTAAATATAAAATGAAATGGAAAATATTGAATATGTGTTATTTTAATTGGAATATCGACTCAAAATTTACGCATTAAGAGTAATTAATTAGCTTTAGTTGGTAAAATTAATTCTTGTGTAGCATTATATTACCAAAAATCCGCATGTAGCGGCCTTGTGGGTTGACTGTGTGAATTAACGTTGGTTTTCATCGAAGAAACTTGGGCGACCGTCATACGCAAGTCTATTTTAATGAACGAAGTGCGGACTGTTACCCTATTTTTAATCTCCCTCCAGGTATGTGCATTAAACCTCTTCAGTATGCATGAATCCTTTGTATTGCATGAATCGACATCCGACTTGAAGTTGTTGCAAAAGGCTGTTAGATTTTTTACACCGCTGTTTCAAGTTATTTGCAATTTTGGAAAATTTATGTTCATTTGTTTTAACTTATCCGCAATAAACTGCAACGCATGCAATGATTTAACTCGCAAATATCAATTTGAAAATTTCTCATGGTTAAGTGTCAGATTAAAATAAATTGGGAATAAGTTCCTAGTTCAGCTTATTTTACTCTTTAAATTCTAAAACAAATTTGACATTTGCTATGAAATTTATAACCCTGAATTTTTGAATGCGGTCCAGCGAACTAGCTTGTTTTCTAGTCGTAATATTAAAAGGTGATGGATAATTTTAATTTAAAGAAATTTGTTCTTGAAGAGTGATGGACTACTTGAGTCAATTTATTTGGATTTTTTGTTTGTATCAGCGAGGCAATAAATTTAGGCGATCGCACGCACGAAGCTTGGTGTCAATAAACGAAGCGCAGACTGTGCGCTATTTTTTATTCCCATATGCTTATGATCGTCATAAATTTGCGCAATAGCTCAGTGTAAAGTTATTGGTCCCAGTCCATTACATATAGCGACGAAACGTTGTTTTGTTATTATCTTTTAAAATCATTTTCAATGTCATTTGGTTATTATGTTCTTGTCAGGTCAAGGTTTTGAGTTCAGACACATTTGTAATTCTCAAACGCTTAATGGTGAAACTTGTATTGTTTTCATGATAAAATAATCGAAATAAGAAAAATAATGAACCATAATATTGGACTTGTTGGAAAGCTGAGGAAATGTAGAATTTTAGAAACTATTAAAGAAATCCAGTCATAAGAGTGGATATTAAAATTCCAATAATTAGGATATTTTAGTTTTTAATGAAAAAAAAAAAAATAGAAAATAATATAAACTAATCCTATTTTCATTGTTTTACTACTAAATATTTTTTTATAGTTTTATAAAAAAAATTTAAACATCTTAGAATTAATTTGTCTTTAATGGAAGTTGAATATTTCTAAATCTTTAATATATTTATGTTTGTTTCATTTTTACAAAAAATGAAATGAAATGCTATTAAAATAAATCGGGGCATTTTTCTTAAGACACTTAATTTTTGAAAATTTTTCCACGGTGGGCATTTCTTCATTCTAACAATTACTGCATAAAGTTCTTCTAATACTAGTTATTAGATACCCATATATATTTCGTAGTGATTTTTGTCACTATTATTTAATATGATTTCACATAGTTTGGACGTTTGTGGTACATCTTGGTTTATTTTCAGTCTTTATTACATCAAAAAAAAAAAAAATTACCTGTCGTCTTGTAACTTGTTTTAGAAACATTTTGAGTTATTTTGAAATTCTAATCGTGCCGGGATTGGTTGCTTCGCTGTAGTTTCACTAAAAAGATTCTGTAAACAATCTTCACTGAACCTTGTAAATTTTTCCTTCAAAAAAATTATCTTGAATATTCAAAATTTATGTTTGCCATGTTTTAGACCTACCCACGTATAATTCCTGTAAAACATTTATAAAATCTGTGAGGAATTGTATTGCTCTATCGTAAGCATCCTGAACTAACTTACTTGAAACACCGCTACCTCGAAGACATGTAGTAGCACAATTTGTCCATCAATTCTATAAACCTTGTTACATATTCCGCTATAAATTTTACACCACTTGAATAAATTACAATTGCAGATGTTGCAACTTTCTTCTTAAAATGATCTGGGAGCAAATTGCTCTGATAATTTCGGTGCCAGTTGTAACTGACGATTTTCTTCATAATCAATCAAGTCTTTTGTATGACTGGCTCTTATAACATTCGTTGACAAATTATATTTCTCTTTAATATTTTGTGAAACACGTTTTTCAACTTCTGGAAAGATGTGGTCCGTCAGCCAATACATATATTTTGCATGCAGCATCACATAAACTATATAATTATGAGTTCTTTCATGTCAGCTTTTAGAGATGCCTCAATTATTAGACAATCACATATTTCATGGTCTCATGTCATATATATGTACACAATGCTCATTATTATCATGTCCAAAAAATCTTCCCATACATATGACCATATGGCCTTTCCTAAAAATATTTTGTTTCCGACGAGAACGCATTCAACCTAACATTATAACTAATGCATTTTGGGAAATTCCAGAATGTTTAGGCAAAGTAACTTAAGTAACATAAACTAGTGAACTTTTTATGGCCATTTCGTCTAACGATACCGGACTTACTTTTTTAATTAGATCTCTTTCAAGAAAATGCTCCTAAATATGGTAATGAGATTTGATTTGAATCAAGACAGGTTCTTTGGCAATGAAGAACAAATCAAAAATAATGTTAGTAAAAAACAAAATTATAAATCAAAATAGAAAACAGTAAAAATTAATTTATTTCACTACTATACTACTATATTCACAACTATAGGCTCTATGATATAATTTTCTAAAATATGATAGGAAACACAGTTTATTAAATAATTAAATATAATATTAAAAATAGACCACAAAAGTAGTATATGACATGTTCCTGGAATTGTCAGTCGGCTGGGAGTGCAAATTTACACAAAAAATAACGATATTACTACGACAAGCTCGCAATTTTATAATCCAAAAGCAAATGATCAAAATTGCGGGCAAGATAAAATAGACAGACAAAGAACAAAGAAATCCATTTGCATTAAAAAATAGCAATGGAAACAAAAGTAAAATAATTTATAGAAAAATAAGCAGATCGAAAATAATGTAAGTAATAAAATCATCTGGAGAATTTATCTCGCACACTATACAATTCAAATATATGTACATTCAACATACGGGTGTTTCTACGTTAATAGGTACTATCGACGGCTACATTAAAAAATCATATATAATTTGAAAATTTGTGGAAATATCAAACGTGTTTAATAATAAATAAAGTATACTTTTTTGACAATAAATTGCAATATCTAAATTACCTTAGTTTAGTCATAACTACATGTTTACATAGAAAAAAGTATCTACCCTGGTCTGTCCCTTTACTATTCTGTAAAAAAATCTTTGAAATTTAACACATTACTAATTCATTAAACATCTATTCGTTATTTATTACATAAAGTAGTATACATAACAATGATAGTCATTTAAATAAACTTTCAAATTACTTTTATATTCTATTAAAAAAATTACACAGTTTTTGTCCCTCGTATTTTAAGTCTCCTCCCCTGCACATTTTTCGACCGTTTAAAAATGCCGCTAAAATGCGTCGATGCTGCAAATTTAAATAGCTAAGCATTTGTTTCGAAGTGAATTTAACAATGAAAATCGCGCGAGCCACTAGCGTACTCTTATTGGGCCGATAATTCAACCACACCACTCGGGTCGTTCGCACGTGTCAGTGATTGATGTATCTCCCCTGGTGAGTTTTATTCGCTTGTTATTTGTGGTATAAGTTTGTTTGTAATATTTATTTATTTTAATTTCAGTATAATTCACTGTGTTAGTTTGTTTTTTCGTTACAATACATATTTTTCTGATTGTGCTAGTTTTTTAATGAAAACATCTCCCCCTGCCGTATTTCCCCTGCTTCATCATATGCCAGGGTAGAGATTTTGCGTCCAGGGTATATGAGGAAGTGAGATATTACTTCTTTCTTAGTATTTCACGTATATTATTTTACGTTAAACCAACACCTATGCTATTATTCATGTTGACTTTAGTGAAAATTATCAAACCAAATATGCTGAAGAAGTGCAATCGTTTCATTTCAGAGGGTCGAGAGAGCAGCTTAGCATGCATACGGTCGTGGTTTACACCAAAGCAAATAATGGAGAGTTACAATGCTCCTGTTATTGCACGTTATCAAAAAATTTGTCACATTCACCACCAGCAATTTGGGCACATTTACAGCCTATACTCGACAGCCTTCCCGCACAAATCGAAAACTTGCATTTCCTAAGTGATGGGCCGGTCACACAGTACCGTAATAAACTAATGTTTTATGCGCTGGCAACAAAATTGCAAGAATTTTACTTAAATTTTGTAAAATTCACGTGGAATTACCACGAAGCCGACCACGACAAGGGCGGGCCTGATGGAGTAGGTGCGACGTGCAAAAGGACTGCAGATAGACTTGTTGAAGCTCGGAATGACATTTCGTCGCTGGAAGATTTAACGAACGCCCTCCAGAAAAATTGTCCTAATGTAAAAGTGATTGATTGATGACGAAGAAGAAGAGGAACTTAATGAAAAAAATGTAAAAAGTTTCTCAGGCACTATGAAGAGCTTAAGCTCTTTCTGTGATCTTGAAGTATGCAATCATTTTGTGGTCGCCACTTTGGATTTTACTTCCATGAATACCAAACCGCGCCTTAATGTTGATAATGTATATGGGCCTGATCTCAATCGTTATATTTTTTAATGTTTGTTTTTATAAGTAGAAGTTCTTATTTAAAGTTTTTATTGGAGCATTGATGAATTAAATAATTTACTTTTTTTTCGACTACGTTTATGTAAGCAGATACTAAGTATTTTTGTTTTCTAAGTTACATAAAAGAAGACTGTATGGAAATTTAAGTCTAATTTTTGTTTTGTTTTAAACTATCACCAAATAGTGAAGAATTAAAGTTGATTCTTACGAAAATAAGGTTAGTTTTCAATTTATCTTTCCCTATAAAGTAAGGTATCCTGTCCTGGCCTTCATGTCTTTACCCTGTGTAGAGTATCTCCCCTGGTCACTTAAAATACCGGTAAAAGTAGATTACTTGACTGGCCATTATTAAACATGCATTCAAACTACCTGATTAAATACAATTATATTGAAAAAAGTTATTATTTTAAATATTTTTATCACGCCGCCACTCCTAATATCAGATAACCTCTTAACGTAGAATGACCCATACTCGTATGAAAGACAAAAAAATCAACCAAAACTATCAATGTAACGATGACAAGAATGTAAAACTATAATTACTAAAGGAAAAATTAGTCAACTATAATGGCTTAAAAATATTATGCAAGCTTTTGTAGATTTTTGTAACAGGTCGTATTAAATCGATTTTTTTTTTAATGGTTAAGGTAAAACCAAATTCTATTAATTGTCAAGCAAAGCAAGTGATCAAATTGATGGAAAAAATGTATTTGTAGACTACATAATTGCAAGGTTTGAACGTCATTTGCAACTTAGTTTAAATGTGCTAAATAATTCCTTTTACTTTATAATTGCATATAAAATACGTCAATAAAATTTATCGACGGATCGTGAATTAATGCGAAGCTGGCCAGAAATGCGGAGACGCCACACAAGAATAAATTAGCCTCGACGCCCGCCAGAAGCCTCGATCACTCACGAAGCTTCCGATTTAAATGTTGTATGTTTCACTAATTAATCCTCGCGAGAATCGTCAGAATTATAAAACGCACTCCACTTAAATCTGCATATTTATTAGACTCCTTAAAAGCGGAGGGATATTTTTATCCATTACGTTTAATCGACTCTGAAAATTATTGCCCAAATTACAATTAAAATGACTGATGCAAATTGCGCGCCGGTGATATTTATTGGGGACATTCGTTACTTTAAAATGTCCATTCGGATGCAGAAATTATTCAAATTATAGGTTCGGCGTACTTAGCGAAATTTACATATAAATCTGTTCGCGGGACCGCGGATAGAAAACGCGCCTCGATCGAAATTGAAATTTACGTGGCCCGCCGCGCTGATGGATGTGGACCTAAATTATTTGACGGGTGGACGTAATTGAATGATGCGGCCGCGTCACTGGACCAAAAAGGGACGAAATTATGTTAAAATATTCGCGATTTCTTTCTTGCGAAAATGAGACGATGAGTTTTTATTCATTTATTTTGAATTCAAATTAAACGTTGGGAAATGCCATTGACTGAAGAAAACGAATTTCAAAGTTGAGGGACAGGAAATTGAACTCGTTTTATTTTTAATAAATTTTAATTGCTGGACGTGAATAAGCAATTGTTAAAATATTTTTTTAACGCAGAATTTTAATTGGTATTTAATTGTGTAGTAATCGATAATCTCGACGATAAATGTTAACGCAACCTGCACAGTTCGGTAGTCCATTTAATGCACTTTGTTCTGGTATAAAAATGATTGCAAGAACTGGAAGATATTACGTCCTTTGAATGTATTTGTTTATTGGTTATGGAATACTGTTTTCTTAACAACAAATTCTTTACAACAATTTTCTTACTTTCTGTGACAATTTATCGTAAGCATTTTTGTTATCTCGATTAATTTGAACTGTCAATTTCGTATATGTTTTGAATTAACACTTCTTTCCCATTGGCTCTGCTTTTTTATTTTCTTTCAAGGGTTTCAAGTATAGTTTCCTGTTAATTTGATGCTATAATTTGTAGTTTTTATTTTGTTTTTCCATAAAATTCTACATCGTGTTTATCTTCAATTGTCCATTTTTTAATGTCTTCATTGTTTAAGTTTTTTTCGAATTTACGAATTTATGTGTGCAAGTGCATGCATATTTTCAATTCATGCACTTGTCATTAGTTTTGAAGTATTTCGGTTTTTATTCACTGTTGTTCCGTAAATTTTTTACCTAGTTCTCGTTTGTGTTTCCCTATGCTTCTACAAAGAATGATAGTTGCATAGTTTTTGGAGGAAATAACAACATTAATTATTATTATTATCATTATAAAAAAATATTTTCTACTTTATACATATTGACATTAATACCCTGAACACCCTGTATAATTTACGATATTTTTGTTTATAAATAACTGCTAAATGAACTTTTATATCTTTACTAACGGTCCGAATAGTCCTTGTTGCTTTTTTTAATATTCCACAACATATCACCAGCCCAACCCAATGCAAGTTCAATAATTCAACCCAACGTAACCTTTTAATTTGCTAGGACAATTTTGATTTATTTTTCTTCATTGTTAATAATTCTTGGTGCATTGTCCTGATGAGAGATGATTTTTTTCTTTTGCAATCCAGACTTTTTCTCCTGAACTTTTTTACCCAGTTGATCAAGAACACTACTATTGGCCTGTTATGAATTTACTTTTTTCAAGACAATCAATAATCCTTTTAGTATGAAATCGACTTCGCCTTTTTTGATGAAGAGCCATCCACTGCTTTGATTGATGTTTCATTTCTAACGTGTAGTGGTGGACCCATATCTCATCTGTTGTAACAAATCGGCTCACAAAATCGTTTGTAAGGCGGTCCAAAATTCGTTTGCGTATTTGCTTTTGGTCAGCATTTAACAAATGCAAAACCCCGCCATGCACAAAGCTTTGTCATATATACAAAATATAATCTCACACAGACCTTTAATCGGAGCTCGCTCAATAAGATACTGTGCACATTCTGGATATTTTCTTCGGTGGTTGCAATTATTGGTCGTCCATCACGTCACCTTCAAGAGGTATACGACCACTTTTAAACTCAGCTGCCCATTTATTCACTGTTGAAATGAAGGAGAAGACTCCTTATCAACTTTTACCAACTTTGGATGAATTTCTGTTGGCAATAAACAGTTCAATTATTTAGCAAGTCAAGTTAACGTTCGTTGCCCCTCACATAAAGACTTTATTAGAGCACCATGCTGCTTTTGTAGATACTGCGACTACTGTTTGTTCGTCTATGAACGGTGAAAATAAATTGATCATAACTACTTGATGAGGACGCGGATTCAAATTTGACATGAGGTCAAATAATAAAAACCAACAACGAAATTAAAAAATTGGGTGGATATTATTCCCTTGAATATTTCCCCTAGCGATCTGGTAATCAACCGAATCTGACGGTGGCGAGATAACAACGGTTTAACATTAAATTGTTGTAGGAGTGCTAATGCGATTGTCTTGGGCATGGTTACGAAGCCGATAATCGAATTTGTATTTTGAAAAGAGACCCATTTTGAGTAAATAATTTCGACAATTAGAGGAATCGATTGCGTAACACTATCCAACAGTCATTTACCCACGCAAGTGTATTGGATTGGAAATTGTATTGCAAAGGAAAACGACAAGGAAAGGGACAAGCACATGAATATTATTGCGACTTCGAATCTTTAAGAGTATTTTAGGCAGGAGCCTGAATAAGTTATCAGAAGTTCTCAAAGGAAAATCGAATGTTGGGTGCAGGTTCATAGGAGTTTACAGAATTCAGTAGTTAAATGAAGTGTTATCGGGATTAGATGAAAATATCAATTGTCAACGTACATGTGCTTACAGAGGAAAAAAGAAGGAGACGAAAAAGACGTTTTATGAAGATGTGGAGAGAAGGATAGAAGCAATATTTATATGTGACTTAAAAATAATTCTAGTGGATGACAATGTCTTTTGATTTTAATTGTTCAGTTCCTTCTTCCTTTCTGTTTAAATTTTCTTGCAGGTTCTTGATCATTACGGGTTTATTCCATTCTCTGTTAACTTGGTTATGCAGTTTTTAGTTTAGTTTTTCATCGAATTATTTATGGCCTATTAAGTTTTATTCATTGCACCAATTTTATTGCCAACGTTGCAAATTTCTTTTTTCTATTTGTTCATTTTTCGTTTTAAATTTGAATGGGTTTCGATGTTGTTATTAACTTTTGATCGTCAATTAAATTCAATTGGGCTGGGTTGGGTTAGGTTGAGTTGGGTTGGATTGCGTTGGGTCCACTTTTTAGGTTGTAGCTTTCATATTAAATTTTGATTATGCAGTTTTTGTTTTTTGTTTAGTTTTATCAAATCCCTATGTCAACGTTGCAAATTTCTTCATTTATATTTGTTCCTTTCTTTTCGTTTTTGATTTTGATTTTATTTCGATCTTTTGCCAAACAAAACAAACAAATATTCTCATTTTTCAATTTATTCCTTTGTTTTTCATATCGTTTACAATGATATCAACCCATCTCGGCAATAAATGTCGTCTGCGAAGGATAATGTTTCTCATTTTTCCACCCACCAACAAAACTCAGGCCACTTTAATTCCATTCAAACAAACCCCATAATACCAAAAGCTTTTCTTTTTTGTCATGAAAATTTTTAATTTACAAGAACCACTTTTCTTGCTCTCATTTTAACAATAAATATATTAAAATATAACTAACCTATTTGCAAGTTTTTATTTTACCAAAACTCTCCGCAATAAAATTTATATCTTGTCATAGTCCAATAAAAAAACATCGATTGGTTTCATATATGTTCAGATCACGAGACAATTAGACGTGAGTAAAAAAAAAAATACTCAGCCTTAACTAATAACTTAACAGATTTTTCTTTTGCTGGAAGATTTCAATTAAGATTTCCTTATTCATGTTTAGCAATTAAGAATTATTTATACATTAAGATTAAGAAAATTTTAATTTCCTCTAAAGCGTTAATGCGAAAAAATATATGAACATGTCTCAATTAATTATTTAAAAAAGGTATTGTCGTGCTATTGCATGTGTAGAATTGTTGAATTAATAAAATACCGAGAAGAAATCTACAAATGGAACTAAGTGATTAGAAGCAAGAAAGCAGACAGAATTGAGACAAAATAACAAACAAACCATTTACAGAATTGAGAGAACAGCTAATTGAAACTAATATAAATTTGACAAATTGAAATGATATAATTAAAACCAACAAACAAACACTTATTAATTTAGAAAAATTTTAAATATAATAACACAAACGCAAAATCAAAATAAAACTTAAACTATTATAATTAAACTAATGCTAAAGCTAATGAAAACTAAAGCGATGATGTACACGTTAAACAAATAAAAAAAAATTAACTATAACAAAAGAAATTTCCTGGTTTCCAAATTTCCACAAAACCGCCACATGCTCCGAATAATTTACGGAGTAATTTTTTCCAGGTCCGAGCCGTACAATTACAAAACCTAAGAGTCACTTATTAGCGACCATTTAAAATCCGCAGACGCCCCCAAAACGTGTCATTATTCGGTAACAGTACCGACGGTCGCGTTGCCCAACGAGAGCGCCTCGCGCGCGGGCGCTGCAGTTACGTGCAATTTTCGCGATTGCGAAACGTTAAGAGTACGTTAACAGAAATCACCTATAACGGTACGCTTATCATTTTTTTCTCGTTTCTGGCGAATATTCGAGCGAATAATCTCGAATTATAATTACCCCATAATTAAATTCCGTATAAGCAATCATAAAGACGTTATCTCTTTTTTGCTTTTCGCTGCGAAGGCACTCGGTCGCCTCGTTGCAACCCCGATTCGGATCCGATAATAAGAAACGCACGTTTGTTTTTTTTTGAGGATGCATTGCCCGTTTTGTTCTTACTTAAATTGCCGGGTTTGGCGTTGTGATTAAAAGGAGGTGCAGTGGCGGCTCGTTGGCAGCGAAAGCACGTCGACGGGACAGAGTTAACACGCCCTTGTTTTCGAGCAGCTTCTACACCAAAAAAATGACACGTGCATAACAAAGATGAGCAAAAAAAATTCAAATAAACATTCGGATTGAAAGTGGATTTGCAAAAATTAAAAGGATTAACATAAATGTAACCAAATGGAAAATAAAAAACTGAACTAATGAAAATGATACAAGGAATCATCTGGCGAACGGAAACAAATGTACTGTATGTAAAAATAGGCACTGAATCAATAAATTAAAATAATATAAAAGAGATGACAATCAATCGAATGATATTTTAATTAAATGGATATAACGAAAACAAACAAAAAAAGAGAATTTTATCACATTCTGCAATAAATCATGAATTGCATTGAGGGGTACGAAAATTTCATAAAAGAAATTAGTATTAATTTGAAAATAAATTTCAGCAGATATGATGAGTGTTTCGTCCTATCGGACTCATCATATCACCAAATATACATCCGCTTAGGTCATAATAGACTTCTGTGATCACATATCATATTTACACCATTTCGAGTTTCAAACTTAGATTTGACTAATCATTCGGTGCTCGATCTTCTACCTTAATATTGAGTAGCTGGACAATGTTACTAGCCTAAGTTCATGGCATCATTTATTGAACCACAACCCCAAAATGTATGATTTACGTTTTCAGAATGTAAATAAAAATAAAATAGTTTCTCAACTATAACACACATTTATTCTGTGCTATCATTATAACCTTTTAACGGTCGAAACCGAACTGGCGTGTTACTAAATAAAATAACTTTCTACTGTCAAAGTGAATGTGTCAAAGGTTCAAAGCATTACATTTTTTTATCTTATTATAATTTTTTTACTAATTATATGTCTTAATGACGAGCTCAAGATAAAGGCGAAACGATTGTCTGAGATTCTCTACCCAACCCAACCCAACCCAACATGTTTAATTAACATTCCTAACTTGTTATGTAATTAATATTGGTGTAGTTTTAAAACATTTCGTTCCTGTTACAATCGACACGATTTAATTTCATAAATAACAATAAAACATTAAATAAAACTGAACCAACTTTAAAATTACACTAAAACTTGCACAAAAGCAAATAAATAGAAAGGAACAAAATTAAACGAAAATTTATTTTATTTGTAGTTAAATTGCGTCACTTATTTGATGCAATTTCTTGATTTTTATTTATTTTCTTATTCGTTGATTTTGTTGTTATTTTTTTGTTGAATTAAAGTGCCCGGTGATGTAAGTGGAGATCAAATATGTTGGAGTTAACAGTTTTTTTTTATTCAATATATTTTGTTCAACCCGTTATTATTTTTTAAATTCACACTTGCGTTTATTTGCTTTTATTGGATTTTTAATTTAAATGGTTTTGATAGCTTTTTATTCAAACTTTTCAGATGCTGTTTTTTGATTAATTGGATTTTTGTTGTTGAATTGAGTGACTAGTGATGGCACACGAAATGGATTCGGTTGGGTTGAGTTTGGTTATGTTGGGTTGAAGAATATGGACGTTGCAGAGAGATATTTTTCTTTTTCATTCTACATATCCTCCATTTGTTTTGTTTCACACGTTATTACATTTTCATTAAACATTTGTTTTTAGAATTGCTTGATTTTTAACGTTTTAAATTTTCCCATTTTCGTTTATTTCGTTTCCTAATGATTTTCTTATTAATAATATTTAATTTTTTGGTTGAGATGAAGTGACTAAAGATAACAACGAACATTGAGATGAAATGTTGGAGGCTTTCTATTTTTCATTCCTTTCTAATTCAGCTGATTTATTTTGCATTTATGGTTCCTCTTTAATTTTTATTTTATTTGATATTTGATAATTATTTAATTTCTCGTGCTGCATTATTTTAATGTTAATTAAATTTTTTTTGATAAATTTTCTAATTTTTTGCTTGTTATAAACAAGCCACAATAGAAATAAATGCAATGAAATGTTGTTTGCACTTATTTTATTTCTTCTGAAATTGTGTCACTAATTTGACATAATTTGTTGAATTTTATTTCTTTTCTTATTTTTGTTGATTTTGGTCAAACAGTTATTAACTTATTATATTTAGTTCGTACTCTCGTGTAACTTTTATTTGTTTTTACTTGTATTTTTTTAATTTAAATGGTTTTCATGGTTAATACTTTTATTTCCGTTATAAGTTGATGATTTTGATTCATTAGATTGTTGTTGTTGAATTGAATTGAATTGGCTAGTGATGACAAATGAAATGGGTTGGGTTGGGTTGGATTTCGTTGGGTTGAAGAGTATGAATTGGTCGGGTTGGGTTTGGTTTGAGGAGTATGAATGTTGAAGTGAGTTAATTTTCTTTTTATTCGGCCTATTCTTCGTTTCATAGTTCTACACGTTATTGGATTTTTATTAAACATTTGTTTTCGCAATTGTTTAATTTTTATCGTTTAAGTTTTCCAATTTTCCATTTTCGTTTTCTTCGTTGATTTTTGTTATTAAACATGTTTCATTTTTTAGTTGAGGTGAAGTGACCAAAGATAATAATGAACATTAGGGTTGAATTCTAATTTTCGTTTATGTTTTTTTTTCAACTGCGTCCCTTTCATTTTTATTTTAATTAATTTTAGTAGCAATTTGTTTATTACTTTATTTCTCGTTCTGCATAATTTTCATTTGTTTCAATTTGTTGCTCGGATTTGTTTTATTTTCTTTCAATTGTGCAACTTAAATTATTAATTTTTTGATGACATACGTTCTAAATTATTCTTTCTTGTTATGTTGCGATTTTCTGTTTCACTTTGCTTTAATTTGATTATTTTATTATTAATTTATAATATTATAATCAAATTCACCATTAGAAAGATAAAACATAGAAGTATGGCGAAACAAAACGTTGAATTCTGGCAAAGAATATCTAAAATTGAATGAGAAAATTCTCTAGTTTCTAATAAAAAACAAACGTATGTTTACAATTTATCATTAATCGTTACATTTTACGGTCAGATAAAACAAAAATAAACGTTAATTTCCCGTTTGATTTAATTTATCAAATAGAAACAGCCCCCATGTCGTTGAAATCGATGTAAGCTCCAAATAGAATTCGTAACTGTGGACTCGCCGCAAACTTCCCCATGCAGTGGTTTAATCAATTACATATTCACCAACGATCAAACACTTTGATAAAATATTGCATTATTTAAAAACAATTAGAAAAATGCAATTTAATTAATTTGCACTAAATTATTTGTATTAACTTGGTGCTTTTTATTTGTTTATAATAAATTAATTCGCAATCATTAGTCTGATTTGAACTATTTGCTAATAAATAAAACGTCGATTACTTATCTAACACCGAAAATATTTCCGCGGAGTACTATCTTAATTATATATTTATATCAGTGTATGTGTCCTTAATAATTTTACTAAAATAATACAATAATTAAGGATATTAAATTTTAATCGTCCTCGTTAACCTAACTTTCGCGGTGTATGTATTGTTCTTGGATGTAAATTTTTTGTTCATCTCGGTCCTACTACAGGAAGTACAGACTTTCGCATCAATAGTAGAAATTTGAAAAAAGGTGTCCTGATTTGAACTTGGGCGCAAACATGTTAAAACTTTAATTATTCCTTGCCTTTATTTGTCCCAGAAGTTATCTCTTAATTACGTTCCTAGTGTCATATTTTATACTTTAACTTTTATTAAACTTTAAGCACGACACAAAATGATGTGCGCCCTTTTTGCAAGATAAAAGCTGATTAATTCGATTAACAGTAAATTCGTATACTACTATTATGTTGCACATGGCTGATACATTTTGTAACGAAATTTTTCAAAATTTACAATTATGCAAAAAGTTTGTTATAATATTATCATTAAAACTTGATAGTAAATCGGAGACTGTGGTTGGAAAAATAAAATTATAAAACATATAAAGTTCTTCTGCTGAAGATGACAATATAGGTGTCGAAATGTATTATCCTGTCAGTAACAGCGGCATGTACTTAAAACGATTGCTTGCTTTGCAAAAAGAAGTTACGATCGAACTAGCATTGCGTCGAGTCTGGCGACCCACTTTACTCTATCGCATACTTGTGCTACGTTCGCTCGATTATATGTTTAACCAAATATACTACATCATTTATTCCACTTAATCACCATAAATTTTATTTTCATTGTTTGTATTTTTAAAGCACTCTTATTTTATTTTCGTTCATATTTTATTAGATTAGTACACTTATTATTATTATCATTCAATTTTATGGCGATCATTTACATTCACTTCTTTTTATATTGTTTGTGTAATAAAACAATTTAAGTCGTTTTGTGACCTTCAATTTAATTTATTTTGTTTTCTTCTCTTTTAGATCTTTTAACTCTTATTGCCTTTTAACATTTATTTTTAATTTTGGTAATTTCGGCATTAATAGTTAAGTTGACGGGACACAATGCCATTTAAGTGGATTTTAAAGTACTCTAATGCCTGCAAATTAAGCCACGGTTGTATTTCATTTAATCCCCTTATTTTTTCCTTCAGTTAACTTATACGTTAATTGCTTTATTATAGGAAAAAAAGCAATTTTGTGAAATCAATGTTACTACTGGTTAATCTCTTATGCAGCAACGCCACTGGCCATGAAAACATGTAATGAAATATAGCTCCACCAACAAGGCTAGGAAGTCGTCGAAATTATCTCCGATTAAACGCGAAGCAACCAAAGCGGAACGACATAACGTCCACACCATCCGCTACTCTACTGCGGCGTTCGTAGGTGTCGCCACCGTAAACAACGACGGAAAAAATTGTCGATAAGAATGCAAATTCGTTCCGAGAAAGGTCAGACATCAGCCTAATCAGACGAGCAACGACGGCCGACCTCTCCCCGGCGAATGCCATAAACAAGGCGAACTGTCTTCAAAAAACCATAAAATCAAATATGCGGCGTTGATAATTGCCACTTAAATCCCACAAAGTAATTTTTATTGAACGTCGCCGCGTTTACTGCCGATATAATTAGGCCGTAATTATTTTTACGGTACGCGTACGCGTATGTGTTTATCGAACAATAAATTTTCTGCGGAAATTAATTGTGCGGCGATTATCCATTCGTGGACGTTGGACATGCGTTAATTTTAACGTCCGCGTAACGGACGTTCTACAGTAAAAGTTTAATAATATATAAAGATAATAAAACGAGTTAAATTAAGCTTGGTAACATCAAAACATCACCGTTAGAGTTGTTTATATTTCATTGAAATTGAACCAAATAAATAGATTTGAATCGAAAACTTTGGCAATTGGTAATTTTCGAAACGCGACGGCCGCGAAGAAAATATTTTACTTGTACACTTTGCATACAAACAAGTTTCGAAATTACCACGACGCGTGTGTTGCAGCAACTCCGTGTTTATGTAAAACGAGTCCGAGAAATCCTTAATCTAATTGACTTTAATACGCTGCCTAATTGTACCAATAAAATCGTTATTAAAATTATTGCCATACAGCCGACGATGGAGCCACAATAAAATGTAAAAGAATATTAACGCTGCATTATAAAGCAATAAAAAGAAAATAATTTGAATTTATAAACTGCAGGCCGCCCCGAGTAAATTCTAAGTATCCAGCCCATTTATTACACTTTGTAGTATTAAAATTATAATTGGTAACAATGGCAATATAGATATGACGAATTTATTATTATTTATTTTTATTTTAAAGCTGAACAATGTTTACAATTTTTTATACATTGTCACGTAAAAAATAACTGTTAAATTCTAAGAAACGTAAACGCCCATAAAATTGACTCTTTCGCTGTTACATGCAAGAGTATGGCACAATCATTTTTATGTGTGTGTAATTGTAGCCATATGTGCTACCACCCGCGAAGGTCAAAAGAATAACTTCATTTATACACCTGTTTTTTTTTTTAATTTGCGACAGAACTTATTAAATAACTGTTGGTGTTGTTAGTCCTTACATGAAATTCTTCGTATGCATATCTTGGCGATTATATAAATTAAGAGCATTTTGCATTTTGTGGTGGATGGTAATGACGATGTATACGGCTCTGCTGTTGAGTAACACAGTGCAACATTTTTAAAGTCATCGAGTGCAAACTCCTTCTCATGTGGAATTTCTCGAAGTATTTATCGAAACTAATAAAACTGAATTTGGGTTTGGTTAGTTTTAGCTGCTGTTCGTATATTTTGGTTAAAACTTTTTCCGAAGAACACAATTTTTCTCACGGCTATATCTCGGAAACCAATTGGAATTTTGTTTTCCTGCCTTCGGCATAATTGCAGCTATAGACCAGGAGAAAAGTAATGTAAAACAAAAAACCCGGAAAAACTGCACCCAGTGCCTTAAAATTACTAAAATTTTGAAAATTTTACATTTTTTTTATTCGTTTTTCGCAATTTTTAGCCCATAGCTGCCAAAATGTGGGAAATTCAGTAAACTAATCTTCAGAAAAATTATTCCTTATAATAGAAGTCATAATTCTTATAATATCATTATAATACTGGAAAATGCTTTTTCGCATTTTTTTGAGCACACAGTTTTTCACATGAAAACTACAATTTCTAAATCATCCACAAAGATCTCTTTTTTAACTTTATTTCATTCAAAATATAAAAAAAAATATTCATTTTCCAGCTGTATTTTACATAAAAAATTCGAGAAATGTATGGGAAATATAGCAAAAGGCAAAAAAGCATATGAATTAATCAATATTCACTGAAGTTGATGCTTTCGGTGAAGCCTGTGAAGTTGATGCATCAATTGAGCTTGATAGCACATTCAATGGCATATCTCGTTCGATGTGTCCTTCAAATCTATCGTCCTCCTCGACGATACAATGCATCCATCTTTTTTCCTTTGTATCATTTTTACAATGGCATGGTGGAAATGCTTTTTTTCACATATAAAATACATATAAGAATACAAAATATAAAAATGGCGAGAAAAGATAAAAAAAATGAAAATTTTTCGACATTTTATCAATTTTGAGGCACTAGATGCCGTTTTTTCGGCTTAGTTTGTTTTACACTTTTTTTCTCATGGTCTATAGCTACAATTGACAGGAACACAAAATTCCAATTAGTACAAGATCACGTGTTCACACTATCACTATTATTAAAACCCAAAACTGTTCAATCGGGCGAGGGTCCTGGCAATTTGTTTTACAAGTGTTACCTCTCTAATCATAAAAATGTCGCTGTGTGCTGTTCAGTAATTTTAGTCATTTCTGATTGTTATAAGTCCTCACGATATTTCTTCGATTGGCACATTAGACCATTCGAATTCCAGTTCGCAATTTTTTAACAACGCCCTAAATAGAAAGCTCTCTGATTTACTATTTTTGTATTCATTTCTCAATGGAGCTTTTCGGCCAGGCTGTTATTGGTCACAGTTTGAACGGCGCCAACATTAACTGCAACAAATTTTCTTTTTTGCAGAAAATGCGATTCATTGGAGAAGAATAAAACCACTGGAATATAACTTAACTCATAATAGGGAAGTCAATGTACATTAAGCTAACCATCAATAAATGACACAATGGTCTGATGGAACCTTTGAATTAATTCGATCTATACCAAACTTCCCACATGCAGACTTATGGACTAAAAAAATCACTATTTATATATAGTTTATATATTTTTATAGTTTTGCCTGTTTTAAAATTTTGGCACATTTTAAAAAATGTTGACGTTCTTAAAATGTAAAATTTCAGCGAATGTCTTGACGGCTGTTTCGCCTCATTATTATTATCAATGTTTGCTCCAAGAATGTTAAGTGTTAAGTTCTTATCCAAATATCAAACACATTTGTTATTCAAACTAATCCTACAAGAAGAAAAGTTAAAAATCTTCACAAAAGTTACAAAGTGTGTAAGAAGGATAAGGGTTCTCCTGTTGCTGTGTGGGAGCAAGAATGAACGAATAGACGTTTCTCATTTTATTCTTTTCCTTTTTTTGTGAAGTATTTGAGGTAAGTTAGAAAGAAAGCTGAATATCTATCTTCATCATAAAATGATTAGTAACTGATTAATTTTACAGCTTTCTCAAAGTCACAGAAATATATTATTTTTAAGTAAAATTTTATTTGTATTATCGACACAGTCTGTCATTCAATTCAAATATAGAACTATTGATATTACAAAATAAATAGAATTTAAAAACAAATTTTCAGGGGCAACATTTCTGTCCATAAATATCGCAAGCGCTAAATAAGCACGTTCCCAGTGGTCGCTAAGTATTATTGAAGAAAATTAATATACAATACACAACAGTTCATTATTATCTATCGCTTAATCTTTATCATTTAATGTTCATTAATTTAATACAATATTTGTAATAAAATCCAACCTTCACACTCAAGTTTATGCACAGTTCGATTTTTATTATTACTACAACAGTTGTATGTCGAATTATTTCATAAATAAGGCAAATCATTCGACCAGAGCGTAAAATGCAAATACGTCAATGCGTCAAAATACAAATAAGGTACATCCAAAAGGTGTTTGGACGTTTGAAATGGAGAATTCTTATACGTTTGTCACGTAAAAGCAATGTGTTTTATTTTGCAAATTGCGTAATTGGCAATGACGAAGGGAATTCCTATGTGGAGGATCCCCGCAGGTCTATAATTTGTGATCTGCGATTATTTTCTCTTAGTGTTGACATAATTATTAAAAAAAAAGATCTACGCTCTTCGGCAACAAAATTTACGTTGCGTTCTATCTTTTGCATTAGTTGTGGTAACACAAAAAATAATTTAACTCTTGCATTTAATTTTCATCAGATTCTCTCTTAATTTGAGACAAATATATGGTTTCTTTTTATCTATCGAATCGAAAAATATTTCTGCCTGACAAAAGTTTAATATCTATTGTTCTTAAAAGTTTCGTCAACGTTAAGTGTACATAACCACCTTGAAAATGGACACAAATATACATGATTCGTGTTAATCTAGTAAATATTATTAGGCCTCTCAATCAGTTAAATAAAGATATGGAATTTTAGAAAAAATTTGTTGGTGAGGTTAAATTACAACCGACTGGAAAGTCGGTAAGATTTCTTAATTTAAATATTGAGTAGCAACACGACTCACGCGAAATGAATAATATGGTTTTTCTTCAACTTCTTCCTATGTGCTTGTATATTTTACACGTGATTTGCTTTTTCGAGTTCTAAGAATGCTTTTGGTATGAAATATGATGAAAATGTTACAAAAGTCACTGCAGAGGTCGAATAAGTTATTTGAACGATTTTAATGACTTTCAAGTATATTTCACCAGAACTTAGCACACCCGACCCAATCTCACTCGACCAGATCCTAAACAACCCAACCCAAGACAGCCCGAGACTTGATAAACTGTATCGGTCACAATCAATGGCGTAGTTTGTATAAATCACGTATTTTGACAGCTGTGACTTTCAAGATTCAATCACCAAAGATAACGATATAAATTTCTAATCAAAAAATAGTATCCCCGCTCTGGAGCATATACAACTATACCAATATTTCTACCTGCATTGGAATATATTTTGGCAGTCCTTTTGTGTCAGCATCATCCACATCATTAGCATCTCTTCAATTAGACCTGGATCGTTATGATTTCAAATCTTCACCCTTTCACCCAAAAATTTTCGTCTTGGGCAATAAAGTTCTTTTCATATAAACACCTAATGAAATAAGGGAAGGATTGTTAAATTTTAGATCGATGATGATTTCGAGTTCTGGGTTGATGATTTGTTTTGAAAGAATGAATTGTGTTGAGAATTTGATACGGTTTTGCGAGATGAGTGTGACCAAAAACAAGTGACCACAAGTCTCGTATAAAATGTGTCGCGATGTCCAATAAGAAAAATATATAAAGCCATGCCCACACTATGCATTTAGTTGTTGTATCAAAGTTGCAGCATGTTTTGATGCGGCATCACAGGTGGCCGCACGCAAGAAAGGTTGCATGCATCAAACACATCAAAATATTTGTAATACCAACGTACAAAAATAAAACTACTCTTGTCGTTTTGATAGTGATATTTTGATATTGAACTTGCCGATGCCGTGGTGTTGATATGGTGCTTTTTTATTGTTATAATAACTGTTGGTATTAATACAATTACTAAAAATATCACTAGAAATGCATGCATTTTTCACATTTAGAACGTGTTCTATTCTCATGCATCACGGTTGCTGCAACAAAAATGCATAGTGTGCCCACGAAAAGATGCTGCAACTGTGATGCAGCAACTAAATGCATAGTGTGGCCATCGCTTTAGAAACATAACCAATGGGGCTTTATTGTGTACAAAAAATGTTATTTTTGAAAATTTGGCGGAAAATACAAAAAAATAATACTTACAACTGTAACTTGTATATCATTGGGTTGGGTTTGTTTGTGCTTAGTTAGGTTGATTGTAAAATTAAGATTAACTGATCGATAGTTAGCGATTTTTTAAATTTAAAAATGACATTGTTTTTACATAAACGTGGCCAGTGATGAAATACTGTTTTATTCGAAACAATTTTAAAACGTTTAAAATAATTAATAGTACGATCTTCAAATTTTGGAAATTTTCAAATAAAATGCACATCATTACTGTCCAATAAAATAATTTGTTTCAACCGGACCATATCACAAAACATTCAAATTCCGAGAAAATCAGAATTCCCAACCTGGTAACAGGTTGACAACTGAATTGCGTTGGGTTGGGTTGAGTCAGGCTAAACAATAAAATGAGGACACCGAAATCGAAATGTATTAGTGCCTGAGCCTAAATAGAAGTGAAATGACTGAAGACCTCTATAAATAAAAGTGAATAGGACAAAAATTACAAAACTGAAAGTGTCGAAACTGAAATTAAATAAAAATGCATTGAAAAAATATTTCTGCAAAAAAATAAAACATTAAAATTAGACAAACAAAACATTAATAGGAAAATTTATCTAACCCCACGCAAATAACTCTAACTCTCAGAGCAATAAAATAAAAGTAAATCCAAGGAAATAAAGAACAATTAAAAAAATGTGACCAAAATTAGAAGGAAATAAAAACAAAATAAATTATCTAACCCCAAGCAAATAACGCTAACTCTCAGAGCAATAAAATAAAAGTAAATCCAAGGAAATAAAGAACATTTAAAAAAAGGTGGCCAAAATTAGAAGGAAAGAAAAACAAATTAAATTCAAAGAAACGAAATCTCAACAAAGGTAGAAATAAATAATTAACATCTGTAGATAATACGAATAAACAAAACGAATATATGCACAAAAGGTACAGCATCAGCTTAATTACTTAAATCTTGATTGCATTTCATAGAAATTACGTGTTTATTTAAACTTTACGTTTACCAATAAATTAAAAGTTTATTTAGCAATAATATATTGTTGTTGTGGATTCTATTTAGTAGTTTATAATTCCTGGGTAGGTGAAGATTAACTTATTCATGAACTAAAGCAGGATCCTGTGAACATTTATTGGATGCTCACTTAATTAATTTGTTGTTTAGATTTTAGATAAATTGTGCAGATCTTAACACAATCTGTAATGTCTACATCCTTACACATATAAATTTGCATGCACTCCAAGATAATTATGAATAAAAATTTTTACAACAACCATGTTCCTAGTTTTAAATTCTAAGAAACGCAAACACCTTTCAATTTTAGTTTTACTTTCAAATATATTCCACAAAACTAAATACTCGCAATATGTGCCGAGTTTTTTTATGATCATGGATAACTATTTATGTCAGGTATTGAAGATAGATCAAATACAAAATCTAAGGTAACTGCAATTATGAGCATTTTATTTTAGCTTAGCACCGACAATGAACGTGCTAATGTGCAATTTCCATCATGTGCATATTTATTGCTCAGTATTCATATCTCCTAAAGCGTAATTATGATTGTTTGAGGTCCGGCTTGTTGATATTTCTTAGAAATGTGTATGTGGCTATGTATTTATTTAGGCTGTAATTGCTAATGCTTTTCAGAAATTGCTTTCGTAACAATAACTTATTATAATAACTTGTTGCTAGGGATTGCAAAGGTGTCTTAAATGCTACTTTGTATCTGATTTGGTGTTTAATTCTTATTTATGCGACTGTTAACTTTTATATTATGTAAAAGTACTGGACCATATAAGTACTAATTAGATTGTTATCTATTTTCCTCCGTTTCGTACCCATGTTTGATGATCTTCAAGGTTCCTAACGCAATCTGCAAGACTTGTATCACCATACTGACAAATTTCCATTGTACGCGCACAACGCCACGTATTTTACTGGCGTATGAATGCGTCGAAGTAAACCTTGAGAATAAATTTAATGACTTACCAGTGCGATAAAAGTTGACCGAAATTACGATAAATCTCTCGTGATATTTTTTATGTGTATGTAGTCCCCTGTAAAAGCAACGGCGGAGAACTTTACGACTTAATGTTGTGTAAGATGTAAATTAGTACCAATAAAAAAGGAATACCTGGTCCGAGAAGGGGTCCGCCGCGTCCTGAAATTATAATATCGAAAAAAGGCCGGAAAAAATAAATAATATACGAATCGTAATTCGGTAGCTTAATTGTGGATCTTGATTAACGATTAAAAAGCACCTGTCAAAAGTTCTCACGGCTCTTTCTCATCCCGAGACGTCGTCGGGAGCGCGTTGCGCACGTAAGTAGGTGTGGTGTCCCCTCCGCGATCAAACCAAAACGGAATCATAGCGTCACAATGTTGAAATTGTGGAAATGTGCTTGTGCGAAACAGAGGTGCGGCGCCAAGTTACGTCGATATGTCGATAAATGGTTGTTGGTTATTTCCTGGTGTATTTGATTCTAAATTTTTAAATACATTTTACCTCCTTCAAATTCATTCATAAATAGTCAAGGGCTGAGGGAGGTTACATTAACAAAGCAGATAAAATAAACTCACGAAAATTTCAAAAAAAAACTAGCATAGAAATGTTGATGAAACACAACGAGGAAAAATTAAGATTAAAATAACATAGAACAAGTAAAGAAATAAAAATGCAAAAATACAAAAAAATCTGTTAAGAAAGAAGATATGGAAACAAATGTTGCCAGATGAACAATGAGGAAAGAATAGAACTTAATGAATGAGAAATAGACGAGAAACAAATAATATTACAAAAATAAATCAGAAGAAGGCGTAAAATATTAATAAATCATAAATACAAACGAAAAGTATCCAATTACAAATGCACACAAAGTTCACATCAATGCCAATTTTAAAAACAACATTGGCACATAATATAAGTCTTTTTAACCAGCACTTTTTTACCAATATTTCAAGTAATGAAATTGCTACCGCATTCCAATTTCGTCGGACGTCAAGCCGATGGGTCGATTTTTTCCGCAGCTAAAAAGCGAACAAAAAGTTTTATTTGATGTATCGCCGTTCCCACATAAACATAAAGGAAATTAACCTGTTCCCGGCTTTTCTGTATTTATTCATAACACCTGTGTCCACGACCCCCGACGCCAAGATTTGTTGCCATAGGGGCAATATCGAAACCAACCCCCGTATTGTACGACCGTGAGCATCCACTTTTGTTTGCATTGTGTGTCGAAATAAAAAATATGCTAATGCCCAGTGAAATTTGCTTTTTGTGCACCTGTAGCATGAAAAGGTATCACAAAAACTTGTCATTATTTGGATAAAAAAACCTTTTTTCTGGCTTGACGTTTTGTGGAAAAAATGTATATAACCGTTACTAATGGCTTGGGCGATGCTCATAAGTCATAACGCATTCAAAATTAATTTTACAAATACATTTTTGGGAGTACTTTATCACTCGAAGCGATGGCATTTATGTTGTTATTTTGTACAAAATTTTCAAAAAATAATTGAATTTCGTATTTTCGCAAAACTGTGCCATTCAATTACTTTATTTTACATAAATTCTAATTTCAGCGAATGTCTTGACGGCTGTTTCGCCTCATTATTATTATTAATGTTTGCTCCAAGAATGTAAAGTGTAAAGTTCTTATCCAAATAACAAACACATTTGTTATTCAAACTAATGCTACAAGAAGAAAAGTTAAAAATCCTCACAAAAGTTACAAAGTGTGTAAGAACGATAAGGCTTCTTCCGTTGCTGTGTGGGAGCAAGAATGAACTAATAGACGTTTCTCATTTTGTTCTTTTCCTATTTTTGTGAAGTATTTGAGATAAGTTAGAAAGAAAGCTGAATATCTATCTTCATCATAAAATGATTAGTAACTGATTAATTTTACAGCTTTCTCAAAGTCACAGAAATATATTATTTTTAAGTAAAATTTTATTTGTATTATCGACACAGTGTCATTCAATTCAAATATAGAACTATTGATATTACAAAATAAATAGAATTAAAAAACAAATTTTCAGGGGCAACATTTCTGTCCATAAATATCGCAAGCGCTAAATAAGCACGTTCCCAGTGGTCGCTAAGTATTATTGATGACAATTAATATACAATACACAACAGTTCATTATTATCTATCGCTTAATCTTTATCATTTAATGTTCATTAATTTAATACAATATTTGTAATAAAAGCCAACACTCAAGTTTACGCACAGTTCGATTTTTATTATTACTATGCAACAGTTGTATGTTGAATTATTTCATAAATAAAGCAAATCATTCGACCAGAGCGTAAAATGCAAATACGTTAATGCGTCAAAATACAAATAAGGTACATCCAAAAGGTGCTTGGACGTTTGAAATGGAGAAATCTTATACGTTTGTCACGTAAAGGTTCCAACAATGCTTTTTATTTTGCAAATTGCGTAATTGGCACTGACGAAGGGAATTCCTATGTGGTGGATCCCCGCAGGTCTATAATTTGTGATGTGCGATTATTTTCTCTTAGTGTTGAAATAATTATTAAAAAAAAGATCTACTCTCTTCGGCACCAAAATTTCCTAAGGATTTACGTTGCGTTCTATCTTTTGCATTAGTTGTGATAACACAAAAAATAATTTAACTCTTGCATTTAATTTTCATCAGATTTTCTCTTAATTTGAGATAAATATATGGTTTCTTTTTATCTATCGAATCGAAAAATATTTCTGCCTGACAAAAGTTTAATATCTATTGTTCTTAAAAGTTTCGTCAACGTTAAGTGTACATTCTAATCAAAAAATAGTATCCCTCGCTCTGGAGTATATACAAATATACCAATATTTCTACCTGCATTGGAATATATATTTTGGCAGTCCTTTTGTGTCAGCATCATCCATATCATTAGCATCTCTTCAATTAGACCTGGATCGTTATGATTACATCAAGTTTCCCTTTTAGGTGCTCATATATCACACTAATACAAAATTAATGACTCCATGACTCAAAACAATGGAATTGTATAATGTTACTAAATTTATTACACATCATATGAACTTCGTATTTTCGCAAAACTGTTCTATTACTTCATTTTACGTAAATTCCACTTTAATACTAGTAATTTTGCCTGTTATTTCTTCACTGCCACAATCGACGAACGACGTACTATTTGCACTTTAATATTCCTGCAATACTGTTTGGGATTCTTTTATTACTCGAAGCGGTGATATTTCATGCTGGTCTTACTTAGTTTGCTTGAACCGAATTTCAGTTTTAAGCTTTTCATTTACGGTTATTTAGTAATTAGGTGTCACTTTCCGGTAACTATCGGTGAACAACGTACAATTTCAGTCACGTATTGACATTTTTGGGATTGATGTGGCCAATCTGATGAGATTTCGTGGTAGTCTTGCTGCACTGCAACTAAGTTGATTGCATTCGCTTTCGTTTTCCATTCTGACGAACATATTTTTCTTAATTATGTTATTTTACGTAAAGTCTATTTTCGAATACCACCAGGTTTCCTGGCTCTTATAAACATCAGCGAACATCAGCAAGAGATAACCACTATGATCATGTATTTTTAATTTTTGTATTTTGTTGTATTAAGTATTGTTTTTTGAATTTTCATTAACTTTCGTTTCTCTAAATGGATTTCTTACGTTCCGCTAGTATGTATTTTTGTTGGATTCGACTTGTAGATATATTTTGTCAAGTTGTTAAATTAAAAAAAAATATTAGGCTTCTTTTGTAATTTATTTCATATTACATCTATTAATTTATTATTAATTTAGTATTTTTTATCTTTTCCTCGTTCGGTTTTTAGCTCCCTAATATTCTTGACCAGTGTATGTTTTACGCTACGTTACGTTAACTTGTTTACATCATAAGAGTCCAATTCCTTTAATATTTCGTCATCGTACTTGTTTTTATAATTTTTAATTCAGAAAAATAAATGTTTTGAAAATATCACTTTTTTATTGTTTCCAAGCATGTAATAATTGGTAAAGAAGTAGAAACGAATAATTGCAATATGTGTTGCAGGAAGAGCGAATTGTGCATATCTATGTTGAATTAAAAAAATGTAAAAATGTTGTTCGCGATAAGTAATGAATAAGGGACGAATGTGAATCAATCCAACCCAACCCAACTCAACTCAACCCAACCCAACCTAACCCAGCTCAACTCAACCCAACCCAGTACAAAAAATCTGCTGCATTGAAACTTCAAAATTTGAAAGGTAAATAATGTAATTAAACTTTAAATATTTCTAGATGAACGTTTTTACATAAATAAAAAAAAGAAAGGGGTTAACCAAATTGTGTAATAATAACTTATGGGTAATAGTGATTTTATTACCAATTTTATTCAACACTTGCTGCGGAGCTCAAAATGAGAATTAAATTTACAAAGAATTCAAACCATAATTTCTTTGCTAATTCAACATAATTTTTATTTTTTGCATTTTATGTAATATATCTTAAACTTTCGTTTTTCCAAAAGTTGTTCAATTAAAAAAAAAATGTTTTCTTAGACTTCTGCCATTGGAATGTATTTAATATTATGGCATGCATTCATTTATTATAACTTTAGTATATTCTTATATATATTTTCCTTCGTTCGGATTTTGACTCCCAAATTTTCTTGAAAAATGTATAATTAACATTTCTTGTCCATTTATTTTACTATATCATCTTCGTATTTGTTTTGATAAATTTCAATCACCATACATAGCTCCAATTCATTTCCGTGCCAATTTAATGTATATTTTAATCATAATCGGACCAATTAATCTTTATTCGTGTGCTTTTTACCTCATTACCTTCGTTTTGAAAAAAATGTAAAGTTTGCCACCTTGAACTGTTACTTTAAATTTTGAGCAATAAAATCCAAACATTTTATTAAAAAAAGTTAGGACGTTTATAATAACTCACCGCCGAATAATAGGCGATATGTTAATATCAGAATTCAACAGTTGCTCTTTTTACAGAATCATCCTGTTTCATATGAATAATTATATTGAAAATATCAGTTCGGCTTTATTTTTTTGCTACTATCTTTACTATGACGAAAGTATATGAAATAGATTAGTTGTCATCTAATTCATTTTCTACTTATATCTATTTACGTTTTTATAAATTTTCAACTATTCGTTTGGCGTATTTTTTAAGTTAGTTAATTAAATTTATCAGTCGTCGATCGAATTGCCATAGTAATTGATTGTAGTATGGTTTCGTTTGCAGTTTATTTTAAATGATTATTTAAAATTACGCAAACGGGGCACAAATTGAAAGAAATCTTTGCTTGTTGTCAACTTAAATTAGAGAAAAGACAATCAGATTTTCTTTTATGGTTGATCATTTTGATTATAATACTCGAGACGTTCGTATTGAACGTTGACAGTGGCTTGAATATAAAATTAAGCAATCGATCTGTTTAAAATTTTAACTGATAAAACACAATTTAAGGAATGGGTTGAAATTAAATTAAAATGTGGAAATTATGCGAAAGGTAAGAGTGAATAAATTGGGGAATTTGTTGGAAATATTCTCGAGTATGCCTTGGCAGGCACCCAGATATCGCCTCCAGTTTTTTCCCTTTTTCTCTCTTCCCCACTTAATGCCACATCCATGTACTCTTCCATCCAGTGCTGCATCCAATATTTATTTTTTCTTTCTTCCTAAACCTAAATGTGTGGCAACGACGCAATCTCGGTATCATTCTCTTTTCCTCTCCTGCTCTTCCACTCGTCAAATATTTGGGCTTTCTTCCACCATATATCCCTAAACGTTGGATTATATTTCGCTCCCCTTATTTTTTATATTCTTTTCATTTATCTACCATCTCACTTTCCACATCGTTCCACTCTCTTCTTCTCCTTTTCACCCCGTCACTGATGTCCCTGCCTTTGTATATAACTTTAATGGGTTTCCTTCCCATTTCGATATTTCGCTCCTCCTTTTTTCCCCTTTCTACATCTCCCCCAATGCTTTATTTGCTGCCCCATTCTGCCGCTTTCAATCTATACTTCACCAACCATCTTCTTTTAGATTCGAATATTGTCGCTGATTGTTTCTATTGGTGATTTCACAACATCCTTTATCCTTCCTCATTTGCTATTTTGGTGTTTGCCTTTTTAATTTTATTTCGATTTCATTCAGTATTGTTTCCATCCCTTTCTTATTCCAATTTTGTATCCTATTGCTTTCGGGTAACCAGCATTTGTTTCTTAATTGCTTCCTGGACACACCCCTTTCTTCCATTCTTCATTATTATCCTTTGTATGAGTTCGCTGCTGTGATCAGGTTCCTTGCCTCACATACTAGATTATTTATCCTCTGCTCTTGTCACTTTAAACTCCATATTTGTTGCTGTGTTTCTCTTCACCATTTCCTTCATTTTACTTCTGATTATAAATGCTGTTCCACCTCATTCAATTAATGGTAAGATATTTTTTTTAATGTACAGAAAACTTTTTCTTGAACCGTCAACAAGTTATTTGAATCAATAAATCAAATACTCATAACGTTTGCAATAAGTTACTTATTGAAAGTATTGAACACAATCCTACGCCTCTGCCTGCACTGGAAATTACCATTTGGATGCCCGAGAAAACAAAGAAGCTGCTCCAAACAAGACGCAAACGTTAATAACGAAAACCTGTTGGCAATTAAAATGGCATGATTCAAAACCTCTTCAATAAACAAATTACCGCTTTAATCATTGCGCGAGATTATTTATTAGGGTTGGCGGTGTGTCGGAACGTTGACAACCGAAATTAGCCGAGAATATGCGAGAAATCGTGGGAATTGTAGGCAGGTGCATAGTTTGCAATGACGTTACTGTTTACTGCTCGAGATTACGCCCGAGGGCGTTTTATAGATTTTTAATTTTATTCGACTTTATTTGTTCGTGTCGTAAAACGTGATGGTGCCGATATACTCACTTATTTCGCAGGCGCATGCATTAAGCAGAGGGCATTGGCTATTAAGCACCGTGCATATAATTTGCGCCGTTCGACGCGAAAACTGCTGCCGTCGCTGCTCCTTACCGGTCGTTAAAAGAACCGATACGCTTTTGGTCGTTTTTTCGGTCGACGTATTTCAATTTCGCGGAATTCGTTTCGGGCAGGAGCTCGCTCCGATTCGGCGTTCTTGGAAGCGGCGGATCGTGTGGTATGACCTACGGTATTTTACTAGAGATACCGTACGGCCCGACGAAAATCTTGATTTTGAAGGCGGCTGTCGTTAAAAGGCAGAGATATGTCGCGTTGAGGCATTCCTGTTTAATAAAACAAAGGTTCGAAACGAAAGAGGAATAAAAACAGGTCCAAATAAAATGGTTATGTGTTCTTATTTTCAAAACGATCCACAATGACCTTGCCAGAGAATATGTTTGAATTGGAATATAACAAAAAAAGGTGTGACTGCTATGTTTTGCGTTTTTTTGTTATATTTACATTTTAATGGAGGTAGTCGTAAGGGCCAAATTGCGCAAATTTTAAAGTTTTCGGTTTTAACCAGAGTACCGAAGTATTCTCTCATTGCTCGATCATGTATGTGTATGAGTAAATAATTTCTCAACAATAGCAGAACTTTAAAGCAAAAATCAATTATTTGCAAAATGAACTCATAACACGTGAAGATTATAGTCAAGACCAAATAAGAGAGTCGAAGCTTAACATTTCTCACATCAAAAGTGAATTTAGAGCAAAGATGGTCAAAAGCTAATAGACAGCAGAACAAATTCTCAAAAGAGAATGGCTGAATGGCTCCAAGAAACATCGAGATACCTGAGTCTATCCATGACCAACACCGTACCCGATAAAATCATTCAGCGAGTCATCTGAGAGAAGTAAGAGGAGAAAAACAACTGCAAAAATCTGTACCCAAATAGGTTCTGATTCACGCTACAAAGATGAGTTTGCGTAGGTCTGGTAATAGAGTAATTAAATAATATAACACTTAAATAATTTTGGCCAGTCAGATCGGCAAAATACTCCTGTGCCTTGTGCAGGGTTGTGTTGCATTGACTTTCTAATAGAAGTGCATTATTGGAATGCGGCTGACCTAAAAGAATTACAGGAAAGCGATTTGCAAGCAATAAGCTTTTTTGGAACATTCGCCAAGAACATCTTTATCACTATAAGGTTAGGTTGGGTTAAATTTTGAATGGAATGACTGTATTGGTGTTGACGATCCTTGATCTTCTTGATTACATATTTGCATCTAATTTGGTGAACCAGAAGAATTACCGTAAAAAACACACATAATTGATTTACTTTGTACTATTGTAGGATATATTTCGCATTCTTATATTTGTGTGTGAAGCTCTGCTGGTATCTGACAATATTTGAAAAGCTTTTAACAGCTTTCACTAAAAATGTGTGATTGCAAATTGACTTAATGGAATATGTAACGAATTGTTATAATTATGAGTAATAAAACGTTCATTACGGCGTAAGCTTCCACTACAATATTATATAATGTTGATCCGAAGGTATAGCTTTACACAAAATTGTTATTTATTGAAACACAATTTGGGACATAATTGCGTGCGGCTGAAGCTTCACACGCAGGTTGCATTTATAGTGTAATTGCGTTGATAAAAGTGCAAAGTGCAAAGTTACTAAAACAGGTGAGAAAGTTGTCATTCCCCCAATGAGAAATACTTTTGATGCAATATATGCTTCCATCCTAATTTATTGATGACCCAAAGCGTATATTTACGCAGAATTCTAATCTTTAGGAGCATAAATTGACAAATAGTTGTCTTTATTTTTCTGCGCAAATGGCTGAGCAAGCTGAACGTTATTCTAGTTATTAAAAACCAAAGTGAATTATTATTTCGTCAATTCATTTTAAAAAGCTTGCAAAAAGCTTTGAATACAAATATTTTGATAATTTTTAATAAAAACTTTTACAGCTGCTGGTGTAGCATTTAGTATGGTGATTAACTATACGTTAGACATGCAATTATAAACAAATTTACTATAAATGATGAGATATCACCAACTGTTCTGTAAACAATGGAGCTTTCACGTTTGCAGTAATTCAAGGAAATTCATAATTCATTCAAAAAACGTTGTGCCCGTGCTTTTATACACTTAAAAGTTCATATTAAAAAAGGTGCACTAGGTTGATGTTTAATCTATCAGTCTTTTAAACACAGCTTTATACAAACCTTAATAAGGTATTTTCCTACTTACAAAGCTTTAATTATCGATGTACGACATCAGAGCTTTGCGTGGAATTGATTTGTTTAACGCACTTTGTCCTGTCGACGATGTTGTAAGCTTTACGCAGAATTTAATTTGTTGACTCGCCTTGAAACATACTTTTTACAAATTATTAAAAAGTACGAAATCGAATTATTCGTCAAAGACTTCCGCGAAAAGCTTTCACCGGAAGCACAGCTTTACGAAATTAATTTTTTTAGTGCGCATAATTGACTAGCCTTGAAATTTTGAACTTTTATCGGATATACCGTCTTATATTTATGTAAAAGTTTATAAAGATTTCTCGCGAACACGAATTATCATCGACAATTCTGCAAAAAGCTGCTTCAGTAGTATACACTTCCTACAAAAACGTTGTGAAATAAGGATGGGCTAAGTGCAAAATTGAATGAATTTCTGACACACACAGTCTGTGGAACACTTGTGCTGTCATCAAAATTAAAAAATATAGGAATAGTAGTGCATTCATACCATTCTGCATAAAGCTTCACTAACAGCTCACTTATATTTCTAGTTTCTTATATAGTAGATAATGAAAGCACAAATGCGAATAACCATTCTTACAATTCTGCGAAAATATTGACTACACCGTAAATTTTCACGCTATTTAATGTTCATCAAAAAGAAGAGCTTTACACAGAATTATTATTTATATTCACACAATATGGGACATAGTTGTACTTGTATTTTAAAATATGTACAATAGAATAACGTGTGCATTGTTATAATTGTACCTAAAGCTCTAAACTCAGATTTTTGACTTAATAAAAAAAATGAGGAATATCGACCCGGTACTGAAGATTCATTGTCACTGTTGTGTAGAGTTTAGTTTCGAATACACGAACATTATTAGAACGGTGTTCGTTCTGTATCACAAAACAGTAAAAGCTTCTTAATATTAATAAAATAACAGACCAGCAAAAGCTAAGAATTGAAAATTCTTTGTCACTGTTTATTTCGATTAAATTTCAAATAGAAACAAATTATTATGTATGATTTATTAAATCACAAGGATCACAAGTAAATGAGTTGATTTGGATTGGGTTAGGTACGAATTCAAAATTAATTTCAAAAATGGATTGCCACAATGCAACACTTTGCTCCTCGGCCATAAAATACCTAGACTACCATTTACTGGATGATTGACCACAATTCAGCAGCAAAACATCGTCATTGAAATAAAATCAATGACGTAGAAGGAACATTATTGGGGCTACGCATATTGTTCCTCATATACAAGGAACTCACCATAGTATTGGGAAACATCAGTTTTCAAATAAATATTTAATGAGATTTTGATGAAACAATAAACAAACAAACCTATTTATCCGAAACTTATATCAAGTCAAAGCTTCATAAGACGAACAATTCAATATCCAAGCAATTAATTTATTGCTTATGCACATATGAGGTCAAGACTGGGACTGGTTTAAAGCTTGGAGTCTCAAGTTGCAAACCTACCTGCATAAATGCAGCTAACCACGATCTATAGTGCAGGGGGATAGTCTCAGCATGTGCAATGACAACACCACCACCGCTGTTCGAAAGAATTTAAGTTCATACAACTGTGCCAGTGCACTAAAAGTCCTGCAGACTACATTAAATACAACCCATGTCGGTATCATCACTCGCTGTCTCAGCAAGTCTATAGTATTTCGTTATTTAATTCTATTGCTAACTAAACTGGCACACGGCCTAAATTTGAGGCATTACAGAATATGTACGAATCTAAAATGATCCAATAGGACGTCCAATTAATCAATTACAACCACGTTTGGAAAATCTAGCAGATTTTACTGTAGAATCCAGGATAGTGTAGTAAACTCCAAAGCTGAAGTAAGTAGAAAATTTGCCTCTAATGAATACATCAGAGAATGATAACGTCGTCAAACTTACATAAAAAGGCGACGAATGATTTAAAATAATATTAATGGAAAATTGTGAACCGCGAAAGATTGTATTAGAGACACGTATGGCTAAACGCATCTACTTTTTGTACAAAAAAGGACGGTCGTCGAGCATATAAATTCGCCCCAATTCCATCCATCAGCTACATAAATAACATTGGCATACGAGAGGCTTCCCCGTAACTTCTCATTCGAAGACCTGTCGATAAATTACAAGGTGGTTTGGAAAGTATAGATTTACTGGCGAAGCCAACACTCGGTCACTAGTAACTTTTACCAATTTGCAGGAAATCAATGAAATGAGGATTGCACGCAATGCATAACATAAGAAATGAATCAAAATGTGTGGACTGCAGAGGGTTGAAGTTGAAGAAATCCCAATTACATGGAAAATGATTTAAAATGTAGCATATTTCAATGGAGTTCAACATTTCCGATAGTGACGGTAATTTCGTCGGGTGATACACCTCTCGCAACTTAAGATAATGAATAGCAATGAATTCAGAAAGTTTAATAGAAGAAACTTTTACCCATTGTGATGTACTTTAGCAGAGAAAGATGCCAACAGGGTGACTGAATAAGCAAACATCTTGGGTTTGGTTTAGCAATTTTTGAGAATTTTCCTCGGAGAACCAACGTTTAAGTAAAATGGTAAAGCAAAATATACTAAGAACCACAATAGGCCAGATGGCTATAAAAATAAACAAAACTATAAAAATAAACCGATGCCAATTTCTCCAAAGATTTAATAGAAACAATGTGCAATATTACCACATCTATATGGACTGAATGTAAACTTATGTTCTGGTGCTCACTTCGAAACAAGTAAATCTTGACAGATAAACCATCATCAATCATAACTAGTAGATTTACAACTGGTTGGAGCAAAGAGCTACTGTGCTCATAATAAGTACGTACCTAATAAAAAATACAGTGACCAGAGATTAAGGATACATAAGCACATTATGTGTAGCAGAACAAATGTACATATGAATTCAAAAAATGCATTGCTTTTGATAAAATTCAGGAGTACAATTTACAAAAGTCCATTGTGCGTCTACATAATTGCATTAAATATTAGTAATTTTTAGTATTTTCGGGGTCGCTGATCACGAACAGAGTTTTTTCAGGTCTGGTCAAATTTCCGGTTTCAGACTCGCTCGACATACTCAAATGCTTCAGTGATGGAAAGTTTTTTCATGTTAAAATTACTATGAAATATGGAAAACAAGACGAGTGTTGCATGTTATTGGACTTGGTAAACTCAATTCAGCCTAGCCAACTCATTGCAATCCAACCAAAACCAAATCAGCCCAACCTAACCCATTTCGACCCAACCCAACCCGATTCGACCACAAAGTCCTCTTTAAAGTTGCAATTTAATGTCATCATTCGATAACTAGTCATTTTACGACCACCTCATCAAATTAGAACAAACTAAGTGTTAAGTGTTAAAACATTGATTCATACTCTACTGCGTTTGTTGAGTTGCTATCCGAATGTAATCGTTTTGAAGCCAATAATTTTTCAGTTTCAAAAATTATTAACTTCTACTTTTCGCCATTTTCGAGCCAACAAATTGCAAAAATTATTACGACTTCTACAATTTTAATTTGAAATAACTATTAATAAAACTAGTTGCAAAATAAAAAACTTCTACGTTCGTGATCGAGTTGCAAAATATGACGGTACTGCAATGATGTTATGGTTCACGTACTACCAAAAAATGATAAATGTCATTGTTATCACTTGTGTTAACATACTGTCACTTCTTATCGCTAGATAAGAAATGAACAAATAATTTATTAAATAACGTTCGTGAATCAAATATTGGATTCTTCATGAATTTTGAATTTTAATAAAATGTAATTACACAACACGAATGTAAAAACCTTTGGCGATTTTTAAATAATTCCCTATTGATCTGAGAAATTTTGAACATACCCCCACCAAAAAAATTAACTGCCCCTTTTGGAACAGCGACTGTAACATGTGATATTCCAATATTATTCTGCCAAAATTGCGGCCAATTCCTTTCATTTACGAGTATACGTCGTCTCCATGCTCATCATTTCTTGGTGAAATTTTTAACCAGGCTCATCTGACACCTCTCTCAAATTATGAAGTCAATATAGTCATGGAGCATATGTATCTTAAATGACATTAAAACTAAGATAAATCGATAAATAATCTCCATTCAGATTTGTCGTATTCACTATTTAATTCATCCATCAATCCCTCATTATCATTCGCCTTGTTCTATCATAAATATGAATATTTCATTAATTTACATAGAATAAGTCTATCCACATGCAATATAGTAACCCCTGATGGAATTATTTGTATTTAATACTTTCTAAAATTCTACATTTCTTTAGCTTTCCAACAAAACTAATATCGTGGATGATTCGTCTTGTTTTTCTTATTCCAACACTAAGTATTTGAGTACATATTCGTGATCAGCGGCTACGAAAAGACTAGAAACGCTATTAAAACCCGACGGAATTTTGAGAAAGTTATTAATTGTTGTACTGTGTAATTATCTATTCCCGTAAGTTTTGTAATGTATTTAATTTTCAAATTATCCCCACCCAACCAAACGCAGTTTCTCAGAAATATATGATAAGCCTTAAGCACCCATGTGCAGACAATTTTATTTTAGTTTATCGCGCCCTTATCGCAAAGTTATGTAGATTAAAAATCGTGCCACGAAATGCATCCCATACTAAACCGAAATTCGGCGAGTTTTTGTTCATCAGAACCGTCAAATTAAAGAAAATTAACGACGCGACCTTTATCTAAAATGGCATACGAGAGGACACCGAAACAATATAAAAGCGATAAAACCTCCCCGAAAAACGACGAAAAAAGTAAAAGTGATTAAAATCGTAAACTTTCTAGCCTAATTAAAAGCGCAGCCGAACAACAACGGCGACGAAAAAAAACGCGTAAAAGCGAAACCGTTACGATAGACGAGGAGAAGAAATAGCGACAGACGGGGATGAAAGAGGACAGTAATCAGTGGCTCATCTTATTCTGGCACCCTCCTCACACGTGTGTTCGTGTGTGCGTATGTGTGTGTGTGTGTATGTGTGTGTGTGTCATAACGCAAGCCAGGTGCTTCTCGGGTGTGGGAACGAAGAGCGATCCGTGGTTCCCAGGCTCCGAGAGCACCTGCCACCCTACGTATAGGCCAGCTCACGCATAGCGCGAACTTCTCCTTTACTACTACTAATACTATCTACTATTAAAGGGGTGGGGCCATCTCAAAGCGTGTACGGCTTGCGTACTTGCACGCGGAACAACAAAGGGGTTACGATTTTCGCTTTTTACAATGGGGCGCACGCATTTTAACACAAACACGACAAAAAAGGTGGAAATTTGAGTTTTCGGCGTGGCGTTTGAAATCTGCAAGTTTACCAACAAATGTCACTTTGTAATGGCTTGAAATATGATCTTTTTGGGATAAATAATAATCGAACAATGAAAAGCACATTAGTAAATAAATATTTTCGTGATATTTTTCTTTTGAAATTTAATCGAGCCATTCTCGTTGTAACTGCCAATTAAATTTCAACCATAATTTTTTAATGATTTACCTGAAAAATTCGTGGAACTTTAAAACTGGCAGATAATATAAAAATAATTCAGTTAAATGTGGGTGGCCAAACACAAAAAAATAATTGATTAACTTGAAACAAATATCGGAAGATCAATTTATTTTATATTTTCGTCCCATGAAACGTTTCTTAAAAAAATGTATTTAATTTAATTCTTACAGAACGTTTCATATTTTATGTTATCTAAAAAACTTCACATTCAACTTCATCTGCCATATTATATTTAACTGTCCATGAAATGATTTTCATAAAAGTCTTAACAATATAATTTTTACGCGGAATGAATCTATCACAGAGAAATAGCCAGACATATATGGGAAGATGAAATCAATTTAAATCAATAAAACTAACGCTTCACAAATGTAAAAAAAAAACAAAAACACAAATGCAAATAAATAATAAATTATAGTCCTGAAATCAGACAAACAGGATTTTAAAACTAATTTATACCAACAAACGGTACATAAATTAAACAACATATCAAGAAAAGAAAACAATAAATTAAGAAAATAAAATAAATAATTTAAAAAAATTATGGTCAAAAACCAAACTAGATACACACATACGTACCATAAATAAAGCAAAGAACATAAATTATGACCAAAATATATATTATGTAAAAAAATAATTAATATTGCTGTTATTTCACCTGTAAAAAAACACCCAACATGAAAATGAAAGACTACAAATTAAAGCAAAAACGGAATGAATTAAATCAAATAAAAATAATGTGTCCAAGCGAAGACAACTCAACCCAACCCAACTCAACCCAACAAGAACTAGCGTATTCAAAGGTAATAGGAACTAAACATTTTCCATGCGGCATTTATTAACACAAAACAAACTAATTTGGCGAAGTACCAGCGAAGACAACTAAACCCAATCCAACCCAACCCAAAACAACAAAAACTAGCATAATCAAAAGTAATAGGAACTAAACATTTACAAAACGAAATTTAGTATCACAAAAGAAACTAATTTGGGGAAGCAATTAAGAAAAAAATTAATTTTTGCGGAAATAATGCAAACTAACAAAGTAAAAGTAAATGAGACTAAGTGAAAAAGATTTAATCACAGGAAATACCACAAATGGAAACGCAATAGAAAAACAAAACGAGCGCAAGAGAAACAAGGATAATACACATTCTATAAAAGAAAATACCAACCCAATCACTGTGAATACTACATTTCAACACAATAAATCAGAAAATAAATCAGAGGATCAATGCAAGCCAGGTCCATTACACCGGCCAATAGGCTTAGCAGGTATGGATGTATTTTGTATTACCGACTGTTTAGCTGTGCAATCCGTTTTATCATCTGGGTTCATCATTTTGCAAGATTTTGTGTCATGAATATGAATTGTGTTATAACCTACTTCATCGGTTGTGTTTCGTGAAGAATCTCTTTTTATAGTTATTTGGTCACTTTAGTTGGGATAATATTTTATAATGTAACACACGCGTGGAGCTCCTTCGAATGAACAAATAATAAATAAATAAATAATAGAAATCCACTTCAATTTACTTGGAATGTTATGTGTAAAGGATATAGAAGACTACAAAGATCTCTGCACCGTTCGCAATGCCTTGGCCAGTAAAAGAGTGCCACAATATGTATGTCTGTAAAACTATCCAACTGAAGTTATACACAAACTTACAACCAAATCCAGCATGTAGCACAGATTACCAACCCAACTAATGCCAACCCAACCCAACTAATGCCAACCCAACCCAACCTATATGGCAGGGTACCAACCAAATTAAGTACTATCGCCTTTGGAGGACGAGTATTTCGTAAAATAAAATGTATTGTATTTCACTACGTCTGAGGACGGTAATATTACTCTCAATTGTTAATTGTACTGTGTTAATGATTGTTGCAAAAATATTTTTTGCTTTTGAAAATGATTTATGTAGAAACTATCTTCATCTAATTTACATTTAAGACCGTGAAGTAATAGATTCCTTATTACCGGTTAGGTTGGTGCATTGATTCATCGCATTAATTGGGTTGCTGGATTCATTGTTATCGACATCATTTGGGTTTGTAAACTAATTTAACGATTGCGTTAGGTTGAGTTGGGTTAGGTTGGGTCTGTTGGCATCAGTTAGCATACTATTCTATTGGATGTCGCATACATACATATACAGAGTGGACCATTTTCATCACCCACAATACTATACTATAAATGGTATTGTGGGGGTAAATCGAAACCAAAAATATACAAATCGTGGAGAAACGAAAAATTAAAACTCACAATAAAATTAAACAAATCAAGCGAAAAGAAACACACAAGAAGAATACAATTAGAAAAAGAAAAATTTATAAGAAACGAAAATAAATAAGTGATAAGCTACGTGAACAGGGAGTTGGTGCTCAATATTTGCATAAAAAAGTGTTCAACAATTATATATATTTCCGATCAGTTCTTAAGTAAGGCAAAACAATCGTGTCCACCAACCGAAATCATCTAAGGATCCAAGCCTGAAATAGCCAAGTTTGCACATCGCAAAGAAAAGTGGATTCAAACCAAACAAAACCAACGACTAAAAATGAAAGCAAAAACGAAAGGAATGGATTAAAATTTAAATAATATCTGTCACCGAAGACAACTCAAACCAACCTAAAAAACTAGAGTAATCAAAACGAATTACCCACCCCACTCAGAAACTAATAGCAAAACATAGGACGTATATACAAAACGAAATTTAATAACAAAAAACAAATTATGGTGGCGAAGTGCATAAACAACAAATTAACACTAAACGCAAAAACTAAATAAACGAGACAAATTTAAATACAAAAAGAAAATGAAACTGATAACAAAGAAAATTAAGAAAAAAAAATAATTGAGGAATGGGGAAAGACTTGTTAAAGTTAAAGTAAATTAAAAAAGCGAATTTAGTTTCATAGATGGATTCTGTATTGATGCGGTAACCTATTTTATCCACTGGGCTGTTTTGCAGGATTATATATCATGAACATCGGTTGTATTCATGACCTATTTTATTGGGTGTGTTGGGAGAAGAATTTCATTTGGTTTGGGAGCATTTTACAATGTGCTACATTGTAGTATTTGATGTGGAGGCTTTTTCTAATACATAATCCAATAAATAAAGAATTAATAGAAATATACTTCAATTCGATAGAACAGATGTATAGCACATTTATTTGGAAATTTACTATACTATACAGAAGATCTTCTGTCAACGTCCACAATGCGTATGTGGCAACCTGGCTGAACATAAATCGATAAAACTATCCAACATAAAAGCCTGCACCCCAATCCAGCCATTGAAACAGACTACTAACGATAACAAGGAATACGTGAACCTAACACATCTGATAGACCAGATTAGCAACCCAACCTAGGTACTAATTCACACTTAACCCAACCCAACTAAACATAACCTAATCCAACTAAACCCAATCCAACATAACCCAACCGAATCTAGATACAAATTCACACCTTCTTCTATTTAAGTATTATCGACTTTGGAGGACGCGCATTTGGTAAAATAAAGACCAGATTACCAATCCAAGCCAGGTAATAATTCATACCCAACCCAACCCAAGAAAACCTAATCCCACTCAATAAAACCCAACCCAGCCCAACCTCATTTAGATAAAAAGGCATACCTTCTTCTAGTTAAGTATTATCTAAGTTGGAGGACGTGCATTTGGTAAACTAAAGGATATTGTATTTCACAACGTCTGAGGATGTAATTGTACTGTGTTATTGATTGTTGCAATAATAGTTCTTGCTTTTGAAACTGATTTATGCAGACATTTTTATAATATAATTTAAATTTAAGTAACACAGAAACGGTATATAAAGTAAATGGTGTAATGGATAATATAACCGGTTAGGTTGGTGCGTTGATTCATCGCATTGGTTGGATTACAGAATTCATTGTTATCAGCATGCCTTAGCTTTGTAGCTTAATTTAACAATTACATTGGTGGATAGGATTGGTTGGGTTTCGTTTGGTCTGCTTTACTGACTAAATTTTGGGTACTATCATACTGGGTAGACAAAAATAGACTAAAATTAGAACTATAGAGGAACAAAAAGAAATAAAAAATAAATGAGTAATAAAAGTAATAAAGAAAATAAAAACCAAACAAGGAAATGAAATAATAAGAGGCAAAGAATTTTGAAATCAAAACGAATAACAGCAAGAAAATCGACTAAACTTAATAAAAGTCGAAATGAAATTATAACAAAAATGAAAATCAAGCTATTGGACATAATTTTTTTGGGAACTGTTGCAAAATTCAAAATTAAAATCAAATGAATTAAAGTTAATCGAATACAAATCAGAATAAATTGGCAAGAATGGAATCGATATTAATATCAAATTAATAGAAAAAAGAAAATAATTAAAAATAGGTGGATGATAATGAGTTAAATGAAAGGTAAAGAAAAATAAAAATATGGAGTTACCAACATACCAAATTGCAACATGATATGAAATGAATGAATTGAAATGAACAACGAACAAAAAACCCAGGGTGTAACAAAATCAAGGATATCAAAAATTGAACTGAAACAGAACTAAAAATCATATTTGGAAGGAAGCGACACCAAATTAATGGGGGCACACGAATTTCTTTTCATTTGCTACGACCGTAGTTGCAATTACATTAGACCGGAACTCTAGGGGTTAATGTTCTCGACAACAAACTGTTTTTCTAAGAAAATGCATTTAGTGGATCATTAAATTTCCCTTTTCAATGCCACCAGCATCTCTATTAAAGGGCCACCGTATAAATTAATGACTGATTATCATGCACGTACACAATCCAATTACAGCTTTCTCGAAGTAGTCCATCGAAACGCGTTTTCGGCCACAAGGTAACAAAAGTTAAGCGCACGAATCAAAAATTCGTTACACGCCATTAGTAATAATTACGGTGAGACAAAAAGCTACTTAGGTCGGACCATTCATATGATTGCCGCATCCTCGTACATGGAGAACATGCCCGTCTCGCTTTTTACGAGACGGTAGTTGGGTTTCTTCATATCGCTTAAAACCAGTAGCCGCATTATAAATGATCACAAACGATTATATTTCTTTCTCTCGCCCGGACGCCTTGCGACGCGCAAGTGGAACGGAGACGATCGCCGGTCGCTCCCGTTTTTTCCCGCACCCGCTCGTCTCCCATAAAACTTCCACGGGAGATTATTGTTTTAATTTTAGATTTAAGGCGGTCGTTTTTATCGGCCGGCGAAATTTATGTGCGACGGGGTTTTTCTACTAATTCAGTTCAAATTTATAATTGCCGGCGGTACCCCAGCGGGGCGCAGATATCGTTAATTCGATTAGGTTTTCGCTGTCGTTTTTGCGTGATTAATTGCCGAGATGCGCTTTTTTACGGCGGTTGCTAGATTGCGCACGTTTCCAAATAAATTGCCAGCGATTTTGACGAAGCAAATTAATTAGGTTGTATCGAATATCCACGCGGCTATTAATAGACTATATAGAAAACAAATTAAAGTAGATCGTGACTCGGTGAATGGGAAATTGTAACTCACGGCTCTCGTAAAACCCATAATTTGTTGATTACGCTTTACGACAGTCATATCCTCGTCTATAAACACATTAACTTTTCCATTATACCAACCAGATCATTAATTACAAAATGTAGACCATTACTGCCGTTCGTGGTGTACTTTAACTACTATTTATCTCCATCCTTCACGTTTATCATATCCCCCGTAGAAATCCATAGTAATTAACTTATTAATTCTTATGATGAATCGGATTTTCTATAATGAAGTAGATGAACCGGCAACTTGAGCGTAGCGACGGATGATTAAGCTTTGAGCTTCAACTGAAACCTTTCGTTAGAATGTCCATCCATCATAATACCAGTATTTGCAATAGAATTAAAAGTAAAAGTTATTTAAACGGTTAATGTGTTGAAAAACATTCGGATACAATTTTACCAAATAAACGTTACCTGAATATGTTGAGAGCTCCGATGAAGCTACGAGGAAAAAACGTAAGAATAATAGATTGGTGATTTTTCAAAACATTTCAAAATCATTTCATGATGAATTTTAACAAATAATATGTTTAGTAGATCTCCAAGATCTTGAGGAGACGTGGAAACAGTTACAGTCTAATTAATAAATTTCAATTTCATTTCATGTTATAGTTTCACTTTCTTTTTATTAATACGATTCTGATTTTTCAATGAATTCTTGTGTTAGTCCACTTGATTTGGTTACATTTTTGCGAATTAGTTGCTTCCTATCTGTTTGCTTTTTTCGTTTAGTAGTTTTCTATCTACAATATCGTTTGGTTATAATTGTGTCTTCTTTAAATTTCCACTGGAGTTTCTTCCTAAGCTGCTTTTAATAGTATAAATTTCAGCGAATATAATAGGTGGCAACGACCGTTTCGTTTGTATTCCCTTCATTCTCTTCTTGAAACCCAATCAATTCCAAATTTACTGATAATTCTTTCCATTTCTATAAGTTTTTCATATACTAAAAAATACTATGTTGATGTTATTCTTGCATTAAATCGAAATTAAAACCAAACGATTAATTATATGTACATACAGATTTAGATATTATCTATTGATAAAACTAGTCAGTTATCCCTGTTTATACCGTTCATGCCAACTAGTTACCGAATATAAATCAGTTTCATATGAAATCGAATTATGGTGTAGTGACGTCCAATCTCGATGAATGTGTAATATTAACGCAATCAATGGATCAAAGCATCTACGAAAATTTACAGATTTATATAATTATATGTCAATATTTTATGCGTATTATTCTTAAATAAAATTGACTGGCCTTAATGGGAGGAAAACAGTAATATAATATATTTATATAAATCTGTGTTTGATTAACTCATTGCGTTGAGATATTTTAGTGAAGATACGTCCGTCTCGGAGGTGGCGATATTCCACTTGGATTTTCTATTAAAAATTATTTGTATTGAATAATTATATGGTACGAAATCTGCGGACAAGGAATACTGACTTGATTTTGCAAATAGATATGTTGATTAACGTCAAGTTTAAACAAAATATAGCGTGGTCTGCTGATGATTGATAGCGAGGTAAACACACGTATATAATTTCCTCCGTTACCAGGATTCGCTTATATTTGCTTTAATTGAAATTTTCGGTCTAATTTAATCTATTTGACATTCCCTTTTAGGTTATAATTTTATTTGTATATATTTTTAATTATTCATTTATTGATTCTTTTTAATTGCTTGCGATTTTATTTCACTTAATTTTCTGTTTCGACATAAATTCCAAATTTTATTTCATATATATTTTCAACATAATTATATTATTAATTTTAGAATGTATTGCTTTTATTTAAAATAATGACGATGAACTGAACAAATACGCATTTAATATTTGTTAAGTCCAGGCCTTCATTGCTTCGTATGTTGTGGCTTGATATTGTGTTGGGTTGACCTTAGCGCATCGATATTTCTCTATTCGTTCAATTTTTTTAATTTTAATTTTGAATTTAACCCAGTTCAATTTTTGATGAATCACCAACATAATTATTCATTTGGATCATCGAAAAGAACTTCTCGTAGTGCACGTTTAATCGATGGATACCACAACGTTACTTTAATACGTCGCGATGACACTGACGTTCTACAAAACTAGCCAATTGGTTTTCCTTTGTATTCTGTGTTGGTTATTCATATATTGCAATTATTCAGTGTAATAATCTTTTAGTGTAAACAAGGTCGTCGTTGCATCTTAGTTTACGTGTGCTAATTAATGATGTGTTTCCCAAATTGCTTATAAATATTGTCTACGTATTCTTACTGGTATTTTTATTGCCAAATATCAAAATTACTAAATATGAAATGAAATTACAAAATACCAAAGTCTAATTCAAATTTACTTACTTTCAGCCTTTTTTGTAACCCAATATTAACAACATATTAAAAAATCAATATCTACTAATATATAATATTATATGTAAATTGATTTATTTTATGAAAATGTCTTCGTTTCTTGAATATTTATTCTTTATTTTTTTTTCATTTCATTCTGAGATTATTTTAAATTTCATTTCCTTATTATAGTTTTTTTTGGAACCATTAAAAATTATAGAAATAATTCATTAACTGCATTAAATACCCCAATTTGTTTTTTTTCTTCTTGTCAACGTATCACCTTATCCTGCAAATTGATTGCTCTCTTTTTCAAGTTGTTACCACTGTTTTTCTTAGGTTTTCGCGATAATATAAAAGTCAACCCAACCATAGCTTATATCTTTCATAATTATCGATGGTTTTTAAGTAATTGATGCTCATTTTTACTGCCCGTCAATTTATTCATTAATTTTAGTCAATAAAAATGTATTTTGCAATTCAATTCCTTTATATTTCGTTTTGGTTTCGATGTGATTCCCATTTAATTACATTGCTTTCCTTTTTTATTTGTCTTATTAATAAATGTTTCTTGTTTTCCTCCCATATTTTTTTGATAATTCTCATTTAAATTTAATGTAATTACTACATTCAATTGTGCTTTTATAATTTATTATATTTCTATTCTTCCAAAAGCCAACCAAAAGCGATTTCACATTTCGTTACTTATTTTTGATTGTAGTATTCTAGTACCATAATAAGTTCAATTTAACTATTTCTAACAAATGATAATAACAATAATAAAAAAATGTTTTCTCGCGTTGTCAGATTAATCAGAATAATAATTGACCCAGTGTGCTCTCGTTTCTTACTGCTTCCCATTTTTTATTATCTCCGCTTTATTTTGATTTTCATTTTTAACTATTTTCGGTTAATTTTCAGTTTTTCATAAATTTTACGTCATTATCATATTTTTATTGGTTCTCAATTCTTTGGTTCTCAATTTGTGTAACATTGTTTTTGATTTTTGTTCTTTATGTTCCTTGTTACATAATTTAATATAACAATAACTTGTCGATTATCCCCAGTAATGATTGAGTGCGATTTTGTTTATTTTATTTAAGTATTATTTATCTTCATATAGCATTACGTAGTTTTCGTTTGGTTTGGAATTTTTATTTACGCTTATTTGTCTCTGCTTTTTTATTTGTTCCTTTAACATTATTCCATTTTTTCTCTCTCGTTTTTATTATTATATATGTAATACTATATATTATTATTATTTATTTTTCAAATTTAATTCCATGTATATCAGTTATAATTTTTATATTTTTATTCATAACTTTTATCATTTCTTCTCCATTGACAATTTTAATTTCATTTTATATTTAATTTTGTTTTATTCTGCTTTATTCTTATCGATTTACTTTGCTTTATTTTATTTTGCTTTGTAAATATTTTAAATTTGTTCTTCAATATAGCACCTTATATGTAATTCATTTGTAAGGCTACAGTGAATAAATAATTATAAATAATAAGTTGTGAAAGTCAGTACTTGTGAGATAGGGGTTCACTAACAATTTGTGAGCAATTTTTTGAATTATTTCCTAAAATAATGCTGGGTAGCAACAATATAATTTATTAAATGATATCGAAAATAACATTTTTGTTGTACTTTTATTACTGTTAAAGTACCAAAACAAAATCATGAAATAAAATTCAAATCAATTTATTTATTTCAGTTTCTTCGAATTTGAAATTTGCTACGTTGGCAATGACGAACCCAGCGAGGCTCAAATTCTTCTGTTGTTAAAATATTTTATTTCACTGCTTCGTTAATGACAATTACGCGAATGGTGGATTTTCACAAAAGTTATTTAACAGCTTAGACTAGGCTTCATGCAATTTTCAAAATAGTGAACTTTTTACAGGTATCGCATGATTTGCATTAATTTAGTAATTGGTATAAGAGTCTAATTTTTTTTTTGGTATACAATATTTGTTTTATTGTTTTCAATTTAATTTGGTTTTCAACTATTCCATTCTCATTTGTTTTTACTATTCGTCCTTGCTTTGTCTTATTTTTGTTTAACAGATCTAAGCAAAGATCGCTTCAGTTCCATTTCCTAAAACGTTTTTGTTTTATTTTAGTTTTGATTCTATTGCATTCTGTGTTCTTTTCATACATTCTTTGTCAGTTTTAACGTTCACTCTCTTCTAGTTTTGTTTCTATTTATTTCATTCTTGCAATCCTTCATGATAATTTGTTTTATTATTTTTTGTTTATTTTATTTTGGCTTATTTACATAGTTGTTTCATTTTGTTTAATTTTAGTTCGCTTCATTTTTAGTTATTTCCGATGTAATATTTTGCTTGTTTTATTAATTAGGAGCCGGATTTAATTTTCTGTCGAATAGACTTACATTAATTTCAGCATTAGCTACAGGTTCACCGCACTCGCTGAGAATATCCGCCTCACCTAAAAAAAACAAAAATATTTATTACCCTGCATCATTACGTTAATCGCATAATGGCAATAATTATCATTATTATGTGATTTTATTATTTTACATTTCAATCGACCCGTTCCGTCCGCATCGGAAAAAAACGACGAGTCGATTTTCAGAACCCGAAAAACGACCGCTACGTCCAAAACGTACTAATCATCGACTTCTGCATATCCGAACAACAAAAGCGCAATTACCGGTCACCATATAAATTCGTAAAAACGAACAAAGCGACGCGTCCACGTTTAAACACCCTCCGGGCTAGAAAAGGACGCAGCATTTAACGGACTTTTAAACCGGCGACGGAGAGGGCCGCACGGGCGATGCCGATGCGATGGACAAGGATGGACGGCGCCGTGGATGCGCGCGCCAAACGCGTGTTGAGCTCGCGTTGTGCGCGTACTACGCATACGACTCGGTATCAGAAATCAGGTAGCCGCCGGTTGCCGTATAAAACGGTTACCTGCCTCCGACCAAAGCACACTTCGAATCCGAAGCTCGCGAGAGAAGCACGTGTGTGTGTCTGCGCTCAGAAATACCTGTTCCACACATGCACGTTGTTAAATCGTGACGTCGAAGTTTTGTTTACACACACGATCGTACGCCGTTAAAATGTGTCTTCGTAAAGAAAACGCTGAAATTGCCGAGCGAGATGTCCAGATTTCCAGGTCGCCGTGGCGACGTTTGATAAGACAGGTTAGTTATTTTTTTTTAATTTTTTTATCTATTCCATCAAAATTAGTCTATTTTCATTTAAATGCTAACTTAAAATTCATTTAAAATATGCATGTTTGATTTTATTTTAAGGGCACTTAATTTTTTTTTATTTCATTTTTGTTTCAAATTTAAATACATTGCTTTAATACGTGTCGCCTGACACATAGACTGCATTTGAAATAAATATATCCAGCTATATATTTGTATTAAAAGTAAACATTGCCAAAAAATTTCAACGTGAGATCAAGTGAGTAACCCGAAACTTGTACATTTGCATTAAAGTTTTTCATTGGAATTATTGCATATCCTTTTACGAATTTTCATAACAAATCACGTTTGATGGGTTTTATTTTCCATAATTCAATGCCAACAGATATTAAAAATATTTCCTTGCAACAGAATTTACTAATAGCTTAATGTGGTTGTGACTATGGTTTTACCAACATTTAGAGACAAAATTGCTGATTGGATCTGATTGATGACATTGATTTGTTACGATGATATTTTGTGATAAAAATCAATATCGTGTTTGTGTTTTTAAATTGTGACGTCATCAAGGTTTTATTTTATATACCAAAGTCCGACAAACCAATCTGTCGATATTTATGCAACAGTTCTTTCTTTTAATTTGGATTAGTTCAATTTAGACTGAAATTTTTAGATGATCATTACATTTTTAATTCAGATTGAGTCGATATTTTAAATTTAAGCTTTTGGTTAATATCATGGACAACAACTAGGACAAAATTTTGCTTTTTGATATGAAACGTTGTACAAAATTCCTCAATGTTTTGAACAAGTGTTGTATATATTTTTACAATTAAAAAAAAACATACAAATTAAAAATGCAAACGACCTCTGGTAGCAAATCAAAAACCAACCAACCAATTTTCAAAAACGTGTCGCGATTAGGAAGTTCGTTGGTTCTTCCCAACTTGCAAATAACGCTATATGAGCCTAACATAACTCAAATCACAACCAATGGAAATTAATCCAACGCCACTATAAACAAATTTTAAATAACCCAACCCACCCCAATCCAAGTCAATTTACTAAGTGAACCAAAAATAAAAGCAAAATACTGAATTCAAATGAACCCACTTGAATTTGATCAAAAACAAAACCAAATTATTGCAGGTTCCATTTAATTATTTTGGACAAGATTTGGTTCATTAAGTTCATAAGAAATTTTCGATGGTTTGGATTTTATTGTGTAATTTGGGTTGAGTTCCTGGGTTGAGTTCGTTTTGATTTGATATACTCGGAAATTTAAAAAAAAACATTAAAAGTTACAATTCGTTGTGTCTCTTAGAAAATGTTAGTATCTTACGCAGCTTCATTTGCATCATTTGGTTTAGATCAGGTTCCTTGGAATTATTGGTGGTCAGCCTTTTGGTTTAGTTTTGTACTCCAATTTCCAAATTATATTGGCGTGGATTGGGCATCGAAATTCCTTGTACAAATTGATTAATTTGGTTTGAGTCTCGAAGATCCACATTAAAAAAATTAAAGATGAAATTTTGGTTTGGATTCAATTATGCTAAATTGTAATTTATTTACGAGCTTTTTTGTAGTTTTGGTTCCATTTGCGTTGAATTATTGGCTTGAGTTCGTCTTTATTTGAAAGTTATTCGAGCATTTGCAAAAATAATCAAAGATTTTCAGAAAAATCCTAGAATCTTATACGAAGATTGTTTCGTTTTTTATGTTATCCACGCACGTTATTCGGTTTCGATGCAATTTATTTGGAATTTGAATTGGGAGTTGGATTTGAAAATTAGAACAATGAGGACTGTGCCTTATAGTTTCCAATTAGAATCGGTTATTTTGCATTCGGTTAACTTAGTTTGGATTGGGTGCATTTTATTTAGAAATTTATATGCTAATTTGGTTTGGGATTGGCATTATTTTCTTTCGGGGTTGTTTCGATCCCCCACTTTGGTTTGTAACTATTCTGATTTGAATTAATGTTATTTGGGTTTGGCTTTTATTTCAAACTAGATACCTAAAATTACTGAAAATCTCTCCTTTAAGTTATCTTTTTGGATCATTAATGTTCCCGGAATTCATTTGGTTTGGGTTTTCTGCTGATTTATGTGTGCACGTCAACGACATTTTTTTCTTTTGAAGTTGCAGTTGAGTTTATCAACAGGCAAATGAATAAGACATTTTAATTGCTAGTTGAGTTGGGTTCACTTCGATTGGGTTCGGTTGTGTCAAATAAACATTTTTATTTGGTTTGGCTCCAGAATGTTTGCATATTTGCTCCATACGTTTAATTAATAAAATTGTAATTTCTTGAACTATTAAAGACTTGAACATTTGTTTTTAAATTCTCATGGGATGAAAATTTAAATCAAAACCATTTCAAAATCCAATTCCTTTTTTCCGTTTAGAACTCTGTTTATGTGCATATTTTTACCATTATATTTTTTTTCAGCAATTCAAACCAAAACTCTCCAGGAACGTGGTGACCACCGCCAAGGTCAACCTGAACCGTTACTGGTCCAAATTTGAAGAGCTCTCAACCAACAAAATACCCATAATGACTATTTTTACCAACACGCCAACACCGCCAAACCCCAACGGCGACAACGAAATAAACGAAAACATCCTCAACGAAAAAATGGAATTGGGCAATTAATCGCCAACATCGTGAATTCGCGCGCTTTTATACGCACATTAATTTTAATTTGTAAGTTTTTAAAGTTAAGTTTAATTTAGGACAACTCGTGATCAATTTGCTTTAACTTCCGCACGTAGAGATTCTTAACGCCCCGATGAACGAGGCTTCAGATCGTTGTGATAGTATCGATAAGATCTTCGCGCCTGTGATAATTAATTTAGTTTAAACGGTGATAATTTTGTGATATTAGACCCTAAGCAAATTATATAAATCAAATCGAGAGCAATTAAATGCTTTTAATCGGCCGATTCTTTCGCCAACAATAGAAAAATGTACATACACAAAATTGTGCACATCTATTTGCTCAAGCTTTAATCTTAGATAGATATTCACGGAGCTTTAATCTCAAACCTGACGGCAATAATGAAAGCTTTATTAAATGTAACTTAGTTTGTAGCTCGATTAGCTTTAATGATAGGTAGGAGCTTTGTAACCATCGCAACGTATATATAAAATAAACATAGGCCGAATAGTGTCAATTATTGTGTATATAGTTCTGCATGCTTTTTTTAGATTAATCGTAGATTTATTTTTAGGGCTGTCGCGACTTTTTAATCAAAATTAATGCACATGTAAACGCACCACGTTGTATAGGAACACGCGCACTTTCGTCGCAGTTTTTGCACTTTTTCGTATAGCTTTCTCGTAGCCTAAATGTTTTCGTTTTTTTGTTTGGTTTTTAAGCGCTCAGATTTAAGCTATGTGATCAAAGTGTCGAACGTTAGTTTAAAATTGTATCATGAACGGGATATTCTTGTAGAATATGGTCTGTGATATCAGCTTGTATGATTTCTGCTTTAGGTCGTTGTGTAGGTGTAGTTAGGATTTAAGTGTACGACGTAAGTGTTTGTTTAGGATTTTAGATTTTAAGTTTTATATTTAGTTATTTCTTTAAGTTTCCTTTGTATCTCATTTTTTTAATTGCATGTAATGTTGTTTTTGTACTGACAAATAAATAAATTCAATAAACATAAATTTGTTGTTATTAACTCAAACATGAAAGCATTTTTTATGCAAATATGTGTAACCAATGCTTCAAAGACTTCTATACCTCAAAAGTGCTAATGATGCAGGTGGAAAAGTATGTATTTATGGCGCGGAAAAATCATATCAACATTTTAAAATGTTGAAATTAGTTCAACCTGACTTATTAAAAACGAAGCAAAACAGGCAAAATAAAAACAATAAAACTCACCAATTTGAAAAAAAAATCGCACCTGAGTATATTTATCATATACATATATAAAATTTGAACTTTCGTATAATTCGATTCATGTATTAAAAACCAAAATAATTTCCAATTGGATTTGAAGGATTCGGTTAGGTTGGACTGGTTTGGATATTGTTGGCTTGGTTTGTATAGGCTTGGATAGCTTTTCCAATAGAAATAATCCAAGACGAAATATTCTTAACCTTATAGTGTTAATCAAGTAGGTATTTATGATGCGGAAAAAATTATATAAAAATTTTAAAATTTTTATAGTAGTTGAACCTGACGAATCAAGTTAAAAAAGAAGCAAAACAATAAAAATTCACCAATTTGAAAGAAATATCGCAGCTGAATATATTTAACATTAGTTTCTGAACTTCAAGCTCATACACACAAATAATTCCCAAGAATCCAATTAGAACAAAGTAATTCGATTCAAATGACTCCATGTATTAGAAACCGAAACAATTTCCAATTGGATGTGGAGAATTGGGTTGGTTTAAATTGGGTTAGGTTGAAATGCTGCTAACTGCATAGAGAACCAATCAACCCATCCTTGGTACTAAAATATGTAATTAATGTTAAAGTAGATGCGATAAAAAAATACGTCAAAGTCAAACCAAATACAACTGCATTGAAATAAAAGCGTTTGCATCACTCGTTTGAACTCAATTGGGAACTACTGAGATTTTGAAATTACATCAAGTTAACTAAACCTAAATTAAAGAATTTAATACAAATGAAGATAAAATGCAACGAAAAAATATCCACAGTAGAAAAGGCTATCCTATATAAGTATGGTATACATATGGGTTACAACCCAATGGAGGCAAAGTACTACAAGTTTGCAAATCAAAACAGAATTAAAACCCAGACTCCAAATCCACAAATAATTCACAGAAATCTTATTGGAAACAAACTATTTCATTCAAATGTGTTACGATATAGTTGCTTGAGTTTTCAAAAACAAAAAAAAAATAACTTTTGATTTGCTTATTATAGATGGATTTTTTTGTAGATTAAAATGGTTGACTTAAGTTTTCGTGTGAAAATTAACAAATTAAAAGTGGTGCAAATATATTTAGTTATAAACTATATTTATATATGTATATGTGTGTTAACAATGTAAATATTATTGTCCCCCTTTTTTAAATACTAAACGTGGTCTTCGGAATTGGGACAGTCGGGCGGGAAATAAAACCAATATTACATCAGTGACGTTTCGCTATAATTTAAATAGCATCCTAAAACTAAAAAAAACATATATATATATATATATATGTGTGTGTGTGTGTGTGTGTGTGTGTGTGTGTGTGTGTGTGTGTGTGTGTGTGTGTGTGTGTGTGTGTGTGTGTGTGTTTGTTTTTCGACAACGTGCATATTTATAGTTTTGCTTATTTTCGCAGGCTTTACGGTGCGGTATTTTTGTTGTTGTTAGAAAAATACGCAGATATTTTTCTATATAACGTAGGTTTCGTTGTATGATTAAAATAAATATCGATGATATATATTATTATATACCTGTGCACATATTCGATATTCACAATGACCCAACAACTTATGTCTTCTTAATTATTTTACACAAATGACAACAAATAATAACAACCAAAATAATTATAAGGTGTATTAAAACAATATACAACATATGATTCAGTGTATCGGATATTTTTCCTTTAGTGGAGGATTTGGTTAAGTTGTGTTGCTAGCTGAACTAAATTTCTACAAATATAAGGCAATTTTTAAAAGCCTAAACCACTAAATCATTTTCAAATAAAACAGGGCGCCACTGAGTGCAATGCAATGCAATTCCATTGGGAAGCTCAAAATTGAGGGACAAATTATGAAAAATGCTCCAACAATCCATTCAAACAAACCGAATATAACTTGGAATTAAAAGCTGCAGCGTTCTTCGTCGCATATCCCAACCTAATTCAAGTACGAAACGCAATGCAAATTTGAGACAATTGTATTTAATGTAAAATTGTTACAAATAGAACTCAATTCTAACGAAAGTATGAAATGGTGATCAAGTTGGAATTTAGTATTTCATTGAATTTAGTTTCTACAATAAAGCAGAAACTGTTTGTTTATTTGAACGCAAAAAAGGGAATATAAATGAAAATGAAACTCTGTTTTGCGATTTTCAAATCTGTTAGAAAATTGAACCAAATGACCAAACCAAACAATTCAACTGAACCAATACAAACGTCGTCAGAAAATGTATAACATGAAAGCTAACCTAAGATCAAAACGAAACCAAACCAAGAACTCAATTCTTGGATAATAATGGATGCAGGGCGAATATAATGAAAAATTAAATAAAGATCAAATAACTATCCTCCGCGGCTTTATGAGTGTAAGCCAAACCATTTAGAAACAATTGATACATGAATCTTGGAAAATACTTTTTAGCTAACTGGCTCCACAGAGTTTTTAGTAAATCTACATAGGAAGGCTAAAGCGGGCTACTCACACACCTGCCGCAGGGATCTAGGGCGCACGGCGGCAGGGGCAATACGGCTCTTGTCTCTACACACATGCCTGCTATTCAGTGTTCGGTTATAAGTTGAGGTGAACACACGCGTTGAAACAGTTGCCAACGATCTGAGAAATTGCCCCGATCGCGCTACAGACGGGGCAACCGTGCAGGCGGCAGGGGCAATCTAGGGACCAAGGATGGTCTCGCCCCCTGCCGCCTGCCGCAGGGGCAATCTACAAAATTGCCCCTGCTTACCTATACACATCACAATTAAGGACGCAATCAAGGGTCATCCCCACTTTTATACCCTTGATTGCCCCTGCGGCAGGTGTGTGAGTAGCCCACTTAACCCAACCCAACCCAATTTTCAAGTGGTCGAAGTTAAGTAATCTTTTAAAACCAGAAGGAATGTCGCCCAAAATGGAATAAAAAGAACTAAGGAAATGGTACAAGCAATGATTTGATCAACATAATTATCCATATATCGAGTTAATGCAAATTTTGAGGTTTTTGTTACATGCCTTAAAAAAATTTTCTTCGCCATAATGTTTCTCCCAAATTCCGTTCCCGATTTCAGTTTCTATAACCCAATGAGTATTTGCTTTGTAACAAGTCTGATGTGAATCATTGTTATTTGGCTTGGACTCAATTTCATTGCACATTGGATTTTTAAAGTTGTTGAAAATTTTCTTTGTAAGTTATCTGTTTAAATCATTAATTTATTTGGTTTGGATTTTCTGCTGATTTTTTGTACAAATTAACGACTCAACAATGGGTTTTGAAGTTTCCCAATATGCAAATTAACAAAAATTTTAATTGCTAGTTGGGTTGGATTTACTTCGATTGGGTCAGATTGTGTCAATTTCTATTTTTTTTAGATTCAGACTGTTTGCATTTTTGTTCCATTACGTTTTATTAATAAAATTTTGATTATCATTTCTTGAATTTTTGAAGATTTTGTCATTTGATCTCAAATTCGCATGAGGCGAAACTTTTTCAAAACTTTTTTTTGCACTGTTTTCCGAATTACTGCAATTTGGAACTGATTGCGAGTGTTCTATACTATCCTCTACAGCCTTTTGAGCCTAAGCCAAACCATTCAGAAACAATTGAAACATGAAAATCTTTTTAGCTATTTGGACTTTTTAAGAAGTCTATATATGAAGTCTAACCCAACCTAACGTAACCAAACCCAATCCAATTAAACCCAAAGCAACCCAGCCCAAACGAACCAAACTCAACCCAATATCTTTTATATTGTAACCATTTTCTAAGTGGTCCAAGTAAAGCAATTTTCTAAAATCAGTATCTATGTCAGAAGCAAGAAAATAGGCAAATTGTACAAGCAATGATAAACCATTTGGTCAGCATAATTATCCATATCTTTAGTTAATTCATCCTTATTGGTTTCTGTAACATACCCTGGAAAATTTTTCGATTATCTTTTAACGTTAACATTCAAAGGTTAAAGAAAAAAGAGAAAACTTATAATAACAATTATAAGATAAAAACCCCTTACCACGTGGTAAGGGGTTTTTATCTTATAATTGTTATTATAAGTTTTCTCTTTTTTCTTTATAGTAAAATCACAGGCTCCGCCAATTTTTATTCAAAGGTTAATTCACATTTAATCCAATTTAATTGATTCTACGTAAACTATTTGTGTGTGAACGAAGTCTATATATTATGAACCAAAATTCAAAATAGAAGAACAGGGCCGAGCCAAGTTGACATATGTATTTTAGCGTACTACGTTATTAATATACCATCAACCCAACGTAAGCAAACGCGACCCAAAGCAATGAAAGTAAGATTAAAATCTCACAATGGACCAAAATGTAGAGCCAAACCAAATACAATAAAATTCCAAGAAAATCTTCTTGTGTAAGAAATATTATTTATTTTAATATATCAAGTTTCATTTATTTGCTTATTTGGTTCAAAGTTCAGTCAACCAAATTCAAACCAAGGCGCAATATCATTTATTTGGCTGAATATACTGTTTTTGTGTGAATGGATTAAAATATTTTACCCACAACTCAGCGTGTCGAGGAAAACCACAAGGATTTTGTAAAAAAAATACTGAATATTGGTGACATTGAAAGAAAAGCAAATTAGAACATCAACCCCAGAATTCAATGTAAGGAAGGGAAGTCATCTGGATCTGGGTTTTAATTGGTTGCTTTTAGTAGCAAATTTTATTGCTTGTGTCATTTGAATTAAGATATTTGGTTTGGGGTGGATGACGTTGAATCTACTGAATTTGGTGTTTTGGTTTGCCTTTGATTTTTCAAAAATTATGCAATTCCAATTTCAATTTGGATCGCATTAGTGTGGAGCAGGCTAGAAAATAGGGCAGATCAATTATTTAAAGCTTTTCTGTTTTCAAATCGGGCCATTTGGGTTCAATTGCATTGAAAAAAAGAATGTCTAAAGTCTTTTTAAATTACAATAGTCAATATTGTTTTGAATGGTGGCGAAATGTTTTTAATTCGCTTTCAAAAATCCCTCCCCAGCCAATCAGTTACATTTATTGTAATAAATCATGCAATTTAGAAGAAATGTTATGTGGGGAAAATTAAATGCACAAATTAAATCAAGACTAACCCGAATTAAGAATGCCAAAGTATTGATTCAAGCTGTGGTTTATATTGGGCCTGAAGAATGTGGAAAATCAACGTTTCTTTAAGACCCACCTCCTAAGATTTTTTTTTTAATTTGCTCCCTTGGTCTATTGGCCGAATGGGTGCAAATTCAATTACTTTAGATTTCACCATAAAACCAACGAAATTTACTGTATATATAGGAATGATAAGCCAGCACGAAAAGTGAAATTCGGCGTGCGGTTGGTTCTCGAGCGAGTTTCGCGTTTCGGAACGCGGCGGTTCGACAGGTAAATGTCACCTGCGAAAATTTGACGTGAAACGGGCGTTCGCGTGCAGGCCCGCGGCGCCGCAAAGGCGTCGTTTCGGGGCTCCGCGCTGGCCATTTTCGACGGGCGATGGAGGTCCGCGGTCGATTGCGGTTCATTTCGCCACGTCCGACTTGCTAAATCGGCACAGTCAATGAACCAAAAGACGGCACGTTCGAACGATTTCGCGAAGCGAAAAAGAGGCGGGGCATGTACGCATATGCGGCGATCCATGGTAACGCGGTGTCTGTTTGCCGATGATAGCGTCGTGACATTTCAAACGTCAAACGTGCGATCGGCCAAAGATGCATTGAGCGCAGCGTCAAAAGTGCGTCTTCTTTACAGTTTGGGCAATTTTTCTTTATGGATCTGTATTTGCACTCCATCAGGTATGCGCGCACAAAGCAAACGTCTTTCTGTACAGTTCCAATTCGTCGACCCGGCCGTTTGATTGGTACTCGCCAGAAAACGCTGTTAAACGTCATGCTTGAAATTCGTGAACGTTCAAAATACGTTTTTGAATTTGATTTACGGAGACAGATCAGAGAAAGCAGCAAACAACGAAAGACCGTCAAGTATCGTTGGCAGGTTTAGTACAGGTTTGGCCTTGTTGACGTTTCATAACGATCAATGTACGAGTTCCATATGACAAATACACTTACAGACTGCGCATTGTAAATATTCGATGATTCGATAATTATGTAGTAGAGCTTTGTTTGAGTTCGTTTTTGTATCTTCTATACGTTAACAAACAGAGTTTTCAAGAGTGAAAAAGTACAAGTCGTGTACGTTTAAATGTCAAACGCGTATTTGCAGAAGTGGAGCTTGACTTAAATTTTGGAATGTGTAGTGGACTCGATTAGCGATTTATTAGATGCTCCTGGTAACAATCGGGGGATATGTAAAGCTGGCCCAAAACCGTCAAAAACAATTCGCCAATAAAACTGTGCTTTTACCGACATACAGTTTGTCAGCAATTAATTTCAATTTTTGATTTTCACAAAGAGCCGAAATGCGAGATCTGTCATAGTAAAATAGAAAAAGGAAGAAATTATAAAAATTTCATTTTTTAATTTTCACAAAGTGCTCGTAGGTTCGTTTGTTGTTAGTGAACTGAAAGATCTGTCATAGTAAAAGAGAAAAAAGAAAAAAATTTCAAAAATTTAAATTTTCTGATTTTCACAAAATGTTCGTGGGTACGTTTTGTTGTTACCGAACTGAAAGATCAGTCACAGTAAAAAAGAAAAAAAAATTCAAAAATTTCAATTTTTGATTTTCACAAAGTGCCGAAATGTTAAGAACAAACATCCCTGAAAACCTTGTACAAGTAATTTCATTAAATGCACAATCGGTGCAAATAAAAACTGATATACTTAAATTTTGTCAAAATAGTATTTTGTGTACCAAGGCCAAAAAGTACTGTTTTTTCGTCCGAGTTTTCTTTACGACCGAGGCGTAGCCGAGGTCGGAAAGCAAACGAGGACGAAAAAACACTTTTTGGCCGTGGTGCACACAACATTTTTTAGGCGACCCTCATAAAATTTTCAAATTTATTGCAACATTTACTTACAATTTATTGACATAGTCATTTATGACAACTGAACAATTGTACATATTTGTGACACCTTCAGACATGTTTATGTTTTCTTTGTCTACATTCGAAGTTATTTCGGCTTTATAAACAATAATTACCCAATAATCAGTTAAAAAGTCTATCACCAACACGTATTTACTAATGTAAACAAGATGCACAGTTTGACACTGACGGCAATGTGGTTATTTTTATACAATTTCGGTGGCTGTCGGTAGATGGCGCCACCCTATTGCGGACGAAAAATGAAAGCGGACGAAAAACGATTACTTTTCGTCCGCGTTTGACGACTGAAATTTCAATTTTTCGTGTCGGTCGCCTAAAAAAGTCTTTTACAACGGCTTGGGGAGAGCATTGCTTACGAACTTCATGCCTACAGACATGTTGTCAATTTAATATCAGCTGTTTGACAGCACAGTTTCCTATGTGCACCGATTGTACAATCAGTTCACATATAACAGGTAGAAAACTGTATTTAAAATGCTGGAAAACAATAACTTATTTAATGTTCGCGCCAAGGTTATGTGCTATGTCCAATACATGCCATTGAATTGCCAAAAAACCCTGCTCTTATGACATCCAGTTCTAGACCAATTAAGGACGTTGTCGTTGAAAAATATGTTTTTGTAAATCTGTTAGGGTTCTTAAATTTTGTTTTCACAAATTAAAATTGTTCACTTGACCATTTAAAATTTATTTTGATTGACCATTGAGAAGCTTGATTCAGATTGTTTATTTTATGCCTACCAGTTATTTAGTTTCACAGAGAACAGACATTCATTTATTTTCATCTTTAGTAGAACAATCTGTCTAATACAGAAATAAACTGAAAAGTTCAACAAAACTTTGAGTTTTAATATAGCCAATAAAAATATGTTCTTCAAATATCATGAGAATTTTGCCAACTGTAAATTTTGCACTAATAAATTATAAGTACCGACGGAATGCCAAAACAAAAGAAACAAGAAACAAAAGATAAAAAATTTCAAGAATTCAATTCTAACCAAAAATATTAAAAAAGTAAAAGGTAAAAATATTAAAATGGACTTTAAGGCATGGACCATTCCCAGCACAAAAATTTAACGGTTTTCACAGTTGCATATAATTTAGCGGTGTATTTTATATAAAATTGATTTCTGCGCTTGTGCTATATGACGTCACAAAACATGATAATTAGGTGATTTTAATGAATAAAACTTATTTCAAATTAATAAAAGCCCAAAATTGGTTGCTTAATGTGACTCAACAAATCATAAAACTTAGTTCAAATTTTAAATCATTGAGAGTTCAAATTTATTACAGTTTCTAATTATTAACTTGTTGCGACACATTAGCAGATGTTAAAACTCTCTTCATATTGTAGGCAAAACTGTAAACAAATTTAATTTTTTAAAAAACCACTAACAAGAAAATTCAAATGTAAAATTCGAAAAAATATATAAATTTAATTGAATCAGTAATTGAATTAGGACAAAACGTTACATAAAGCAGTTCTCATGTCTTTGATTGCAACATGCAAATGTCTACTCATTAACTTAGTTTAACAATGTTGTGCTATTGTCTCAGAAACACGTGCGTTGCTTAGACTAAAATTTAGTGTAATTTTTTATTCGTATAGTGGAAACATTGGACAATAAAGTATGACAACATTTGTCATCTTGAAACAAAACGGCGACATTCCATTTCGGGAACACGTGAACCTGTCAAGTTGAAATTTTGCACATACAAAACTGACACAATTAATTGCATGATTGGAAAAAACTGCAACAAACGGACCACCCTTTCACAAACTTAGTTACCTAGTTTACTGTATATATAGGAATGATAAGCCAGCACGAAAAGTGAGATTCGGCCTGTGGTTGGTTCTCGAGCGAGTTTCGCGTTTCGGAACGCGGCGGTTCGACAGGTAAACGTCACCCGCGAAAATTTGACGTGAAACGGGCGTTCGCATGTAGGCCCGCGGCGCCGTGAAAGCGGCGTTTCGGGGCTTCGCGCGGGCCATTTTCGACGGGCGATGGAAGTCCCCGATCGAGTGAGGTTCGTTTCTCCACGTCCGACGTGCTAAATCGGCACTGTCAATGATCCAAAAGTCGGCACTTTCGAACGATTTCGCGAAGCGTTCGGCCAAAGATGCATAGAGCGCAGCGTCTAAAGTGAGTCTTCTTTACAGTTTGGGCAATTTTTCTTAAGGATCTGTATTTGCACTCCATCAGGTACGCGCGCACAAGGCAAACGTCTTTCTGTACAATTCAAATTCGTCGACCCGGCCGTTTGATTGGTACTCGTGAACGTTCAAAATACGTTTTTGAATTTGATTTACGGAGACAGATCAGAGAAAGCAGCAAACAACGAAAGACTGTTAAGAATCGTTGGCAGATTTAGTACAGGTTTGGCCTTGTTGACGTTTCATAACGATCAATGTACGAGTTCCATATGACAAATACACTTACAGGCTGTGCATTGTAAATATTCGATGATTCGATAATTATGTAGTAGAGCTTAGTTTGAGTTCGTTTTTGTATCTTCTATACGTTAACAAACAAAGTTTTCAAGAGTGAAAAGTACAAGTCGTGTTCGTTTAAATGTCAAACGCGTATTTGCAGAAGTGGTGGTTGATATAAATTTTGGAATATGTAGTGGACTCGATTAGCGATTTATTAGATGCTTAAGTATTTTACAACGGCTTGGGGAGAGCATTGCTTACGAACTTCATGCCTACATACATGTTGGCAATTTAATGTCAGCTGTTTGACAGCACAGTTTCCTATGTGCACCGATTGTACAATCAGTTGACATATAACCGGTAGAAAACTGTATTTAAAATGCGGGAAAACAATAACTTATTTAATATTCGCGCCAAGGTTATGTGCTATGTCCAATACATGCCATTGAATTGCCAAAAAAACCCTGCTCTTATGACATGCAGTTCTACACCAATTAAGGACGTTGTCGTTGAAAAATATGTTTTTGTAAATCTGTTAGGGTTCTTAAATTTTGTTTTCACAAATTAAAATTGTCTACTTGACCATTTAAAATTTATTTTGATTGACCATTGAGAAGCTTGATTCAGATTGTTCATTTTATGCCTACCAGTTATTTAGTTTCACAGAGCATAGACATTCATTTATTTTCATATTTAGTAGAACAATCTGTCTAATACAGAAATAAACTGAAAAATTATAAGTTCAACAAAACTTTGAGTTTTAATTTAGTCAATAAAAATATGTTCTTCAAATATCATGAGAATTTTGCCAACTGTAAATTTTGCACTAATAAATTATAAGTACAGACGGAATGCCAAAACAAAAGAAACAAGAGATGAAAAATTTCAAGAATTCACTTCTAACCAAAAATATTAAAAAATTAAAAGGTGCAAAAATATTAAAATGGACTTTAAGGCACAGTTGCATATAATTTAGCGGTGTATTTTATATAAAATTGATTTCTGCGCTATATGACGTCACAAAACATGATAATTAGGTGATTTTAATGAATAAAACTTAGTTCAAATTAATAAAAGCTTAAAATTGGTTGCTTAATGTGACTCAACAAATCATAAAACTTAGTTCAAAATTTAAATCATTGAAAGTTCAAATTTATTACAGTTTCTAATTCTTAACTTGTTGCGACACATTAGTAGATGTTAAAACTCTCTTCATATTGTAGGCAAAACTGTAAACAAATATAATTTTTTAAAAAACCACTAACAGGAAAATTCAAATGTAAAATTCGAAAAAATATATAAATCTAATTGAATTAGGACAAAACGTTACATAAAACAGTTCTCATGTCTTTGATTGCAACATGCAAATGTCTACTCATTAACTTAGTTCAACAATTTTGTGCTATTCTCTCAGAAACACGTGCGTTGCTTAGACTAAAATTTAGTGTAACTTTTTATTCGTATAGTGGGAACATTGGACAATAAACTATGACATGTGTCATCTTGAAACAAAACGGCGACATTCCATCTCGGGAAAGCGTGAACCTGTCAAATTGAAATTTTGCACATACAAAACTGACACAATTAATTGCATCATTGGAAAAAACTGCAGCAAACGGACCACCCTTTCACAAATTTAGTTACCTAGTTAAAATACCCAATTAAGTTTTAACTAGAAAATTAAATTATCATTATTACATGTTAGTCCAGGTGATTCCCACCAGGTGGTTAATTTTGATTTGAAACGGATGTTCCTACTGTTTTCAGTGCGCAGAATTATTAGGCATTAATCTTATACATGAAATAAATGGAAGAAATTGCTCATTTTATTAATTTTATGCAAACACGTACAAAAGGAACAAGCAATCTACATTTATTAGCATGATTCATATAATTTATAAATTAGTTTGCATACATTTTCAGCGAAATATATTTTATTATTAATTATCATTAATATGAAATTAATTCGTTTAATTGTAATTAATGAAAAAGCAAAAAATGTACTAATAACAAAACATTAGAATTAATAACACGCACACGTAACCGAAATAAAATAAAATAAAAAAGAATTAAAATTGCAGCTCGGCCGCCACTTTCTATTTAATTACACAAATTACTTAATTTTAAAGCGACGCTTGTTTAGTACTTAGTGGTTACTAAATTATTAAGGATTTTGGTAATCGGGTTACCCACGAGAGGACCCGCAATTAAAAATTTGATTTAGTAATTTGTTTAACTTGCGTCGCTGCACCTGCAACTTTCGTCGTCCACCAAAATGAATTAATGATATTAATTCGCCCTTCGATTTAAGTGGCATTAATAATAACCGTGCCGTTTTCAAAGTTGAACGTATCGACATTTTTGAACTGTTTAAATTTATAATGATACGATGGCGGAATCTGGCATTTCTAGAAAATGCGCGACATGGTGTGCCTCGGTGGCCTATTTAACTTTTTGAGCAACCGATGAAATATATTTGATTTAAACTCGTAGACCAATATTCATTTATTAGAAGTTTAAGTTTGTTTATTTCTTTAATTTTTGGTCTACCCTTAAAATTTTATTTTATCTTCATGTTGATATATTCTTTCGTTTGAAATTTTGTATTCATTTTTCTATGAATTTTTGTTATTGTTGTCGAGTAAATGTTTTTTGTTTCATTTACCCTTCATTTGCTTAAATCACTTTAATTAACATTCTTGAAGATTGAAGATGGCGACGCCAAATACAATATATCCTTAAGAGTGGGAAGCTTACGAAGGAAATGAGTGGAAATGAAAGAGATGACAAGGACAAAAATACGAACCCACACTCATTACTTTTAGTGTAATACTGTACTAGTGTACTACTGCAACAAAAAAGCATTCGGGAAGGTTTTCTAGAACAATATTAAAAATATAAAAAAAATCAAATCGAAACCACCCCAGCTCCAGACAATAAAGAATGCCCAGGCAGACACTGAGTCAAATGTACAACGATAATGGAAAATCAAAATATTCTACAACAACGTCTCTCACTGAAAAATTGAAGCCAGCACATCACAAGTAAATAGAAAAGTGACTGACAATGAAATTTGAGAAATAGATCCAAAAAAATGCAGAATGTTTCGAATGTCATATGGTACATATCTCATAGATTTCTCGTTAGAAGTGCAAAACATTTTTGAAAATTGATCGCACGAAAAAATTGCGGTACAACTTAAAAAACAATTATTTAACTCTAGATCTTGAACATTCTACAACAAAATCTTCGGTGTAAGTGAAACTAGCCCTGCACTAGAAAATAACTAGTTAACTCTAGAAGATTATATCGAATTTCTAAATCGAAATACTAAAATAATGCACAAGTGATTCATAATTTGCAAGCAGGCATCTAAGATTATCTGGATACTCCTCTCAAACCCTAGATAATAAATTTGACCAAATCGATGCGTTCAGGAACTTACAGGAAAGGTACTCCCTATAGAACTATAAATGTTGACCATTGAGCGCATCCCAACCATTATAATACACATAGAACATAATACACACATAGAAAATAATAATAATACGAAATAATGTGATCCACAACATTAGGCGTACATTAACGATCATATATCGAATAAAGATAGCGAAACACAAATCGAAATTATGAAAAGATGTAAGAAGTTGGAAAGTGGAGAACCTGCACTTGATCATGGACGAAATATTTACGTTTAAGGAACGCAACCCAACCATTAAAATACTTCGTGGACTTCCAAGTTAAGTGTCGAAAATACAAATAAAATTTGATAAAAAACTATAAGGAATCTTATGCAAATTATAAATTTGCAACTGGGGTTTCAATAGATGGTGCTGCAAAGTTAAAATAATATTTAGGCGTTATTACGAGAACGAGTCCAATTTTGAACAGCGTCGTGTCTGTGTTGGTTGATCTCGTTATATCTTATAAATGAACCTCAAACGAAATTTTAAATATTAATTCGTATAAATCTTCAATGTATTGATTAATCAGTGTTTCAGACAATGCCATAGTCAACTTTCGTCGTGACTACAATTTTCTCTTTCTTAATTTTCGATTAAAATATTTCGCCATATTTTCACTGATGTAATTGGTACATATTTATACAAATTAGTGCTAAAAGTGTTCGTAGACAAAGCACCTAATAGCTATTTATAATGAAGTTGTAAGACGTTGTTTTTCATCACGAGATTTGACATTACAGTTGATCACCACTAAAGAAATTTTAATTTTAATCAATTGCAACTACTTTTTTTACATTTCAATATCGGAAATTCCAACAATCATGTCACTTAGTACGAGTACAAACTACATCAAATAAGATTCGCTTTTGTAAAGCAATGAGCTAAAAACTGCATACAATTCAACAACGGTGTTTATATGTTTTGCACCGCTGAAATTGATGAAACTACTGAACATAAATAAACCTATTTCAGGAACTTGGACCAAATGATCGGATTTGACAACTGGATCCACATTTCTTGCAAATAAATGGATGCAATCTCAGTGTTCGAACTTAATTAATGTCTATATATGCATACAAGTTATGAAAGTAGTGGATCTGAATCTCAAAGAATGCAACAAGAAAGTAACAAAAATCCTGCAAGAAATTCTAAAATATTCAGTGTATTTGACTTAAGGAAGCATTAGAATAGCATTGAGTAATTTCCTGAAAATTGAAGCAAAACATGAGTCGATAATTGGACCAGAAAATATAAAACATACCAATGAAGAAACTGGACACTTCCAATATAGCTTCCGTTTGGAAGCAACCATCAGGAAGTTAGAGAGTGAATTCTTGTTGGTGCATTCTAGAATATCCACAAAAAATTAAATGAAATGGACGAAACTTCTGAAAAATCTTAAGCTATTGGAAAATCTTCTCAGAAATTTAATCGAACATGAAAAATTATTTAAAAAATCTGTGATCTAGAACTCCTTAAAAATATTGGGAAAGGTCTTTTGATCGACATTTTTGAATTATGAAATTCAAAGAAAAGTCAAAGCCGAAAACATGCACATTTGTTAGAACTAATTATCAGATGGAAACTAATTGAACCCAACAAAGAATTGGAAAATTATAATAGATATCTAGAAACTTAGTTAGACTATCAAATGGGGTATAGATTACCCAGAAATACTGAATGAAATTTTTAATTAGTTATTATGTAAATTTTGACGAATGTATACTGAAATTCCCTGATTAAATTTCCCACCCTGCATACATCTCATTTGCATTATAAAATTAAATTAGTTAAAATTTTAAGCCCAACAGACGATGATAACGTAGGCCCTAATATGTACTCCTCCTCGAAGAGCGAAATAGTCACAATGAAAATATAATTAATCGCAAATCCCGTTGCCGAGCGTTAAAAACTAACAATTCAGCGCCGAGCAATAAATCAAACCCGAACCAATGCGTTGATCACCCGCCCGAAGTTTCAAATTAAATCGATTCAAAACGTACACCAAATTAAAACTTTAATCTCCGGGAATAATTGCGTCCGTAAATAAATAACAATGAGAAAGATTCAAGGTTTGTACACAATGCGACGATATAATGGGCCCCTAACAATCGGTTAACCATTTTAAAGACTTTTGGGCAGGCATTGTTACCTCACGTGTTGGAATAAAGTAATCCGGTGCTTAGACCGTTAACGCCCGGACCCGACGGGCCACAGTCAAGGCTGCGCGAGTGTCACATTCTAACATTGTAAAAACACGTGCGGACCCCAGCGCATTACATTGTTTAGGGCCGAGAGACTGAGACGTCGTTTAAGGAGAAAGTTAACAAAGGCATTCTGGAAACTGTAGTAGTGGTGCTTTAAGTTTGGAGGCCTCTTGTTGTGTATCAATTCGAGTAAATATTTAACAGCAACGAGGACGTCACAATGGAATAGACAATGAAGACACCTACGACGAAATTATTCGGGACTTCGCTAGGTGGGCCCATTCTGCGACTTGACTGGACGTTGTGTTTGACAACTGTTTCCCATGAATGCTCACAATAAACGAAATTACAGAAAATAGAACTGTTCCACGGTTCACCATTTGTTATGGGTGCGCACAATGTAACTCAATTGTATTTACGAACGAATGTAAACTTTTGGAAGTAAAATAGCTAGGATCTAATTATCACAAATGCCAACAAAACTTTAAACGTGGGGCTTCTCCTACTCGTTTGAAGCCCATTCATGGAAAACATGTAAATTTCACATTTCAGGTCCTACATGAAAAAATCATATTGATTAGCATCGCGACATTCGATTTTTCAATTTACCATATTTGAATCGTAAATCGAAGAAAATAAAATAAAATAAATCCATCCTTAACACAGAGCACTTAATAAACCTAGATGTATATTTAGGCAACTATATTATCATCTTCAGCAGTATACTGCAGGATAAGTGTACCAACCCAAACAATACCACAAAAAAATTTATTTAAAATTATTCAATTTGTTGATATAGCTACTATTAATATAATTATTTTGCCAAACGTGAAAACCCATTGATGAAAAATTTACTTTGATCTACCCTGAATCGATTCATGACGAAACGGTACAGGTTATTGAAAAAGTTGAAGATATTGAAATTTTAAACAACTTTTAATTGAAAGTTCTTTCGAAAAATCATTTACTGGAAAATCGCTATTGAAAAATTCTTTGAAGTAATAGCAAAGAACGATAAATATTCCCGGACGCGATTGCAGGAGCAAGGACGGTCACGGTTGCCGTGGCTGTCGGATGTAACTATGCTGCGTCATTATAAAACATTAGCCGTATGCTGAAAATAAGTTGTTATAGTTCGTAAAACAAATGCATATCGAAAAAATCGTAAAAGTCGAAAAAAATTCTATTCATCATTGAGAATTGAAATATTTATAAATTATAAATTATTAAAAATATAATAAATGTATAAATGTAAAAAATAAAAAAAAAATAGAAAATGTGAAGATCGCAATTAAATTGTAGGAAATTGGAACTAAATCTTAAAAATCGAAAAAATCGTTACAATTCAGTAAAAATGGAAACGTATTTGTTAAATATCGTGAAAAACTGTAAAAATCGTTATAAATTATAAAGAAATGATAAAAATCATTGTAATACCAAAGGTCGTTGAAAAAATGTTGTATCATGTTATATCAAAAACATTTTTAAAATCTCAACAAAAATTAAAAATCGTAAAAAAGTTAAATGTCGTGCAAAAACGTTATAAATTGTAAAAAAGGGCGTAGGAAGAAACCAGAATCGAAAGAAAAAAAATTGTGTAAATGTTGTATTATTAAATATAACAAAAATCGTTGAAAACTGAAAAAGTAAAAAATCAAAGAATTATTATAAATCGTAGAAAAGTGAAGCATATCAAAAGAAAATGTTAACAATGGTAAATGATTTTGAAAATCATTAAGAATTGGAAAAGTTAACAAGCGCAAGAAAGTTAAAATTATGAAAAAGAATGATAAAACGTTAAAAAAGTTAAAATCACACTATAAAAATAACAAATCCGCGGTGGTCCGCACGAAACTTACTTATACTTAGTTATACTACGTTTTTCGAAAAAACTTTTCAAATGAAGGTTGTTTAAAATATCAATATCTAATTTGTAAGAATATTTTTTTCCGTAACGTGTACCGTTTTCGAGATATGGAAAGAGTAAACCATCACTTCCGGTTGACAGATTGCGTTCAAAATAGGACGTTTTCCTCCTTGCTACATACAAATGTTAAGTTTAAAGTTTCAGAGCTCTAGCTATAATCGTTTCTACGCTAGAGCGCGCACATAATTGACAGAAAAAAAAATATAACAAATTCTAAAAATTGATAAAATGGTTGAAAATGCACACATCGTGAAAACCACTGGAAATGATAAAAAGATGAATGGAATGAATCATAAAAATCGCAATAGGTCGAATCGTTTCGAAAAATGTAAAATCGAAAATGCTGAAAATCGTTGAAAATTATCACAGAAATCGTTACAATGCGTAAAACCGAGCAAATAACTAACGTTTTTTAAAAAATATTTATTGCTTTCATATAGTTATTATTTATCTAAGTATGAGAGAGTTCCGTACAGGCGACAGCAGATTTTTCATTTCCATTTGACTTGTTTAATAAATGGTCATTTGATTTCTGTCAATTCAGCTACCTTTTTTGCTTCGGTTTTTGTCATTTCGTTCACAACAATTTTATTGTTTTCAGTTTTTTTCAGAAATTCGAAAATTGACGCGTTTTTCGCGTTTCCATTTACATTTTTTACAGTTTGTTTTATTTTATTACTATTTATTTTCTTGATTTCTTTTCACGTAGCTTATGATACTGATTTTTTTATTGATTTATTTCCTCTTGCTTATCGGTTGGTTACGTTGTTTTTCGTTGTTAAACTTAAATTTAGTTTCATATGCCTTCCGTTTACCTCTTCAACACGTTGTATTTTTAAATTGCTTTGATTAATTCATTTTGGTTTAATTTAAAAGTATTTGAGGTTCATTAATTAATTTTCTCCTATTTTTATTTTTTGCTCTACGATTTTTTATTTCCTCTTAAAATGTTCCTTTCAAGTTTGTTTCATGTTAATTTCTGACCTTAATTATTTTTAGTAGTTTGGGTTGCGTCTAAGTTTTCACGAGTTTCCTCCACTTTTACTGCAATCGTTGTTTATTTTTCTCACTCATCAATGGTTTTATTTTAATTTGTTATCATTTAGTACATGCGGCTTAGAAGTAGTTGCAAGGCTGGTAAGTCTGGATCGATCGATAAGGATCACGGCAATTAAGTAACAGTCGAGTATACGGTATTGATGTCTAGATGGCGTTAATACTCACACACAAATTCTTTGTCACTCATGCTAGCATGATTTGATGCACTTTCAGCGGATATGCGTTGTAGTTTGACGAATTCACAGAGAGCGAAACGGAAATTTGTTCATAACAACGTATACATACTTATTGACAAAAGAAACCATTTTATTACAAGAACTCCCAACATTACGGGGTTAAATTACCAAAAAAGGTGTAAATAGTAAATATTACTATCTACAAAGAATTCAATGTGTGACAAGACAATCTGGTTATAAATATCGGATGGTGTTTAAATAGTGCATTAATACACCGGTAATAATAATAAACTAAAGACATTAGTAGAAACGCGCAATAACCAACCCAAAAGAAGCGATCGTGCCCGAGAACGATCATTTGATATTCGATGTAGTGCACCGAAACGACAAATGATTCAAAAAGTATCGTTGATAGAAAAGGATTCCAATTTACTTTCAATTAATAGTTAATTAATATTTTTATAGGTTTTCTCACACATTATAATCGTTTATTGCTTTCGTCGCTTGCCATTATCTTAAATCTCTATATAATTCAATTTATTGTTCAACTATTGTTACTTGTTTCACAAATATCGTGTAATTTTTAATCATTTTCTCTTTCTATGCCTCGCTTCAATGTGTTTTGTTTAATTGTTGTTTATATAGTTTATTCTATCTTTCGTTCTATGTTCATAAAAACTTTTTCTTTTTTGTTTTAGATTCCTTTAGGTCACTTCAAATAAATTACGCGTGACAGAACGAATTCTTTATTTTCGTTTGCATTTACGTTAAATTAATATTCATTTTTTGCTGGCCATTCTTAGATGTAGCTTCATAGCTATTTATAAAACTAGTTGTAAAATGACCAGCTGTTTGTCATGAGACGTGAATATTGTTCATCGCGGCGCCAGCGGAGATGAACGACACGTCTAGTGATAAAAATACGCGTCTTGTACAATATTTTTCCAATTCAAGTATAAAGTGTTTCAGGTATTTGTAATTAAAATACCATGTGAAAATATACACATTTCATAATTAAGTTGAAAATATGAAGTAGTTTGCCTAATTTTATTATTATTATTATGACTTGTTTTAAAGGAACAACTTATCACAATTAAAATGTTGTGGAAAAAATCATTTAAATTTTTATCATCTTTTAGCAAATGTTATTTCAAATGTCTGCGTTGCATGTTAATATACTTTATTTCCATTTGCTTCGTTAGTTTATTTTGTTTATATCGAATTTATAATTGACTGTGGGTGAATGTTTATTAATTATAGATTTCATAGTTCCAGTTATTTGGTTTTCATTTCCTTTTTTTATTTTCATTGACTAATAATAATGTTCAGTTGTGCCGTCGTGACTTTTTGTACATGCTTTCTTTTCTTAATTTCATTTTCTTCTTTGTATTTAATTTTTCTCTACGTACGTTTCATGTACGTAAAATTTTCTTTTGCTCATTCATTATCACTGTTTTCGATTCATTTTTCTCACGTAATCACTTCTAATCTTTTATTTTAATTAAGTATATATTTTTACTTATTATTCGATTGGTTATATATTCACCTCATTTTAGTTTTTTTGCTTAATTGAGTCAATTGTTTAATTTCTCTTTCATTGTAATATTTATTTATTACTTTGGTAGGATTTTGTGCGATATGCTCGCTTGCGTTGTATTCTTTCCTCTTTTCATTCGATTTAGTTTTATTTATTTAAAATTTGCTTTACCTTATTTTTCTCGCTATCGTCATTTTCATTTGTTTCTGTGCTCCATTGGAACTCAATATCTTGACTTTTGATTCCTTTAGCGTTATTTTTTTTTCACTTTGCCTAGACTAGTTTCTTTTTCGATTAACTTTTCATTTAGTTTCAGGTTCTAATTATTGGGTTTCCTATTGGCCCATTGCCGTCATGTCTTTAGCTTTCGATTAATTTGCTTGTTTATCTCCCTTGGGGTCAATTATTTTTTATTAATATTCTTTATTACAATTTCATTTATTTTTGAAAAATGTTGTCTTAGTTTAGTTTTAGTTTTAGTTATAATGAGTGGGGCGTTTATCGCCCCTCCACTGCGACCGCAAGGGTCTATTGTGGCTCACAACTAATTATAGTTCACCTTTCATTCCCATTCTCTTTAAATAAAGGAGGATTTTAGTGGGTGAGATTTTGTCAAGTTCGCCCAGTTCCAGTTATGTCTTACCAAAGACTGTGAACCTGATTTTGTCCCCGGCGGGCAGGCACACATAACGTACTAGGCTGTTTCTTCAGTTTCACAGCATAGTCTGCACTCAGCCTATGCATATGATGCCTTAGTCGGCTATGCCCAGTAGCCAGGGCAGTCAGAGTGCGCAGATATTTCCTACCCAAGCCTAACAGTATCCTGGTACGTGTAGTATATGGGCCCTTCAGTACTGTCTTGGAATGTCTCAATCCCTGGCAATATTCCAGTACGTTGTGCTCTATCCAGCTCTTATTCGAGCTTCTGGCCAGGGCTCTTGTAATCCCAAGAGTCGGTTCTGGACCAATAAATTCTCGGTTAGCCCCGCTCGTTGCCAGGGAATCGGCGTCTTCGTTTCCCTCTATTCCAGCGTGTCCGGGTATCCAGACCAGGCTGACCTTGTTGACTCTCCCTAATTGAGAGAGCACTGCGCGGCAGTCCCTGGTCGACATCAACGTACATTGATTGTCAGCAAGGACTTGCAGTGCTGTTCTGTTGTCAGATTTTTTTTATCGCCCTGTGCTGCCGAGGGCTTTTTAATAGCTCTCTTGCGCACATTTCAATGGCCTAGACTCCTGCCTATTGAATCGATGCATGCTTGCCAAGGCTGAATTCTAATCCAGTTCTTGGTTTGCGGCAGAACACTCCACCCGCTGCTCCTTCAGTTGTCCTAAAGCCATCCGTAAACCAGCTCAAAAATCTGCCTTTAACAGGTCGACTTGATTACGCTCCCATTCGAGTCTAGTAGGAACTATGACTTTGTAAGGCAGTCCGAAGCTGTATATTGTAGACATTGCATCAGCTCTCATACCAAGAATGTCATCCGTTTCAATGTCGGTCGACAGCCTGTTCCGCATGAAGGCCAATGTCTGCGGCCTTTGCATCTCCGCATTGTGAAATCGATGTGTTGCCTTCCTGGCCTCACCTTGCAGCAAAATATGCAAAGGAGAGATCCAGTAGCACTTCCATGGCCGCTGACGGCGTGATGCTTATCACCCCAGTTACCGATATGCTGGCCATTCTCTGCAGGCTTGCCAGTTTTACTCTTGTTGTCCTTCGTGAGGAGACCGTCCACCAGACAATACAGCCATACGTAATGATTAGTCTAATAACCACCACGTAGAGACAGTACATTTGCGGGGACTAATCCCCACGTTTTTCCGCAAATTCTACGGCACATCAAAAGTGCCTGTCTAGCCTAGTGTGTCATTTTTCCATATTGGAGTTCTAGTTGAGCTTTCTATCTAGTGTCACCCCTAGATATTTTGCTTGCTCCGCCAATGGTATCATTTCACCTTTCAGTATGGGTGGGTTGAGCTTCTCAAATTTCCTCCTGTGGGTGAATGGAACAATAACTGTTTTACGAGGGTTTATGGCTAGTCGCTCCCCTTCATACCTGCATTGTATGACATTTAGCGCTTCTGGCAGTATTGCAGAAATGATTACTTCATCACTGCCTCTTACAAGAATAACAATATCACCAGCAAAGGCCTGTATGTCGATCTCCAAACTGCTGACAATTGCAAGCAGGTCGTCCAGCAGAAGAGTCCACAGTAGGGGGGAAAGAACCCCTCCTTGTTGGCAACCTCTTACCGCCCTAAATCTTACCTTTAAATGTTGTCTTACTCTTTTACATAATTTTCATTAATATTTTTGCTTTACGATTTCCACATGTTTGAATTTCAAAAATGGCTGGCCTTATTACACATGTAATAATGAGATTTATTGCAACTTTTTCTTCTCCATTTTGATACCCTTCAAGCCTCTAAATTTTCGTACGGAGCAATCATTAAAGCGCTGGTTACATTTTTAAATGTTTCCTTCGTTTTCAGTAAGGTCGTTTAATTTTTCTGAAATAATAAGACATCATTTAGATTTATTTATTTTAATTTATTATTTTGATTGGGTTTAGATTAATAGTTTTATTCGAATGTCGTTTGATTCAGATTCGTTTCATTGGAGCTCATATTTCAATTGTTCTCTTTTTTTTTCTTTTCATCACAGTTTTTTTGCTTTTCAATGGCACTTCTTTCTTACGCTTTGGTTTTGCTGATTATTTGTTGGTATTCTGTTACCCTGCTGTATTTAAATTATTCCGATTCCTGTTGTTTATTCCAATTTCCAATAGTTTTTCTTTCCTTCTATATAATTTTCGTTTTTGCTTCTCTACATTGATCAATTGTTCTAGATATATATCAACGTTACTCGCTATTATTGTTGTAACTGTAACTGAAACGATAACGACCCAATAACAATTAAAATTAAATGATAAAACGCCACGTATGTTTACAAATATTTACTTTAGCAGTAGGATAACTTCGAAACCCATTTTACCCTCTATGTTTATATTGTGGTGTTATAATTATTATTGATTAGATTTACGAATTTTATTATATTTATTTCGTTCAATTAATTCTCTACTCTTTTATTCTAGTTTTTGTAAATATTTTTCAGTGTAAAGGATTGTATGCTTGTCGACGATCTTAAATGGAAACTTTAAAGTCAATGTTCGTTCTATTGAAGCTGTGGAAGTTCTCGTCTCGCTCTTTTATCTACTTTTGTATTTATTTATATTTTAAGCTTGCATTTCCTTCAGTCTTATTTTGTTTGTATTTGTTACCAATGGTATTCATTGTATAATATTAGAATTTAATTTATTTATTTTTTAACTAAATTGCATGTTGGGTTGGGTTTGATTGGGGTAGGTCGTGTTCGTGTTCATCAGACGAATATATAAAGTACAAGGCCTTCAAAACGAAATTTGAAGTCAACGATTCATAACGATTTAAATTAAAGGTAGATAGAAAATGTTAATAAGGAAATTCTCATTGGAACTTAATGGCATATTTCGCACAGCTATTTATACAGAGTTAGTGTGTTTATAGAGACATAAAAAAATATCTAGATCAAATCAATGTATCAGCTTGAAGATGTCATTTACATACGTCTGATATATGCGTTAAGGAAATTACCCACATACGACAAACGAGATTTTTCCACGGTGTATTTACATTTATAGTGCTTTGCGACACACATGTCCTTAGATATTCATCGAAGTAATGGCGTCTAAAACGGTACGCCAACGCCGTTTCATTGTCGCATATTGCAGCCAACTTGAAGGAAACCAAAGAAAAAAAAAACTCGCCAGTTAAGTGCACAGAATGAATGGACGTCGTTCATAAGATCATTAATTGGCACTTGTGGATATTTTAACACGTCTCGTGTTAAATAAACGTAAAATTAGATAACAGGAAATTTCGTATTAAGTGATAAACGAAACTCGCCGGCGCCCATGCTTCAAATTAATAGCGACATGGTGTTCGGATAAGTGTTTGAAATCATTTTGTAATGAACTAATCGGTTGTTACCCTCCCTGTACCTCCCTTAGGCGGCGTAAGCTCCATCCCTTAAAACCTACTTAACAAAAGCCATATGCATTCACTAATATTTACCACATGGCCGGGGCCGGCAAATATTTACCCTATTTCGACCACTTTAGCCGAGCCCGTCCGACTAATGCGAGCGCTGAAACCTTAAGGTGGTTCTCCGATAATTAAGTCTAATATTTTTTCCTTCAAAAGTGTGTTTCTCATTCGTGTCTGCGTGTCGGGTTACTCACCCTTTGCGGAATACAGGCGGCCAGTAAAATTTTAATAGCTCGGCCGCGCGAGCGGCTGCCGAAGCGACGCCACGGCGACTGCGGCGTGAAATCGCCGAGGAAAATATTAAGTTTCGTATGAGTGTGTGTATTGACGATGTTCGAACACGTGTAGAACAAAACACGTGGTCGCAGACTGAAAGAAAACAAACACGCCACGGCGTCGAGTGATGGATTTTAAGACGCAATTTGGGAGGAAAGATTAGGAGGAAATGTGTTGGCGACGTCTAAAATGCCTAATTTATTAGTATTTTCCGTTTGCCGTTATTTTTCTGGGTTAAGTGGTTAGCCAATTAAAATAACCGAGGACGAGAGCGTTCGGCTCGGTGCGTATTTTTCGAAATGTTTGTCACGGTCGCGATGAAATACAAGTGACGTCTTTGAACGATTTGACGAACGCACGTGTTCGTGATGTTCGTTATGTCAGCGCGATGCCGAAAGTTATGGCAACAGTTACGTAACGTTCGAAGCGCCATGAAAACGGCTTTGACAACAAACGCCGAATAATTAATTACCATTAAGATTTTTTAATATTCATCGCAAGTCGTGCACTTGCAACATTTACTAAAATATTTCTAGTAATAAAAAATACGAAATATTATTATACCATTATTATACCAGTTTGGTTGCATAATTAGCTTCATAAAAAAAAAACGTTGGAATATTACTTAATGATGGAGGAGAGGAGGTTGGGGAATGACAGAATTTGGTTCTTAGCTTACGCAGACGCCATCGTCCTGGTGTCTGAGACGGAGGAAGGGCTGGAAGGACTTCTAGAAAAAAGAGAGTTGGCAATGTACACGAGAAAGACATTGGGACATTTACGCAAGGGGGTAAAAGAACAAAGAAGGCTAGAGAGTCTAATCTACACCGGATTATATCGTAAAATAGTCGCGCAGAAGACAGGTGATGCAATTATCAAACTGGGAAGAGAGCAGAAGGAAAATGTATGAAAAAGCGGGACTATCATAGAGGGATGGCAGGACAGTAGAGATGGAGGTAGTGGATAGGCTGAAACAGGTGGAGGCGCAGGAAAGGAACAGGAATGAAAAATATAACGAAATAATAGTATTTGGGAGGAGACCAACATATCTGGAAGCGCAAAGACGAGGAAGAGGAAAGAAGAATAGCAAGATACTGATGGGGAAACGAGGAAAAGAAGAAGAAATATTGGATGGGAGAAGAGTACACAAGGCGTGAGACATGCAGAAAAGGAAGAGATGAATCGAAACATTGGTGGGAGTAGATGGGGTGAACCAATGAGAAGAAAGGGAGAAGAAGTGAATGGAGGATGGTGTTGGGCGGAATGGCGTGGAATCACTGCAGAAAGTAAAGGACAAGAGGAAATTGGGGAAGGAATATGAAGATGAGGGCACGTCCCACTAAAATCAAATGACACCAAAACCTATCGTACATATATTATCCAGTTTGAAATGAACTGTAATTCAAAAAACATTTAAAAAACAAAATTTCAACTCCGTTCCCATTAGAACAAATTGTAATACTGGATATTCAACAAAACTGTGATTGGAAAAACGAGAACGATGCACTGAACGAGGATTATGTGGGAAATTAAGCACATACATATTCAATTATCCGTTCAATATCGACTCTGACTATAGCGCAATTTTTAATAAATATTCCAATCATCTACTTGTGTTCATAACATGGCTGTAAATATAGATACACATCATTGTAAAATCAAACAATTCTCATCCCAGCTACTACTATTCCTATAAGATTTGGAAACCAACGATCAATAGTATCGAATAATACATCATTCGCCATAATTCGTTGAAAATATCTCTGTGTTTTCCAAGGTTGCGTGAACCAGTTGGATCGGGTTAGGTTGGATTGCGTTTGGTTGAATTGGGTTAGGTTGGATTGGGTTAGGTTGGGTTGGGACCTCAAGAATGATTTTTGAATTACATAATCAAATCTGAAACAAAAATATTACAATAGACCTGACTAAGTAATCATTTCACGTGTACCAAGTCGACCTGAATGAAAAAAAGACATCTTATAATATGTTCATGATCTAATAAAACCCAATTAAAATTATCAAACTCAACGTGAAGAGGAAACGATTGATGCTGAATTTGAGTCCACATGAAATGCCCAAATCAGTAAAACCCAACCTAAAACTGAACTTACAAATGCAACGTTATATCTATCGGAAAAATAACAACCCAACTGTGAAACCCAAACGTTGTTACATAAAGCATACATATAAACATTTTAATGATTGGAAACTTTGAACCCAACTTTAACAGAAGAAACTCCCCCGGTGCAAAAGATTTGTAAAAACACATATAATCAAACCCAGATCAATGCGATTGGTCAAGAAATTCAACGAACCCAAATATTTCCAACAATAAATATTATATCAATTAACTGTGTGAAGGTACTTAAAAGTAGCTGCAACAGAACCTACAAACCCAGATATAAAATAAATAAGTCAAATGAACAGAGGAAGTCGATAAGTGACATATAATAAACATTATGGCAATTTTTGTAGAAATAATAGAATTTTGAATCAGGTTCCAGGTTCGTGATAATTTAATGGGAAGTGCAAAATGAAAACAGAAAATAGTAGAAAATCAATACCGATCAATAGTTACTGAGAAGAGTATTCGATGTGCGTATCACTGAAAATAGCTGAACTCGGCATAATCGTAAAATTCCAATGATCTGACGTACAATTCCGTAGAACGTAAATGTAATCGAAACGAAAGTTTCTGCAACATAACTAGGAATGCAAAAAATAGAGTTATATTAATGAAAAAATTGTGATAAATAAATTCAAGGTGAGTAAAATATAAAAGTATAAAATCTATCAAATCTTGTCTATATAATTAAAAATCTGATAGAAATTATATATATCATCACAAACAAATCAATTCTGCTGTTCAATTACAGCTTAAGGGATCATAGCGTCGCGTCGTAGAAATTCTCGAATATTATCTCTGGACAGCAAAAGAAACAATAGTGGTTATTAACATGTGTGAACTATGAAACTATGAGTCAAGTATATGGCCAATAATACACAACGTACTATATGCAAGTTTTGTAGATTTTCCAAAACTGCATTCGTTAAAAATAATTGTTAGTTATAAATAAATATTCCAAATGAAACGTAATACCACTTCTACATAATTTCTCCACGAAACTTTTTTACGTTTTCATTTTAGCATTGAGTTAGAGTTTTAGCGACATGTTTACTTTAACAACCATACGAACAGGACAGTGTAATAAAACAGAGGAATCAACTCGAAATAATTGAAGAATCCCAATTCTCCAAAATCCTTGTAACTAAAAAATGTTCGTATAGTGGTTTAAATCGCAAGGCTAATAATCATGAGTGCGGGGTGGAGTCAACGACAGCTTTTTATAATATATATATATATATGTTGGTGCGTAAGTTCTCGCGGCTGAAATCTGTGCTTCTGGGTTCTCGGGTTGTGAACCGCGTTGTGGAAATGTTCCCCGAAGGGTCGCTTCGACGTTTCGGCAGAGTCCCATCTGCCATCTTCAGGAAGCTCTTCTAGGTCTCGCTAGTTCTTCTAAGTCAGCGAGACCTAGAAGAGCTTCCTGAAGATGGCAGATGGGACTCTGCCGAAACGTCGAAGCGACCCTTCGGGGAACATTTCCACAACGCGGTTCACAACCCGAGAACCAAGAAGCACACACACATATATATATATATATATATATATATATATATATATATATATATATATATATATATACACGAAAGATGGTCTAATCTTACACATCAATGGTGTAGTGAACATTAATTAAAACAGGTCCATGAAGACTAACTGGTGGATCGCTAGACAATATTGTTTCTGGGTTATTACCCTTCGTCAGTAGCGATTACCAAGAACCTTAGTTGTTGAAATACCTTTACATGTAGTGGCCATCAAAACTTCTTGGCGCGAGCCAATCACTCCTAACGAACCACTGACAACAGAACACTGACAAGACGATACCTTGTCTAACACCTCGCGGCGAGTAAACAAGACGACTGTCAAATGTCCAGTGTCAACATATAAAAGGATTGCTGCAATTAAGTTCAAAAACAATTCAAATTGAAAATGTGTCTTGTCAAATATGACAGAAAAATGTAAAATTTACACGAAAGATGGTCTAATCTTACACCTCAATGGTGTAGTGAACATTAATTAAAACAGGTCCATGAAGACTAACTGGTGGATCGCTAGACAATATTGTTTCTGGGTTATTACCCTTCGTCAGTAGCGATTACCAAGAACCTTAGTTGTTGAAATACCTTTACAATATTGTCTAGCGATCCACCAGTTAGTCTTCATGGACCTGTTTTAATTAATGTTCACTACACCATTGAGGTGTAAGATTAGACCATCTTTCGTGTAAATTTTACATTTTTCTGTCATATTTGACAAGACACATTTTCAATTTGAATTGTTTTTGAACTTAATTGCAGCAATCCTTTTATATGTTGACACTGGACATTTGACAGTCGTCTTGTTTACTCGCCGCGAGGTGTTAGACAAGGTATCGTCTTGTCAGTGTTCTGTTGTCAGTGGTTCATTAGGAGTGATTGGCTCGCGCCAAGAAGTTTTGATGGCCACTACATGTAAAGGTATTTCAACAACTAAGGTTCTTGGTAATCGCTACTGACGAAGGGTAATAACCCAGAAACAATATTGTCTAGCGATCCACCAGTTAGTCTTCATGGACCTGTTTTAATTAATGTTCACTACACCATTGAGGTGTAAGATTAGACCATCTTTCGTGTAAATTTTACATTTTTCTGTCATATTTGACAAGACACATTTTCAATATATATATATATATAATTGTTATTTCTTGTCCACTGATATACGTTGAGAAAAGATAATTCTTCGGGAAAATTTGGACAGGTAAATCAATTAAACAATAATTACATCAGTAACGTTTCGTCTTTAGTATAAAAGACATCTTCAGACTAAAATGAATAACACATATGGTAATACAACAATATTAACGTTAATGAATGACTCACCTAATGTAATATTAATTTAATACGCGCATGAAAATTGACTAAAATACACAATCAAACATAAATAAATGTAAAGATTGCTCCTTAAACACTTCACGTAAATACACATATAAACAATTTAAAATTCGATGCGAACTCGACGCAAGTCAAATGCAGAGTAAAATGCAACGTACGCAAAACTTTAGGAAAAAAACAGTTCACAGGGTAAAAAACGATATTATTTCTTCAATCTAAATAAATTCATTAAGCGATCGAAACGGAAGGTCAACTACCTAAGTAATATTTAAGACATTCTTATAAATTGCTGAAGTTAAATTATTTTCACTCTTTATATTGCAAGTGTTGGGGGTCATGGCGATAAACAAAGATTCGAGGATTAGTCGCTTATGTAAGTTATTTCCAGTATCTAAAATTACTGGGTTCGAGAAATCAAATGTGTGGTGGTGTTTCCACACATGTGAGCATAATGCAGTGATTTCTGACTTCTTGTCTCTGGTCATAACATTGTTGCAATCCTGTTTATGATTTTGGATTCGTCTCTTTAAGTACTGTTTGGTTTGTCCCACATACGATGAACTACAGTCATTACATTGTATCTTGTAGATTAAATTAGATTGTAATACACTGGGTGTTTTAGATTTTAATTGTGTATATAATAGCCCTACATTTTTTGTGTTGTAGTATGTCAAAATATCAATCTTGTTGTTTAAAATTCTGTTGAGTTGTTCCGACAAACCATTTATATATGGGAAAGAGTAAAATTTTTTATTTAATTTTTCATTACTAATGATTTTGGTATTCTTGTGCACGGTTGAGTGTATGATTTTATTGATAAACTTTCTGGGATAGTTGTTATATTTTAAAATTTTGTGAATAGTCTTATTATTAGTTTGATGGAATACTGCACTACTCACTCTATCCATCCGATGTTTAAGTGCTGTCACCGTGTTGATTTTATGTTTCATGGGGTGTTGCGAAAGAAAATTTAGTACCCTTCCAGAACTTGTTGCTTTTGCATACCACATCGTTGAAAGCGACTGATCTTCTTCTCTAATAACCGTAGTATCCAAAAAGTTTAATTTGTTATTGTGTTCCAATTCACAAGTGAATTGTAGTTGATGATGAAACGAGTTGAAATAATTTAATATGGTATTTGTGTATTCTTGTGGGATAGCAGTGAAAATGTCATCAACATAAATGTATAGGAAAGGAACCACAAACGGTAAAGACTCAACTACCTGCCTCAAAAGTTTGTTCATTACCAACGATGCCAGAACCGGAGAACAAGGATGCCCCATTGAAGATCCCGATCTCTGGTAAAAAAACGAATCCCTATAGGCAAAATAGCTGTTGTTGAATAGAAAATTAATAATTCTTACAAAAGTGGACAAATCTATTGGTGTGTGAACCTGAATATCCTCCCAATCATCTGTTATGCTCTTAATCACCAGGTCATGAAGTACATTTGTAAATAGTGATACTACATCCAATGAAATTAATATATGGTTTTCAGGTAATTTGATATCTTTAATATTGTCAACGAATGAGAAAGAATCTTTGATGATATACGGACACTTGGGTGTAAGATTGTTTAGGATCTTGGTAACAAACACAGAGAGTTGGTAAGTGGACGAACCCACACACGAGACTATGGGTCTAATGGGATGCCCCATTTTGTGAGTTTTAATTAAACCATAGATTTTGGGAAAATACCATTATGGCAAATTAATCTTTTGTAATCAGCTTCACTGATAAATTTTTTATTTTTTAATTCTTTGATTAACGCATTATTCTTATCCTGAATGATATTCGTAGGATTTCTTTTGCTTACAACATAAATGTTGTCATCGTCCAGCAATTGTGTCATTTTCTCCTCATAATCTATTCTGTTTAAAATCACAGTCGAGTTCCCCTTATCCGAACGGCACACCATTATATCTGGGTGGTGTTTTTAGGAACTTTTTTGCAGCTATAAAGTCTTTAACGAAGGGATACCTACTATATGTACTAATTTTATTTTTCTGGAGATAATTTGTAATACAATTAACAGAGGATGCACGAAGCCTATCTTTATCATCACTATCGATATTATAGGAGTTAGTTAAATAATATTCCACGTCCGTTACCAATTTGGTGATCGGAAGTTCCCTGTTGGTATGACTAATGGCAAATTTTGGGCCCAGTGACAAGATGTGCATAATATTATCGGGGACAACCGTGTCTGACAAATTTGTAATCCACCTATTATTCACACTTGCAGTAAAAGTACCAGTATCATGATTAATGTAACGCTTAATAAATTTATTTCGTTGTTGTGTTCTAAAAGTTATAAACTGTTTCTCATAAAAAACCTGCATAAATTCAGCAAGTACTCGAAAATCAAGATCACTAACTACATTTTTCAATGCTGCAAATATGTCCTTTATTTCGTTTTCAATTTTATTAATTTTAATAAAAGTGATAGACACTTCATAATTTAATAATTTTAATTGAAATTGATTTATAATTTTTTCCAATTTTTTAATAAGGGGCGTGTTATTCATATAAAAATTCAAAAATATCTTGTTAAAATACATCAAGTGAGAAGGAACAATCTTACCATTTTTACAACGTAGAAGATAAATTCTTCTATTTTTAGACGACGCTAATTTTCTTAGTAGAGATGTCCATTTGTTTAATAAGGTCGTATGTTCTTCGCCAATATGTTGTTTAATATGTTTGAACGTTGACATTCTGGGCCGATGAATGATAATAGTAATATAATTGTTATTTCTTGTCCACTGATATATTCCTAAAGTTTTGCGTACGTTGCATTTTACTCTGCATTTGACTTGCGTCGAGTTCGCATCGAATTTTAAATTGTTTATATGTGTATTTACGTGAAGTGTTTAAGGAGCAATCTTTACATTTATTTATGTTTGATTGTGTATTTTAGTCAATTTTCATGCGCGTATTAAATTAATATTACATTAGGTGAGTCATTCATTAACGTTAATATTGTTGTATTACCATATGTGTTATTCATTTTAGTCTGAAGATGTCTTTTATACTAAAGACGAAACGTTACTGATGTAATTATTGTTTAATTGATTTACCTGTCCAAATTTTCCCGAAGAATTATCTTTTCTCAACGTATATCAGTGGACAAGAAATAACAATTATATTACTATTATCATTCATCGGCCCAGTATGTCAACGTTCAAACATATTAAACAACATATTGGCGAAGAACATACGACCTTATTAAACAAATGGACATCTCTACTAAGAAAATTAGCGTCGTCTAAAAATAGAAGAATTTATCTTCTACGTTGTAAAAATGGTAAGATTGTTCCTTCTCACTTGATGTATTTTAACAAGATATTTTTGAATTTTTATATGAATAACACGTCCCTTATTAAAAAATTGGAAAAAATTATAAATCAATTTCAATTAAAATTATTAAATTATGAAGTGTCTATCACTTTTATTAAAATTAATAAAATTGAAAACGAAATAAAGGACATATTTGCAGCATTGAAAAATGTAGTTAGTGATCTTGATTTTCGAGTACTTGCTGAATTTATGCAGGTTTTTTATGAGAAACAGTTTATAACTTTTAGAACACAACAACGAAATAAATTTATTAAGCGTTACATTAATCATGATACTGGTACTTTTACTGCAAGTGTGAATAATAGGTGGATTACAAATTTGTCAGACACGGTTGTCCCCGATAATATTATGCACATCTTGTCACTGGGCCCAAAATTTGCCATTAGTCATACCAACAGGGAACTTCCGATCACCAAATTGGTAACGGACGTGGAATATTATTTAACTAACTCCGATAATATCGATAGTGATGATAAAGATAGGCTTCGTGCATCCTCTGTTAATTGTATTACAAATTATCTCCAGAAAAATAAAATTAGTACATATAGTAGGTATCCCTTCGTTAAAGACTTTATAGCTGCAAAAAAGTTTCTAAAACACCACCCAGATATAATGGTGTGCCGTTCGGATAAGGGGAACTCGACTGTGATTTTAAACAGAATAGATTATGAGGAGAAAATGACACAATTGCTGGACGATGACAACATTTATGTTGTAAGCAAAAGAAATCCTACGAATATCATTCAGGATAAGAATAATGCGTTAATCAAAGAATTAAAAAATAAAAAATTTATCAGTGAAGCTGATTACAAAAGATTAATTTGCCATAATGGTATTTTTCCCAAAATCTATGGTTTAATTAAAACTCACAAAATGGGGCATCCCATTAGACCCATAGTCTCGTGTGTGGGTTCGTCCACTTACCAACTCTCTGTGTTTGTTACCAAGATCCTAAACAATCTTACACCCAAGTGTCCGTATATCATCAAAGATTCTTTCTCATTCGTTGACAATATTAAAGATATCAAATTACCTGAAAACCATATATTAATTTCATTGGATGTAGTATCACTATTTACAAATGTACCTCATGGCCTGGTGATTAAGAGCATAACAGATGATTGGGAGGATATTCAGGTTCACACACCAATAGATTTGTCCACTTTTGTAAGAATTATTAATTTTCTATTCAACAACAGCTATTTTGCCTATAGGGATTCGTTTTTTTACCAGAGATCGGGATCTTCAATGGGGCATCCTTGTTCTCCGGTTCTGGCATCGTTGGTAATGAACAAACTTTTGAGGCAGGTAGTTGAGTCTTTACCGTTTGTGGTTCCTTTCCTATACATTTATGTTGATGACATTTTCACTGCTATCCCACAAGAATACACAAATACCATATTAAATTATTTCAACTCGTTTCATCATCAACTACAATTCACTTGTGAATTGGAACACAATAACAAATTAAACTTTTTGGATACTACGGTTATTAGAGAAGAAGATCAGTCGCTTTCAACGATGTGGTATGCAAAAGCAACAAGTTCTGGAAGGGTACTAAATTTTCTTTCGCAACACCCCATGAAACATAAAATCAACACGGTGACAGCACTTAAACATCGGATGGATAGAGTGAGTAGTGCAGTATTCCATCAAACTAATAATAAGACTATTCACAAAATTTTAAAATATAACAACTATCCCAGAAAGTTTATCAATAAAATCATACACTCAACCGTGCACAAGAATACCAAAATCATTAGTAATGAAAAATTAAATAAAAAATTTTACTCTTTCCCATATATAAATGGTTTGTCGGAACAACTCAACAGAATTTTAAACAACAAGATTGATATTTTGACATACTACAACACAAAAAATGTAGGGCTATTATATACACAATTAAAATCTAAAACACCCAGTGTATTACAATCTAATTTAATCTACAAGATACAATGTAATGACTGTAGTTCATCGTATGTGGGACAAACCAAACAGTACTTAAAGAGACGAATCCAAAATCATAAACAGGATTGCAACAATGTTATGACCAGAGACAAGAAGTCAGAAATCACTGCATTATGCTCACATGTGTGGAAACACCACCACACATTTGATTTCTCGAACCCAGTAATTTTAGATACTGAAAATAACTTACATAAGCGACTAATCCTCGAATCTTTGTATATCGCCATGACCCCCAACACTTGCAATATAAAGAGTGAAAATAATTTAACTTCAGCAATTTATAAGAATGTCTTAAATATTACTTAGGTAGTTGACCTTCCGTTTCGATCGCTTAATGAATTTATTTAGATTGAAGAAATAATATCGTTTTTTACCCTGTGAACTGTTTTTTTCCTAAAGTTTTGCGTACGTTGCATTTTACTCTGCATTTGACTTGCGTCGAGTTCGCATCGAATTTTAAATTGTTTATATGTGTATTTACGTGAAGTGTTTAAGGAGCAATCTTTACATTTATTTATGTTTGATTGTGTATTTTAGTCAATTTTCATGCGCGTATTAAATTAATATTACATTAGGTGAGTCATTCATTAACGTTAATATTGTTGTATTACCATATGTGTTATTCATTTTAGTCTGAAGATGTCTTTTATACTAAAGACGAAACGTTACTGATGTAATTATTGTTTAATTGATTTACCTGTCCAAATTTTCCCGAAGAATTATCTTTTCTCAATATATATATATATATATTGAAAATGCGTCGTGTCAAATTTGACAGAAAAATGTAAAATTTACATGAAAGATGGTCTAATCTTACACCTCAATGGTGTAGTGAACATTAATTAAAACAGGTCCATGAAGACTAACTGGTGGATCGCTAGACAATATTGTTTCTGGGTTATTACCCTTCGTCAGTAGCGATTACCAAGAACCTTAGTTGTTGAAATACCTTTACATGTAGTGGCCATCAAAACTTCTTGACGCGAGCCAATCACTCCTAACGAACCACTGACAACAGAACACTGACAAGACGATACCTTGTCTAACACCTTGCGGCGAGTAAACAAGACGACTGTCAAATGTCCAGTGTCAACATATAAAAGGATTGCTGCAATTAAGTTGAAAAACAATTCAAATTCAAATCCACCAGTTAGTCTTCATGGACCTGTTTTAATTAATGTTCACTACACCATTGAGGTGTAAGATTAGACCATCTTTCATATATATATATATATATTGATGTATGTATTCAGCAGATATTCAATTCGAATCTGTATGTGTATTTGTATATGGGTTATCAATGGACAATTTTACACACAGTTTCACTGACAATTATGAAATAATGCAATGCAAAACAACATCGGTTGCCTATATATAAAGAAAACACATGTTGACATTTTATTTCAGTGGCAATATGTTTTGGAAGATATTGAATATTTTGAATGTCGCATTTTCTTGTGACTACTGAAACCAGTTAAACAAATTAAGGTTCTATTTAATTATATTCAGAGTGCTTTAGAAGAGAGAGATGTGCGCCTTGTAACGACCATTGTGTCTAGAGATAGGGCAAAATATGTGAATGTGGATGCAGAAGTAAATCATACTTTAATTTGTTGAATTTGACTATTGCAGTAGCATTGCTGTGCTGGTGGGATAGTTTATTGTTCTTTTTAGTTGAAGTTTAGTTCAGTTGATTCAGTTATTATATCATTGACCTTTTGAAAAACAATCATCAAAATACCATTTTCGTCCCGGAAACCGGTGTCATAACCTTGAGAGCTGATTTTAAGGCCACTTGGTGCTTAGCAACAATTATTCCAATGTTGTCTCCAGAGTATAGTAGTGGAGTCGGATTTCATTAGTTGTGACATCTAGGTACAAAATCATTGGAAGTAGGCCTAGTTGTTTTTGAAATGGCGTTTCTTTGCCCAAGCGTTGATACGCCGCAATTGTGAAAAATATTTGAATTTCAATTCTTTGTTTTCTATGTTCCGGTGGACCTTCAGAGACTAGTCGGTCTGTCTTTGAGCATAGAATAATTTCTATCTGCAAGTATATCATGTCTTCTTCATCGGTCCTAGGATTGGCCTCCGGCCCAAAACCCGAGCTTCTGTCATGGATGAGATCTTTTTTGCACGGTTTGCCATTTCCTCTGGCCTAAGACTTATCTTCGGAAATGAACGCGATACGTTATGGGAAATAAATAGTAGTAAGCATTTTCAAAATTTCTTTATTCAATGTATTCGTGCCCCCAGTACGCTAAATTTTCATTCTTATCGAAAAATGTTTGTCCCAACTTTCATTTTTGCCAACGAAATTTTCTAATAAACCTGAAAAATCTCGCCCTCAATAAATGATCTTTGATTTCTTCTAATTTACTGCCGATTTTATCGTCTTTTGCTACAACGTCTCGTTCATTTACCTCATGAACCAACAATGAAACTTCGTCAAAGCCACGTTTGGGACAATTAGAAAGAAACGATGACAAATGAATACGTTCGATGAGGAGTGAATACCATTAAAGTACAATAATTAGTGGAGCTGGTAACCCAAGGGATTAATAAATGAAAAAGTATGCATCAATTTAAACTTAAAGCTTCAGTGAACTTATTCAGGAGTAGCTTCTTCCACCAAAATCGCGTCACAAATATAGGTGGTAAACTAATTTCTTTTCAAAATACTCAAAAGTTTTAGCCACCAGGTATCCTAGACATTGTCGGCCAAATTAATGAAGAATTCCTCAACCCTTCCCACCATCTACGCCATTTGAACACATGTCACGTTATTGAATTCTCCATAATTAACTTGGTACAGTCTCTAATCTCTATCACTAAATCAAACGAAACCCAAACACGAGGTAATAGAAAGGTAATTAAAATCGATTATAAGGCGAAAATTTGCTTGAAAGAAACCAATCTCCACAAAATTGGGTTGGCTCGGGTAAAGCAAACTTTACCGTTCAAATTACTTTGAATTAAATCAAATCAAAGCACTCTAGTTCATTTTCAAAAAGCAACGGCAATTAAAGCAAATACCATTCACCGCTGATGAGCTCAAAATGTGAGCGAAACGATTATCAGTCCGAATCGAAAACAGGAAATATCATTAACAAAATGATGTGTCCTGACATCGTACGGGTGTTATGAACCTGTGCTGAATTATCAAAAATCCGAATCTAGTCTCACTGTTAATGCAAAAGGAAATGACTACGTAACTACAAACACATATTGTAAAAATTAAAATTAAATATGGCATGAAAATATAATACTGAAAAAAGAACACAATGAGTTCGAACGCCTGAAAATATTAAATATCATATAGCTTCTAGTTTGGTGACTGTACGACGACAACCATCGGAAATAAACTATTGAACGAAATATAAGTTACAGATTAAAAATATCGTGCGATCCCTCGTGAAAATGTATAAATTTCTACAAATGCACGTCGAGTTTTCCTTGCGTTCAATTGAAAGGGACCTTTAATTACAAAGTTTGGTAGAATGAGTGGGATCAACGTCACCAAATAGTTAACAATATTAAGCAACGATTGGTCAGATTGTTTGGAAAAGATTTTGCGACCACTTTGTGGAATATTTATAATTTTTGTTCTGATTAATCTGTGTAGACTCCTTTAAACAAGGTACATAAAAATATATATGCCTTAAATTTGCCTTGGGATTTTTGAAAGTCCTTCGCTTGGGCTAATAATATTGAGGACGCCTATATTTCTTGTTGTATTCATTTTAAACAATTAGTTGCTGTTTAATCATTGACTGCACTTTTACTTCTTCAATTGTCGAAGTGGACTTTGACATCCATCTATTCTTCCAAGCAATTTTTAACTTAAAGTTGACACAAATTGACAACTTTCGAATCTAAATTAGCAATTACTTTTGTATTTTCAGAAGAACTTGTTTATTTATTTAACGTAATAGATACTATATTAATTTAAATCATCAAAGGTCAAAACGTTTGCAAGAAAATGCACAATTTGGATTCTTGGATGGTTGTTTCGGTCTTATAGTGGTCAGATATCACCATTCGTATAGCTTGTCGCGCATTAATCTATAAAATAATTGCATGCGCTACCGTTCCTATATAACATAATATTTTTGTATTAAAAGTTCCTTTGTCGGGCTAATAGTATCCAGCGCACTTCTATGCCTGGTCGTCGTCTACTTCTTATTGTCTGATCTTTGTCCGGTGAAACGTTACAGACTAAAAGTATCGCGACTGGTATTTATTTAATAATTTCTTCTTAAGATTTTTTTTAAATTTTGAAACTCGGTATTTTTATAATTTTGTCAAAATGAAAAAAAAAATCACCATTGTGAATGAGAATTTTTTGAATTTTTAAAAATTTTGGGCATTTTAATAGAGCCAGTTAATGGAATCATTTATAAGATTAATTTATCGATTTATGGGAATGACGAAATTGTAATGAGAGTTCTAATTATTATGGATATAAAAATATTGTTTGATAAAAATTTAAAATTAAAAAGAAATTTTAATCTTTATATAACCGCCATGAACGATGAAGCTTATTTAGCTTATTAATTTAAGTATGCATAATTTAGTATATGTTGCATATCAGATAGATATTTTAGGGAATTATTTAGTTCTGTTAATTGTAATAATGATATTTTCATTTCTTTCATTTTCTATTTATATAAGTTCTTCATCTTCATCTTTCAACATTTTCACAATGCGATATCGTAACGTAGACTGCGATGACTCTAAGCAATGCTAGCTCGCCTGTAACTCACGTTGCAAAGTAAGCATACGTTTTAATAACTTCCGCTGTTGCTGACATGACTATTGTTTTTGTATTTAATGTTTGTACGTCGTTTAACGTTACGAGTTATATTTCGTGAAGACTCATATGCCGATTTAGTTAATGGTAATTATTACTCGACAGCACAATAAGAAAGCTCAGTTACCATATAATCGATTTGAAGTGATTGAAGCGATACGGGAGACTTTTACTAAATGTTTAAAAATAATTCATGGAAAAAATTACTAGATTGATAAAGAGAACAATTTACTTTTCCTCAAAGGTTTTTATGGTTGGGTGGAGTTTGAAATTTCATTTCGAGACCTACTACACTTCATTTCTATTCTAGTGGCAACACATCTAGATTGGTAGAAGTTTGATGAGTTTTATGTTTCGTCCATTGTTTAATCGCCATAATTCGGTGAAAATATCTCCAAAATATTTTCCAAGGTTGCGTGAACCAGTTGGGTTGGGTTGGGTTAGATTGAGTTGGGTTAAGTTCAGTTGGGTTAGGTGGGGTTGGGTTAGGTTAGGTGGGGTTATCTATTGACGGCCCCAAATCAAATCTGACAGAAAATCTTTGAAATTGGACCTCTAGAATGGTTTTTGAATTGAAATGTGAATGGAAGACAACAAAATTGCATTGAGTGGTGAAACAAAAAAATAAATAAACGAAACTACAACTAGAGAAGCAAAATAATGCAAACTGATATAAAATATACACAATGTCGTACTAAACATAAGAACAGATAGACTCATTTTTTTTCTCTTGCATTTTTTAAAATTATTTAAATTTCTCGAATCGACACAAACAACTCCGCCACGTCCGTATCGCTCCCGATAAATAAACACTCTTAAATGTAAATATATTTAAACGAAAACGTAAAAATTTCTCGATGCGTAATAAAGATAACTGGCACGAAGTATCGGCGTACGTTTCGACTACAAAACGGCCGCGGCGCCTAATTTAGCGATACCAGCGATATGTGGGTGTTGAAAAAATAAGCATTTTACGAGAGCAGATACGGAGGGGCGCCTGCCCTATCAAACCCCTTGTTTATATAAACGAACTACTTTTACAACCAAAATAAAAACGTCGTAAACAAAGCAGATAGCGAGACGAACGTGGAAAGCCTTTACGTTTTTATGGGGCCCAGATTAAAATGCATTAAATCGGTGGCTATGACCCACGCCATGAATAAAACATCGAGGGGTTAAAAGGGTCAGATATGCGAGTCGAATTTGTAAAAAATCTAGTTTATTGATCGGTAAATTGGTAGTCTAAAAAATAATTACGAGAGCAAGTGATTTAATGCCCTCGTAAAACTACTACATATACATTTCTTTAAGAAGCACTGAATAGATTGTTGCCTGTTTATCGAGATAATCTCTTCGACAAATTAACTCGTAAAAGCATAATAAGGTTATCTTAAAATTTAATTAAGATTTCGTATCGCTGATTATCTAGCAATACGATGTTTTTATCTGTGCGCAGCGCGTTGGTACAATGGGACTGCGAAGGTGTAACAAGAAAAGGCCGGGATTACCACCCGAAAAAAATCTTATCGCGGATCTAGAATCTACAGTATCTCGGAGATTTCAAACTTATCGGCGATCTCAATTATTCTATCGCACAACATCTGTCTTGTAGATTTCCGATGCGGATCGATATTCCCAGCGACATGAACCATATCTCCGCATCTTATCTATATTCATCCGATCTGGATCTGCGATCGCATGAAAGGTTAAGACGGCATTGTGCCTGCGAGAACCTCCGCCGTACCGACCGACAGCTAACCAAACATTCGTGGTCAATGGAAGGTCCTGAATAGATTGGCGCGGGTTCGTCCATTGTTGGCATCTCTTAGATACAATCTCGCCCATTTTATCCTCGGTTTTCCTTGCTAACCATTTAGCCGTGAAGAAATTACTTCTTTATAATAATATAATATAACACATTTACTCGGTTCCGTGTGTTGTTGCAGAGCGCTTTGAAAATTTTTATTGTGTGCACGGTGCCCATTATTAAAAGAGTTTCGAAATTTCTGCAGTTTCGCAAATTCACGGGCTCGTGATTTTCGACAATCGCCGGTTTCTCCGGGACTTTTAATGGCGTTTTTATTGTTCCATTCAAGACTTATCGAGTATTATATCGCTGCGTTAATGGTCAGTTGGTCAAGCAGATTATCGACGCTTGATTTACGTTCGTGCGGCGCTGATCGTCTAGAAATTGTTACAAGTGAGCATCGTTAGGTCGTTGTTACTTTTGGATCAATGTAATTTATTAATTGTCAAAGTAAAACAAATATAAAAGGACAAAAATAACAGTAAGGTAATTGTTAAGAGATGAGTAGTTGGACAATTAACTCCCAGTGGTTCTATTTTAAAAACAATTAAATTAAAAAAAATTATGGCTAGTTTTTGCAAAAGAATAAAAATTATCGTTACATTTTTTTACGTTTTTGACCTCAAAAATTTAAATAATATTATATCGCTGCGTTAATGGTCAGTTGGTCAAGTGATGCAGTTTGTTTATTGCATCACATATTCTACGACACTCTAAATATATTAAATGTACAGATGCATCAACTGTCAGGAATACGTTTTCAAGATATTCCTCGATTTCTACGTTTTCAGTGATTTTTTTATATCCATCCATCAAGTATTTAATGCCACAAATAATCCTTACTATTGTCTTTTCATCTTTTAGATGTTGCTTCATTGTGATCGTGTATAACCTCTCGCAATGCCAAAGGGCACCTCGAGGAGAAATATATCAGACATAACAATATCGTTGAGTTGAAATTTTCGATAGAGATAAACTATCTTTTTTGCTCTTTTGTATAAAAATGTTTTTATTTAAAAATAATATGGTTTCTTGAGTTTTGGAATTTGAAAACTTACGTTTATTTTTTTATTCTTTTGAATTTCCGGGTGTCGATTTACAAGGCTAACGCATGAGTCAGTAGTTTGAACAAAGTTACACATTATCTATTCGATTTTTTTAAGCACTAATATGTATGAGTATCGACCAAAAAAAATTTTTCTTCCTCCATGAACACGACGACCCATTATGAATTCATTTTTCTTTGAAAGATATAAGAATTTTTTTTAATCCTGCACAGTTACGGTAATTTTCAATTAACCAAAATAACAAAATTTAGCAAATAATAAACATTAACCAAATATTGACGAATATGGAAAAATGACCACGCAAGATAGAACCAGAAGATTGATAGTTAATTGAAAATTATCAACCGATCCTCTTGAAAGAAAGCCTGCAGTCAAGACTCGTTGGTGACTATGCAAAATTTTTCAAAAACATACTAATAGTGAAGCGCTGAGGATACTGTTTATGGTATTTAATCTTTCTCGAGGATTTTTTCCAATATTATTGAAATTGTTTATTTACAGTTTTAATTAAAAATAATTATTAATCGTTGCAAGATTTCTTTCCTATGACAGCTGCATATATTGACATTTCGTGTAGTTGTAGTTAACAGCACATCCCTTTAAAATGAACGTGATTCTTAAAAAAAATAATTAATCGTTCAGTTATCTAGAATGTGAACTTGAAGAATATTTATCTTATGCAAATCGTAGTCGGGCATGAAATGTTAATGTTAAACGTTACCAAACGTTTGCGTGGGTCTACTAGCGCAAATATACTAACTGATTAAGTCGGTACTGTCGAGACCTGTGATTACATCGCAGCTAGCGACATTAAAACTCCTTTCATTGAAATAAAGTTCTTGCGATTCTAAATGGCATGAAATCGTCCGAACCAAATAGAAATTCATACAAATTCAAAATTCTATTGCAATTTAATCATTTTCTTTTTGAACCCAATTCAAATTAATTCGAAGAGAATCTAAATCCTATAGAACGACAAACCAATGCAAGGGAAAATGTAAATCATTTTAAACCAAGTCAATACAAAGAAAATTCTAGCGTGAAGCCAGGTTAATCTAAAAATTCTAAATCGTATGAAATCGTTCGAAGCTAATGAAAATAAATTAGAATCTAAAATCTGAATGGCATTGCTACTAAGGAAATGTCTTGAAACTAATCCAAAAAAACTTCTAATTCGAAGCCAACCCAATTCAACAAAACCAGATTTTCATTTGCAACATACACATACATAGAATATTTTAAATCGCATCAAACCGCAATCACAACTAAATTAAATCGAAATCGCTTAAAATTACTCCGTCCAATCAGAATTCTAGCTTGAAGTTCACCCAATACAAGAAATGTCATAAAATCGTTCGTGGGAAATCGTATAATCCAATCTTCTTCTTCCTGAACATAAGTTAGCCCCGGATGGCATTAATACATCCAAGCAAACCTTTTGCAACTCATGTTTACATGACTACATGCACATTGAGCGACTGTATCGTTGGTGATCTAATGGGCTCATAAAGAACGAAATAGACGTCATCACACGATAGATTCGTGAAATTTACTTTTAATTATAAAAAAATGTTGTTAAGAATATTTAAAAATATCGCTAAAGCGCATAACAATTGTTAAAAGCAAAGGTATAAATTGCTGCTAAAAATATAAATATCGGTCACTAAAAATAGTCAGAAATCGTACAAAACGGGGTAAAAAATTGTAAAAAAAAATTAAGCTTGCTGAAGCACTAAAAAAGCATTGCAAGTGTGGCTAAAAATCATATTACGTGAATATTAATTGATAAGAAATGAAACATTATCAAATGCGAAATCCTAAAATAAAGTGGAAATTCTGATTTTTTTAAAAATTTTGCAAGCTGAGAAAATCGCGGAACGGAGCAAGATCATTAAAAAATGAAAATATAATAAAAAGCAATAAAATCTTAAATTTAAATGTTCAACATGTTCGACATTGAAATATGTTTATATGTAATGGCCATCAAAATTTCTCTCAACAAACCACTGACAACAGAACACTAACAGGACGAAACCCAAACCAGGATTCGAAATAGATCCGGTAGATGATGACCATTATTAATACTCGATTTTTATGAGAGGTGTTAACGGATGATTCAATTTCAAATGATTTTATAACCATCGACAAAAATATACAACGGAAGATGACAATGTTACTAGTGAACAAAACACAAGTGCACCAGGAGACGTAATTCAAGTGATCCAAGGCTATAATTTTATATATTCTTATGATAATGCTTTAAAATTTATCTATAGTATCGAACCGCTTACGAGCGATGACGTCACAGAATTTCAACATAAGAAAAAATCGGGAGAGCAATTTTCAAAACTGCATTCAAAAAATAGCAAAATTAGTATAATTAGTTTAATTTACTATTAACAGGTGATTCGTTCACATATTTTCTGTTTTTTATACACATTTGTTTCATGTATGTACTTATTTTGCTGCAAGATTGAATATTTATTTTGCATGTAGTTATATTTCAAGTCTCACAAGTTTTAAATTTTTTAGTTTTACGAGTATACTGGACGTGTAGTAACGAGGTCAAATACACTTGTGTTCAAAGTTTTGGATGTTATCGCTCTGGAAGATTGTGATCACCTTTTTGAAATTCTGAATCGAGATTTTAAGTTTCTGCATTATGGCGGAAAATGATTTTGATAGTTCTATTGCGAAATATTTGTCATATAATGAAACACGTTATGTTAATTAAAATGGATATGGGATATTCTAGTTTACCACGTCTTTTACATATAAAACTTGTATCTTTGCCAAATTTTCAAACAAATATGAATTCTTTTCATTTTCTTGTTAGAATGATTTGTAATTTACAGTAAATACTAAAACTATGCTATAAAATGATTCCTTGAATTATTTATTAAGTTTCAAGTCATCTCTGACGCTTGTCCTATAGAATAATTCAAATTATTGATTTATAATCATCTATGATTGAAATGCCCATTTAGATTAAATTTATACGATTTTTATACTTTCATGCTTCAATAAATTTTCTTTAATTCAATTTTTCTGATAGAAACCTCACCTGTTCGTTGTTTACTCTCCTTCAGCGCATTTACAAAGTATATTTTAAAAGCTACTCCTATGCGTACAAATATCGCATAAATTATTCTCCATGTGCCCTCTTATCTCTTACATCTTAATTTTCATTTGTATTTACTTGCACAAAAAAGTTTCTTTTTCGTGTTTTTACCTGAGTTATGTTGGTTTAGTTAATTGAAACATATTGTTCCGGAACAATAGTTATAACAGGTGAATCATTTGACATCCTCACTTGAGATCATTTTGCGATAGTTTTCTTACCCTTCAATTCAAATATTTCGGATATAGAATAAAATTCGAGTACATTAGTTACGTTTGTGATAATTCTAGGAGGAAATTTTGGACATACTTGGACATACAAATTCTAAATGTACGACTAGTGGTAAATAAATCTTAAATATAAAGAAGGATGTTGAATTCACTAAAATAAACCCTATTGCAATCAAGTGGCAAGTGTTAATATTTAAAATTACATTAAAAACGTCAAAAATGAACGTTTTAGAGACTTTTCCTAGAAAATACCATTGAACGTGACTATCGTACATTGAGTTAAAAGCTCTGTTATAAATCAATGAGTTGCGATGTTTCGACAACGCGATATAACTATATCTATAAATTTGCATTTTATTGAAAGGCGCATATGAAATAAGTGTGGCTCAAGGAAACTCTTAGAACATTATTGTAGAAATCTCAAAGGTTTGTAAGACTGTAATTGTTAATGTACAACTGTTATTCAAAGACAACTTTTCAATACGGATCAAATATGGATTGTTTAATATTATCAATCATAAATCGTTTCGTATTAAATACAAAAATATTACTCTACACTTACAATTTAACTCACCAATTGCTTTGAAATTATAGCTGGCCTCGGTGAGTTGTTACTTACTTACTTTTCATTTAACGCATTTTTACGATTAAAAGGAGGGAAAAATTATAATATATTATTCCTGTGCTTACTTACTTATTATTTGTAGGTGAAATGATTAGTAAACGCTTTCACCGTTGATGGAAATCTTTTCAAGCGCTTTATTTGTGTTTGGTTCTGAGTATTTATTATTGTGTTTGAAGTAAAGTTGTTACACAACAAACCTTGTATATATTTTATACCTGACTTGTAAAGATTTTCACACTAGATAATTCGCAGCTATTAGTATCTGTTCACTTTATATAAAACCATTTCATCTGTGTAAAATAATATTGAACACTTACACAAATAATTAAAAATTGCCATCGAAGATATAAATCAGAAATTGAATTAGACATATGAATCCTCGGTAACGTCTCTATGAAGTGACGACGTGCGATCGACAACGATCAAAGAAAACGTTATGAGAGGATAGTAGCTTTGAATAATTTTTTTTTTTCAATCAATCAAGTGAGAAATACCTGACGATTGATTGAAAATAAATTTTCACTAAGATTCGTCCCAAAACTATAGAGGAATTAATAAAATGCTGCTTCGAATAACTTTGGTGCAGTTGTAAAACAACGACGAGAAAGTGTAACATTTTGTTTAAAAGTTTTTATGGTAACGCATTGGGTTGGGTTGGGTGGGGTTGAGTTTTTTTGGGTTGGGAGTAAAATTAAATTTGCAATAACGTACATTATCATTAATTTACTGTGAATGAATTCGCATGAGTTCGAAACGAACTGATAGAACAATTTCAATTAAGAAACTGTCACGTAGTCTGAAATGATATGATAGGAAAATTCAATTCGATTCAAACAATTGCGAACTAATCAAAATGTCACGGAAGTTCAACTGGAAATGGCACATAGATTAATATAGAGCGTGTTCGAATAACGATATACACTTTTGTTCGTAATATTTGTCGCTTTATTTAATTAATTAAATCAGGTTGGATATATTATTGCGTCTAAATTAAAAAGTGATGGATCAATATTAAAAAATATTTTTGCCTTAATTATACGACGTGTTTTATTTCGTTATTAAGTAAATATCTGAATAATTCCGTAAAACTTTGACTGCACACAAAAGAAAGATTATCGCGAACAATAATCATTTTTTTTTAAAGGATTTTTTACTATATCCCGGCAATTATAACAATAAAATTGAAATCAATCTGCAAATTATTTTAAAAGGATTGCAATAAGGCGACGATGAACAATTTGTATAACAATCTATTACTATCATAAAACAAGCCCATTATACACATGTGTTCATTTTAATACGATTATCGACCCGAAATATATTATCTAGAAAGACAAAGTAAGATATCTCGCTAAGCCTCGGTAGCGAGGAATTAATTTTAACTGAATAAATGAAGACGAGTTACTAAACAAATGGTGAGATGCTATATCTTCTTGATTGGATTAATTAATGACAAAACGAAAATTAATGGCGTTTGTTTAGTTTTTCACGTATTTCACCATATTTGAATTTTTTAATTAAATTATTAAAATATTTTGTGATATTTTCGTTTAACATGATTTGTTTATTTTAAACATATAATTGTATGCTATTCTTCTTCGTAAATATTTCATAATTATAATTAATATATTTCATCTTAATTAAATTTTAAAATAGACTGAAATATTCATATGAGGAAGATTTTGTAATTTTCATGATATTTATTTAAATAAAACTAAATAATTCATGCTTTTAATTCAAAACGATTATTAGTTTTTGTAATATTTTCTTGTTCTTGTTGCAAGTCTGATGAATGCTGTGTTGAATGTTGATTCTTAATGAAGTTACATTTCAAAGCTCGCAAAGTTAAGTTTTATACTTGAAATGTAAGAATAATAATGTATTTAATGATTTAATGATATTTTTTGAAATTCTTAGTCAAGATTTCAAGGTTCTGTTTTATGAAGTTGTATAATTTTCAGAGATAATTCTATTGTGAAATATTTGTTATATAATAAAACATGTTATGAATAAAATAAATCAATAACCACGTGTTTGACCTGTGGGATTTTTTTTTATTTTCTTCTTAAAATTTTATGTGATTCACAGTAAATTGCTAAAACTTGCAGATTTATTGTGTCATTAAGTGGCCAGTTTTAAAATTAATATATTTTAACGACATTTAGAGGAAGTATAAAATAACAAAGGAAAGTTTTAATGACTTCTTGTAGATCTTTGTGTTAATGACCGAAACAGAAAAATGTAACTTAAGTAAAAAGCTATTGGTTATAAATCAATTAGTTTGAACATTTACGACAACATAGACAATACAAGAACGAGGACAAACGAGATGTACCAACCAATGAGCAAAGAGCTTTGAATTATTTGAGTTAAATAATTAGTTAACGTATTGGTAACTGATTAGAGCTTCATTTTCACATACTGCATTTGGGTTTGGTAACTGCTTCGTAAACTGCAGCAAAATGATATAAACTACCGATTGTAATATTTGTCATTTTATTTCGTTGGTGAAATTTGGTTCCTTTAATTACATTTTACATTTACATTTTATTTTAAAGTTGTAATGGTAATATATAATTGTTGGATTGGGTTGGGTTAGGTTAGGTTGGGTTGGATTAAAAATTAAATGTGTCACTAACGTACATTATTATTAATATACATAGAAGGAATTTGTCCTAAACGAACTGATAGAACAATGTCACAAAATCTGATACGTTATGATAGAAAAATCCAATGCAATACAATCAGAAATAATTGCGAACTGATAAACATTCACCGAAGCTCAACTTGAAGTAGGACAGAGATTAGTTGAACAATGATACGCAGGTGCGATTGTAATATTTGTTACTTTATGTCAAAGTTATTTTTGTAAGTTATGTACAAATATTAGAAAGTACTGTTGCCCTAATTTAAAATAAATTTGTCGACAACGTAAATCACGTGAACAAAATCTCAATCAATAATAAATTAATTCGACTAAACCCGACACGAAGTAATAGAAAATATAACTGATGCGATTGAAAAAATCAAGTCAACAAGAAACAGGTCTGAAGTAAATTGAAAAAAAAAAATCACAAGAGTCAACTAAAAATCGTAAGATACCTCTAAGGCTAGTCTAAGTCTATTGCGAACAATTAGAACATGATGCACAATATCGACTCATCGATTTATTTATTTGTTAGCTTATAGTTAGTAATAGTTATGTTGGTAAATATGATAGATATAAAGTAAATTTGTGAATAATTTACATCACTGTTTTAATTCGCTTTCGTATCGTTCATAATTTTCTCATTCGTTGCTTCATATCTTTCATGCATTGTCCTCCCCATCCTTAAAAATAGTGTTAAATTCAAAATTCTTAATGCTGAATGCCACAAAATCACAGGCACAATTTAAGGGGGGATCCTGCTTTAGGAGGACTTAAAATATCGTTTTTGGGGGAATTTTTTTAGGACAGAAAAAATGAGCAAGTCTAGTGAACTTTTTAGAGCATTTTATTACATATTTGAGCATTAAAGAAAAAATATTTCGAGAGAAAAATATTTAAACGGAACCGATTTTTATGCACATTTGTGCAACACCTTTCAATTGCAGTCTACAATCGGTGGGAAAGATGTAGCTCGTAATTTTTGTCTGAAACAAAAAAAAACAAAGAAAATTGTAATTCTCATATATTTTCTTCTATGTGAACTAAAAAAAACCCAAAATTTTGAAATTCAAGATTTTTCTCAGGTTTGAAAATAAATGTGCTCTTTGCAGGAAGAGAAAATCATTTCAGCTTGCTAAAAAAGTTGTTTAGAATTTTTTTTCATTAATGTTTTTAGTTCAAATCGAAGAGAATGCTACTAAAGATAAGAAAAGTTTTGTTTCGTTTTGATTGCTTGTCTAGTTTTCTCGCAATCACGCCCACCAGTTTAGAAAAATCGTAAAAACGAAAACTCGAGAAAACGCGCTCTAAAGTTTACGATCAGGAAAAATGTTAATTGTCGATTACTTACGGAATATCTCGTTATAATCCTACTATAGCTCTTACGAATTCAAAATATTATTGTTTCGAACGACCGATTGAACTTTTTTCAGTACATAGTTCGGTGTTATGTGTCTGCGGGAAGGGAGCGTCCGAGCGTTCATGCGTTCGTATATTTTTTTCTCGACACCTCACTGTGTTTAGTGCTGTATCTTTCAAAGTATTGCGAATTAGCCGCTATAACTTTTTATACATATTCTTAGATATATTTGGCATAGATTTGAGCAATAAAAAAATTTTTTGATTTGATTTTTTGAGCCTTCTAAAGCAGGATCCCCCCTTAATCGTACATGTCGTGATTGACTCTTTACAATCATCAACACTGAAAAAAGTCAAAATCGACTTCAAATGCAGCTCACGTCGATAAACATCGAACTTAATTTGCGCTCTGAAGAGATGCTGCAACGCTTAATTTAATCCCGCGTTAACGTCTTATTAATGCGCAATTAATATTTCGCTCCAGTTTATAGAACGCATGCATCACGGCCCCATTTGCATATTTTACGTCTGCTGCGCCCCGGTTAAAAATTTATAACAAATTGGCGCGCTGGTAAAATCTTTGGCAGTGCCTTTCACTATGATAAACGATCGGCGCATGGGACATGTGTTTACATGAATCGCACATTTATACTTTTCTTGTTAACACTCTGTCATAACTTATCGCATTGTTTGCGGATGGAGGCTCGCATGTTGTTTCGCTTTAACGGGACGTTCAGAAGGCTGGATCATAAAATTGGTGCAGCAGGTTTTGTAATTTATTGATGGCAATAAATACATAAAAATCATGAACGAGTTGAAGGTCATAATAATTGAAAAAGAAATTAAATGTCTTTGTTTTTAAAATAATATTTATAAAAATTATTTATTTTTCTCGTTGTTATTAATAAAAACAAGTTATTAGTCATCATAAAATCGTATATAATTATAACGAGTTATTCAACGCTTAACTGATCACATCTAGGTTTAATATTTCTATGTACTATTATTTTATTGTTGCGTCCATGATCAGATACCAATGGGGAATTATTTACCTCAAAGGACACGTCACACGATACACGAAATAAACTCGTCCCGGAGGCAGGGATCAGATAAAATCCGCATTACACGCGCACGGATGAATTTTAAAAACGCACACTAAAAAAACAAACATATCAGATAGAAAAATAATCCCGAATGCGGGCCTCGGAATTGTATAATCTCCGAAAATATTGGGTTACCACGGTCTCCGCTTTATGCGCAGGATATTTAACATAAACATTCGACGTGCACGATGTTTTCGAAACGTCACAAATATCGACGTTGATGCCCGCTCGACCGCACTTGATTCCCGTAATGACAACACTCGAGGAATTTCGTTTTGCGGATATCGCCCCATCTGCGCGCTCGTCGTCAGGTATAAAAATCTCACGTCGAGTGTAGTATATGCAAACATTTTTTTAAAGGAAATGTAAATATTGAAATTCTAGATCTCTGGCGAGCTGAATGGTGTCCAAATATTGAAAGTGCATGAAAGGTTCTTAGGCGATATTGTGCTGGTTTTCCGTAATCTTGGGTAAATGTTTGCGAATGCGCCGATGCAAGAGATCGATAAGAAGCTGTGATTACATTATTAAAACGTATTGTAGTTGAATAAGGATTTTAGGGGGTTTACAATTACATTTTAGTTTAGGTTTTGTGTGGACTTCCTTAGATGACTAGACACGATGCAGGGGTATGATTATCTTGTATTTACATTTTGGTCCTCAGTGCCATAACAAATATTTATTTACTTCATTACTTTAAATCAATTTCGTCCACATGCCCTTTTGTTGAACTATTTGTCTTCGTTTGATTTGTATGATTCAGATTAAAAATAAATTTTTGTGTTTTCCTAATATGTAGTATTTATTTATTTTATTAACAGCTTAATGACCAATGACATATATAAACGAAAGAAATACAAATATAATCGAAAAAATAACAATTCTATCAATATTCAACGATATAATAGGAAAGTAATCAAAAAATAGTTGAACTACAAATAAAAACACGACCAGTAATTTCGTTTTCCAAACCAATTATGAAGACATCTGAGGAAAACAGCGGAAAAAAAATTGCTAGGCGAAAACCAAGTAGTCGTAATAAATTCTAAATGAAAAAAAAAACAAATAGATAATAATGAAAAATAAATAAGGAATGAAAACGTAATAAGAAACGAAAGTCCCCATTGAGCAAGCTCCAAAAATGAACACGAAATTAATTCAACCAAATTGAAATTATAATTAAAACTGTTACAGTGCCAAACATCGGATTTTGCTTTTTTAAGGAATAGCAGATAAATAAAAATTTGACAATAACATCGAACGAAAAAGAAATTAAAACCCAATTAACATAAAAATTGCAAATGATGTAACTGACGTACAAACATTTAATTTATTAGACATATAAAAAGAAAATGATGAAACCACTTGAACAAAAATGTATTAGTAGTAAGTACGTGTTAGTATCTACACCCTCCACGTGCAATATGTGTTACTTGATTAGGTAAAATGCAATATCTTAATTATTCCATTACAACTTTCTTCCATGACGAGATCTACACTAATGGACAAATTATCTTACATAACTAGCTTAATTTTAAATGTACATATTTAAAAGAATATAACGATCCTTTACACCTACTTTCCTCTCAGTCTTATCTCTCGATTGTGGTGTCTAATACCTTAAATTATGATACAAATCTTAACTACATATATCTGCAATTTTCTGTTAATTTATTACCTTATATCGTTAATGCTTACCTGTTGCCTGTTATAGTATTCAATATGTGTGCCAGATTTAAAACTATCGCTTGATATATGAACCAAATTTTTGTTGTTACAGCTATGCACAAACTTTGCTACGGATTTCTTCTAATAATCAGGTTATCTAATATTTTGCAATCATCTAAATTCTGCATCTAAGGCAAGTGTTTATCATTAGCTTAGCTTTATATAGATATTCAATATCTAATCATACATGAATTTCAAATAAATGATAATTATAAACATTTCCGAGGCGTAAAATGTAGTCCCACCGCCCTTCTGATAGACAGACGAAAATGGTATTAACTTTTTTTTGATTTACAATAATTTCGAAATATAATAAATGAAATAATTAAATAATTATAAACATTTCAAAGATGTAAAAAAGTAGTTTGATTGGAATTAAATTTTATAAAATAAAACATTTCAATAAATACAAAGTCAACGTCAAAAAATCGTAAAAATTGGAAGAAAAACAAAGTTGGAATTATTCATTTGATGACATGCCCAAAAGTCGAAATCATTAACGACATCAAATGTGTGTAAAATTTCTAGATAGTTGAAAAGAAAAAGAAAAGAATAGTCGAACTTGTGCAAAACCCAAAATTGTGTAAAATTTTCAATGTTGTTAAAATTATTTAAAATTCTAAAAATGTCAAAATTTATAAATACCGACGATTAAATAAAAGATAATTGCGAGTATAATTTCAAGGTAAGTAATGTAGTTTCATTTGTCACAATAGACAAAAAAGTCAAATATGTTAAAATCACAAAGTTAGCCAAATTGTTGAAATTATCAAGGACGTCAAATGTGTGTAAAATGTCTAGGTTATTGATAAATAAATGCCTCGAAATTATCGAAAATCCAAAAATATGCAAAATTTTCAATGTTGTTGAAAGTGGTTAAAATTCTAAAAATGTCAAAATTATAGATACAGAAGATAACAGTAACATTTTAAAATGATCTATGTTGTTTTCATGATTTTAAACAAAAAATTACCTGACAGTTATTGTAATATTTGAGCTTGTGCTTTTTTGGTAAACATTGTTTTCTGGATTAATGGAACAATGGACTTATTGAATGTAAATCCACCATAAATATTATTTTAAATGTATGTCTGCACCTTAAGAATTTCAGTAAATTACAATTCTACCATCCTTAAAAAATGCCTGATCGCTGGTAAAATGAGAATATTAATTATGATCTCGTTCGATGAATCACTGCCTCCCTATAACACAATTTGTCTTTCAATTATTTAATTTTAACAAGGCCATAACAACTTGACTTAGATTTTGACACAAAATTATTCATTACCTACTAATTGCAATTATTATATTTATGATATCCATGAGCATTCACAACAGACGAACCGGCAGATATCGTACTTCGGGGACGTGCAAAAAATGCAAGAAAAGTTAGAATTTGAAATAAATAAATGAAAACTTAACAAATATGTATAATTCAGACATAAACTCAATTATCATACATTTAAATTATTGATACGAAATAAATCAACATAAAACAGAAATCAACCCATAGCCAACGAAAGTGGAAGCCAAAAAACAACAATCACTTATTTTTTGGCTAAATACATAAAAGGAATAAAATGTAATCCAACTGTTATAGCGATAAAATTATTCAAAAAAGCAACTTAACACCAATTATTTGCATCACCCTTCAGATGTCGCATATTTTGAAAAAATCTGTACAACGCCTACATGGCAGTATATTAAGATAAACGATGGCGGCTGATGTGTAAAACTATTTGTTTCGAAATGTATGAAATGTTCTTGTATATGATTTAAAGACAGCTCCCAATTTTTATGGGTGCTTTCGATAGAAAATAATGAAATTCTTCTTTGCAACATAAACATAATATGTGATATAATTTTCGACAACAACGTTCTCTGGTGGGCAATACTTGGCGTTGTCTTATGTTCTCAATGTTTTCAAATAAACCCAACCCAACCCAACTTACATACAACGTACCTGAAATTTGTTGTTTGCTGTTGTTGCTGGGAGTCAGATACGGCGTAAAAAATCTTTATATTGTAATATTTATTTTAGTGTTTTGTATTTGAGTTATGTATTACTATAGAACAAACATTATTAATGTCGCTTATGTAATGAGGTTTTCAACAAGACTCAACGAAGCTTTTTATCTATACATACTATACAGAAATCAAGGAACGCAAACAATTATCATCTCAGGTCGGTTAGGTTAGGTTACTCGCTATCAATTTAACCTATCCAATCTTTTGGGATGATGTAGTCGAATTACTTCGCTTACCTCGTTCTGTTACAAAATTGGGATTTCCTAATGACTTTGGACTTCATTTAGAATTTTATGCACTGTAGATTTTGACAAACCAGTATATATATATAGCAAATGATTGTAACTCCCATTAGTATCTACTTTTTCACGAGAAAAAAAATTTAAATTCACAAGAAAGTGGACGCCCGGTAGTGGAAGTGGATACTGTTCACTTTTTCTAGGAAAGTTTGACGCAATCGTCCAAATCGAGATTGTTTGAGTTCTGTATTATGCTAAAGCAAAGAAGTTCCACTTGACTGTCGTAAATTTCTATGCCAATGGCAACGTCAATAATTTAGACCCTGCCTCTTCAACTTGCCATGTATACTCGTAAAACGAAGTCACACGTCAAAAAAATTGATACGAACCTTGCAGAACATGTGACGACGTAGCCTAGGGGGTCTAGCAACCAGCCAAAGATTACTGGTTCGTATCTCAGACGCGACTTTGGATTTTATTTCTGAGAAAGAATTCGTGTCGGTTAAGAATTGGGTTTGAATCTGAACGACGCACTCGTATAAGGTTAAACACATGTGCGAATTGAATTTCTAATTTAAAAAGCGATCCTGTCCATGTATTAGGACCAGAAACACTTTCTCCACCCCCGGAAAACTAATCATACTGATTTGAGCAAGTTGTAATGCCGATTGTTCGCTTATGAATATGGCTTAGCTGCAGTGAAGATTTCAGTTTAGGTATAAAATCTTTATAAATTGTAAAAGCAATCGACAATGAAAGAAATAGTTGAAAGTTATCGAAAATCATAAAACCGTTAATTGTACAGAATCGCAAAAAAAATTGTGAGGATCATTGAAAATCGTTAAAATGTTTTATATTTTTATATTAAAATAAGTGACCAAGTAATAAAGTCCTTAGATAGCAATGATGGCTATTATTTACATTCAACTCTTTATTACTTTCTTATACTTCAGGTATAAGGAAATTTATAAATAGAAGAAAGTCCTATGCGAAACATTTTTTTTACATCATAATAATCAACACTTTGTTAAAAATAAGAAACTTAATAGTTCAACATTTTTTTTGAATCAAATTAATAATGTTAAAAAATATTTTAAGAACAATTAACAAAATTTGTTTCAAAATCGATACGAAAAATATCGCAAAAAATAAAGCTTATTTACGTTAAAATTAAAACAAGAATCTAAATTAAAGAAAATAGGACTCGTGAAGCTACAACGGATTTCCCTTAAAAGCTTGAGAAATTGTCCTGGAAATGGCCGACTCTTTATTTTTACTTTGATTGCATATATAAATATACTTAGTGTAAATTACGTAGATTGATGCATAGTAACGTGAACTTGTTCGATAGATGGGTTGGATTGGATTTGATTGGGTTGTGTTTGACTGGGTCATTTGGTTGGGTTGTGTATGGTTGGGTTGGGTTCGTCAAGTTGATCATTTCTGAAAGCACCGCATATAGCTTTGTTTATATTTCACGCGTTGAAACTATATTTACAACATTTTCAGGATCTAAAATTAAATTTCTAAATTTACCATGGCGCTTGCGAACTCACCCTTTCCACTTCCCACGAGTCCATGTTAATTTATGGTCATAAAACCATCTGACAAAAAACATCAACCTAACCTAACCTTGGATAGGTTCGGTTTCTCGATATCAACCTAACCTAACCAACCAATAGTGAAACAAATCGATAACCATAGTGATTTTAACAACTGCTATTGGGCTTAACCTGCGGCGATAGTGATGGTGTTATTTTCAATGATTTGTTGCCCAGAACGATGCTTCAAGATCTTGCTCCTCATTCCGAAATTTAGCAAACCATCTACTATATGTGAATTCCTTTACTACCCATTGGCATTTAAGGTCACATATTTTTCTATCCGCTGTATCTTCATTTAAATTCTTATAGCATTAAGAGACTAATCCGCGCTTCTTAGTAACAATAAATATATATATATATATATTTTCATCTCACATAATAGGTGCATTAAGCTGAACTTAAATGTTCCATCAAAGGAAGGGGAGTATGAGCACGAAATAATTAAAATTAGACAATTACAGAGTAACAAATCAAGAAATATTAAATATTAACGATGAACTAGATTAGCAAAAACATATAAGCTATACTAGATGCCCAAATAACGATATAAAATCACAATAAATGAAGGTGCAACTAATACAGGCTAAGAAAATAGAAAACATTGAAATTAGAAGAAAATAAATTATATCAATACCAAACGAAGCGAATTGTATTTATTTCATGAATTATTTTTGTTGCAAACATTACACAAGACCACACCATTTGCATAATTTGTCTCCAAGTAACCCAAGCCAACCGAACATGAGACATTTTCCGGCAGAAACCAATTCAATTTGTCATTTAAGATCACAGTCAATTAAGTACAAATTAATAGAAATAGTAAAGTAAAACCCTCCTAGTCATGAAAGTTGCATCAGAATGCAATGGATATTAATAAGTCTGCTGGCGAGCTAATAATAAGAACGAAACGATACTAACATTTTCACATACTAATCATTTTACGTATTATGTCATAATTGATAATATTATAATAATAATAATATATTACAGAATTAGTTGTATACGTGGCAAATGTGTATTGGTCAGAAGCATTTCGTTGCACATCTCGCTATTGCTTGTCCTTTATATGAGATTTTAGTGCAATCAAAGAAAATTAATGAAAAACAGGCAAGGTCCGTCCACCAATTATAAACTAACACAAAATATAAATGTAGTAAAATAAATCCATTGGAACAAATAAAACCATAAAACATATATTATGTTATATGAACAATAGGAACAATAAAACAATAAAATAAATTTTTGACAATTTTGATTTGTTTATACAAAACCGAACACAACCCAACCCCAACATTGCCAAAATCGTCGACATTTATTAATTTACATTTTATCAACTTTTCGTATTGTGAAGCAATTTGTTGACATTTTTAACATATTTCACAATTTTGTCAGTCATTTGCATTTTGACATTTGTTTCATTTTCGAAAATTATGATCGTCAATGTTGTCTTTTATTCCGGCAATTGCATTTGATAATTTCGTGTTTCATTTCATACATTGAATAAAAATATTCATTGAAACAAAGTACAATTTTGAACGTAGGTGTCCCATCATTGTTGTTCACTCGAAACAAAAATAGTTGATACGTTCGTTGAATCGAACTGATCGTCTGGTCATTCATTTCAGTTACATCAAATTTATTGATTATGACAATCGCTGGATCACTGGATGTATTCGTCTCGAGAACATTGTCACTTTGATTGAAGAGTACACTTTATATGAGCTTTTATGAGCTTAAACACTTTCTGATATATAACTAACTATATATTATACCTTACTACAACTATTTACGATATTTATAAAAATAGTATGAAAATTACGAGTAGCGTAAGAAACATCAAAGATTATTTAATACCAATTTTAACTTATTACACATAAAAAAATTTATGAATAAAACTAAATAAAAAAAAAACACGAATCTCTGTTATAGAACAAGGTACATACGTGTAGATATATTTAAAAACATACTCACACAATTATTAGTGATAAAAATTTAATTTACAACGTATATCAATTTGGACGACTCGGTCAGAAAAAGAATCGTGGGCGTTGCACATGATATAACGCGTCATCAATCGGATGTCTGATCGATAATACAGTGCGAAGCATTATGATATGGAGCTAAACATAACGAGGTGAAAAATTCAATGACGATATCCATCAGCAAGCAATGAGATTTGAGGTTGTAGACAACGTATTTTTTTAAATACAATTTATTATTAATTAACGTGTGATGTTAGTTTATGTTTATTATTTATGAATCTAGTGCGAAGCAGTGAAAAGATTATTATTTCTTTTGAATTTGGAGCAAATTGATTTTTCTTCGTCATTTTCAAATGCTTATTTACCATTTTTTAGAGTTTCAAGATTACTTTTGTTTATGGTTCCCGTTTTAATATATTTTTAATGGAGGTTCTGTTATTTTTCGTACCATCCCCACATGTGCTTTCATTACATATATTTTAAAGTTTATTCCCACTTTCGCTTGTGCTTTAATTTTTTACTTTGGCTTTTCCATATCCTTATACTTATCTTCCATACATGCATATTTTGTACTAGTATCTTTATTCGAGTAATTTTTTTGTGTGTTATTTGTCCCACCTTCATCTGCAAATCTACATTTTTTTTGTGTTTTTGTTTTTCTTTATTTTTGTATCCTAGTTAAAACAGCTCCACACGAAAATATTTCAATTTGCAGTATATTAAAATTTTTACTTTGCATTTTGTATATTTTCGTTTGGATATTATCCACGTTTGGATCGTTCCAAATGTACAACATTACCTTTGTGCTTATCAGTTTTCTATTTTTTTTAATTCGAGTCATATATTGTTTAATGTTTCCAGCTCTGCCAGTACTCCATCTACATTCTTATTTTGATTTTTCCATTGCAATGTTCTTTTTTATTTTTGCCATTGATACTGAAACTTTCAGCATTCTTTTGTGCTTATTTTTTAACTATTTTCTTTATTGATTGATTGATGATTATTATTAATTTTTCATTCCATCTCCATCTGCATTTCAATTAAATTTTTTCATAACCTTTTCCAGGGCCATTTTCTTTTTTCTTTTCAGCTGCATATTTTATATAATTTGTCGTTCCACTTAGACTTGGAATTTTGTTTAAATTTTTCATGTTGGTTTTCTTAGTTCATCTGCATTTTAATTATATCATTGTGATTATTTTTAACTGACTATTATATTTTCGCTAACTTTTCGTTCATTCTTCGTTTTCAAATATTTAACTTCTGCGTTTCCAGTCATTGTTCAGCTCTTGTTGTTAAAACAAATCTTCTTGGTGACGAGTAATGTACACAACCTCGGGTTAAAAGTGGTTTTCCATGGACGTTCGACAAGATATTGAAGTGTTTCAAACGATCGCGATTTTCACGGCACGAATCGCAAATTTTCCGTGATTTCCATGCCTTAACCGGGACAAAGCGGGCTCGCAACAAAACCCGACACGGCCAATCGGACGTGTCACACGTAGCTTTCGTGCATTTTACACCAGACATCTGCTCCGCGTTAAAAATCGTCATTGTCGAGGTCCGATTCGATGCGCAAGATTTGCAATTATGAAAGGAGTCCCGCCGGACGACGCATCAATGGTCTTTCCATTCTACTTCTTCGGACCAAACTCGAGCCGGCAAAACCGATTCTTTCGTTACGAGAATAAAAGAGAAACTGTTTACGTAATTGTGGCAATAAGCGGACAATGGCCGTAATGACGTCGTCACGTTCATTGATTTGCATTGGAATCGAGCAGTTCACGCGCAGATGCTCCCATTCAGACCGATAAAACGTCGTCTCCCATTAAAATTAGGTAATAGATAACGCCGTGGCGATGTTTACACGAAAAAAGTCAGACGTATCGATTTCGACTTCCGATAAATATTTGTTTTCGTTCGGTGAAACTTCACACGTGTTTAGAATCCCAAATGGCGACTTAACGATCGCAGACGGCGACCCCGAAGCGGAGGGTTTCTTTGATAACGAGACCCAGTGTCGAGTCGAAGTCGAGCGAGTCGAATCGCCACCTCCGCCGGTCCATCTTCTGTGCACGATCCACCGACAAAATACAGGACGTTCTTTGTATCGTGTCACGTCCAGTGTACATGGGGCCTTTGAAACGGCTTGCGAAAGACGGAAAAGGAGCAAGCGTCGCCTTTAATTCGGCGTGGCTGACGCCTGAATGGGCGGCTAACGAACTCCGATTGTTAAGCAAATTGATTTTCATGCAATTTTCTATTTTAAAGTGGTTAATATGCGTTTTCTTTTCTATTTTGAGTGTTAAATTTCGAAACCACTGGACGAATGTCCTTTGCGAGTGGCACGAAAGTTTGTGTCATTTAGCAAATTTAACAACGTAATATTGCGTAAATGTTTTTTAAAAATGCACGAAGTGTAGCAATTCATTAAGCTACTGTTTTGTATGGTTTAAATGGTATTTATTTAAGTTCATATTTGTTTTTTATTCGTACGAAAGTTTCTTAATCGATTAACGAACTTTTTTCTCGAATTAACATTTTACACTCATATTATATGTTGTTTTATTTGTATTTATTGTTTTCTTTTATGCCTGTTTGATTTTAATGAATCGATTTTTGTAAATTTCGTTCGTTACAAGTCTCGAAAGTACCGATTTAGACGGTCAAAGTAGACGTCTTTGATTATATAACGGAAGAAGTCTATGAATATTGACGTCTAGATGACGTTAGTACACTCACACAAACTGTCTGTACTTTCTTTGATATAACCTTGCAAGGGAACGGAGCCGTGCTTTAATCCCAACCAAACCTAAAACCAGGGGTTTGGTCGTTTGATTGTGTGACGTTGCAATTTGATTTGTTTCATTTTTGTTAATTTTCTTTCATTCTTTCTTTTTATGTTTCATTTTTATAAACATGATAAACTGATTTATTCTGTTTTAATGTTGATCGTTATATTTACATTGTTTTCTTCTTTTTGAATCAAACGATTTTTTTTCATTACCTTAATTTAAGTTTCAATTTTGTATTTGATTTTCGTTTCCATTAATCTAATTTTATGTTGGTTTTATTTGCGATTATTTTCGATTATATAATTAGCAATTGTGTTTTTCTTTCGATGTTCCTCTCATTGTATTCTTTCGTGCTTTGTTTAGGTTTATATCCATTTCATAATTAGTTGTCTTTTATTTATATTTCATTTTCATTTCCATTTATCTAACTCCATTGTGGTTTCGAATATTTAATTTTTTCTGTATTTTTGTGTAGATTGTATCGGTGGCATAATTAACGTTTTGTTTCTCTTTCGTTCTTCTTCTAATTTTCACCAATTTTTCGTTTTATATTATATCGTCGTTGATTTATTGTTTTGTTATTTTTATTGATTTGACTTTTGGACACTTTTCTCGTTTCAAATTCCCGATTTGTGTACTTTGTTTATTGTTATTGTTATTTGGTTCTATTGTTGATATTAATTCTACCGGAAATTGTATACAGACTTATTTAATGTAGGTCTCTAACTGTCACATGATTGAGATAATTTTGAAAAGTACTGGACAGAATTCGATGCGGTTTTTAACTTTCCATAAAAGATTTCTTGCAGGAGGTGTATAAAATATTGATTTGTGTAGTTTACATGAGACAATTAGTGAGTAATTTATTTTATTTCTGCAAATTGAAGAATAACTGCCCTCCGGGTGCTTCCTTCCTTTACATTTCCTAAACAGATATCGAGGCAATGCATGGAAGAATTATTGAACATAAAACAAGTTCACGACAGCCTATATTTATTTTTAAAAGATTGCTGTCGATTTTCTCTCGTACGGGCCCCTACAAAAATAATTCCTGACAAGTCAATCATTACACAACGGATGCATAATATTTTTTTTTTTAAATATATGGATACAAACTAAACCAAACGAATCCAAATGATAACACGAATCCGCATTGGAGATGATACCAATCAACTTGAAACTGTTGGAAATGTAGATGGATGAAGAAAGAGTGATTGTAAGTAAGATACATGCGATATGAAAACTGTTCTAGTTTGTAGAACTGTACTTACTATGCTATGAGAGAAAAGATGAAGGAAAAATATTAATTGAACAGTACAAAGGGACAAGATTGCTAAGAGACACTTGCAGAACCAGCGAGAAAAATGCACCAAATGCAATGCAAAACCTAAGAATTGGGCGAGGAAAATATAATGGAAATGTTTATTCAACTGGACCCAATAGGTTTGAAAAAAGTTCGTAGAAGAACATTAATGACATAACAAATAAAAACACGATAATGAAGTACATACGTGCCATTCTAAATAATCCAAAAATATTTCAAATTATTAAATATTTACTAGAATTATTTTCATACGTTCATACCTATTTGGTTTTTCCAATAATTGGCTTGGGTTGGGTTGGGTTATGTTGGGTTGGGTTGGGTTGGGTTTGTTGTATGAAGCCGGTAAAAGCAAAAACATAACACACCAACACCAAATATTTCCAACCCTAACCTCACATAAACTTAAGAAGGGAAGTAACCCATGATAGTATCGATACCCCCACTCGTTATATTACAATCGGGTGCAATAAAAAATTTCGATCTAATAACACGCACGTAATTGGCGAAATGTGTAGCATATTTTACTGAATAATAACACCTAAAACTTGTGTGTGGTATCAAATATTTACTTCAAGGCCCACTGCATTGGTATATACCCTACTTTCTTTTTTTTCGAAATGGCTGTGACAGTTGCCTAAACGTCAGAAGGCGTTTACAGGTTGTTATTAGAGTCGGAGAAGGTAATACCAAGTATTGAGCATTCGTAGAGTTCATCTGTTCAGAATGCCAATAGTTAAAATTTAATTAATTAACCTTTGTGTTGTAAAGTTTTCTGTATATTTCAAATATTCCTTGATTCCTTTTGTTAAAATACGCGTGTACTGTATTTTTTGGTAGCATTTAAGAAGTAACCTTATCATTTAATATGTATTAATTTTTTTTATAAAAAAAAATGTTTTAAGTGGTGGAAACATTTTATTGCACCGAGTGTATTTTATCGTAAGCAGTTGTATTTTTTTTTCTTTTATTTATTTATATGGTCTGCGTTGTGCTGGTTCATGATTATTTAACTCTTTCTTTAATTTTTGTTGCATTTGGAATTGGTTTTGATTTTAATTTCTTTTTTATGTTACGATCAACTATTTTCCAATGGGAATCGAATAAATAATCGGTTAAGGGATTTGTCGTAGTAATTGTTTTCAATACGTACGCTCAAATGAAGTTTTGACTGTTTGTTTGCCCGGATGTGGAATAAATCTCATTCGGAGTCAACAAAAACATATTTATTTTTAATTCGAAACAAAAACAATTTGAAAATAACAGTAAAATGTCACTAGCAATTGTTTCATTGTTTGATTATAATTATAATAACTGATAGAATTGTATGTGCCTTGTATTATAGGATATTTGAACCCGGAGAAAGCTATTGGTAACATTTCTATAAATACATTTATTTTCTATTTATCTTCGGGGATATTTTTAACACATATTTTTTTTCTATTTTCAACCCGAATATACAAAATTAATAAGAATTAACAAAAAAAATCTATTATAATTCAATAAAAAAATGATGAACGAATGGGAATCAAAATTGAAGGTATCAAAGCAATTTTGACTTGAAAAATAAAAAGAATTAGTAGACAAAAGGATAAACTTCATTGAAAGGTTTTTATTATTCTGAGTTACTTGTGGCTCACATGGAGGTCCTGCTAAAATGTCATCACCTGTTTGAATAAAATCTTCATGTAAAATGCTTCTGATGCAGAAAGTTATTTAGTTTGAAGATCGTGAGCTGCTCAGTCAAATAAAAGGTAGTAGACGACATAGCAGGGTATTAATCTAGTAATACTTAGGCTATTTATGTTGAAACCTCAATCGAGTCATTAGATTTATTTATTTTTTTATATATTAGCAATAATAATTCAATTCATAAAAAGTATTGAATGAATGTACGAGAGAATGAATGAGCGGCTCAACGAGTAAATGAAAAAGGGAAGGAAGTGAAGGAATGAACGAAGGGACACACGAGCGAACGAATAAACCCACAATTGTATGTCACGAACAAATTGAATTCAAAGTATTGCAATCGCAAACGTAATTAAGGTGTTCATTTGGTTTCTAACTTTTTTTTATACTCACTTTGGGTGCCAAATTAAATTATATTCTCTAGATTATGATTGTGATCACTATAACAATATTAATAAACTTGTAAGACCATCTAAAGTTCGTTTTCTCCAATTAAAAGAAAAACAAACCAAATTTAGTGGATGTTAATGCTATAAATAATTACTTCGTTAATGGTGTTTCTAATTCAAGTTTCTCTTTCGATTATGATATCGATGGTAATAACTTTACAAATTTATTTGGATTTTCTTTTATTGATCAAAATATAGTATGGATATAATCGACAAATGCTGTCCATATATAATTTATGATATTACCCATATTATTAATTATATAATTGAACATAATTGTTCCTGATTGCTGGAAACATTCTATAGTATCTCCTTTACCTAAAAATAATGAGCCGTCTAGTCTCAAAGATCTGAGACCAATCAGTAGCCTTCCGACTATTTCCAAAGTCTTGGAACGTGTAGTACATGATCAAATTGTTGACTTTTTGAATGACTGATCTTTTAAAAGTCACTGATGATATACAAACTGCAACTGATCAAGGACTTATAAGTATTTTAGTGTTATTGAATTTCACTAAAGCTTTCGACACTGTAAATTATAATATTTTGTTATTAATTCTACAAGAGATAGGTTAGTAAGAGTGCAATACAACTAGTTCGCAGTTACGTCGATAAACGTCAACAAAGTGTAAAGATATTTCATTGCCAATCTTCGTATTGCAACGAGTTCCGCAAGGTTCAATTTTAGGTCCGGTGCTTTTTACAATTTATACACATAAACTCACGAGTTAAATAAAGCATTGTAAAAGCCACATGTATGCAGATGATACGCAACTGTACTGCTCGTTTAGACCTCGGGATTGCGAGCAGAGTGTTGCAAGCCTACATGCAGATTTGCAGAGCCTTTATGAATTTGCGGTTACTCGAAATTTGCAGATTAATCCGGGTAAGTCACAGGTTCTGCTTTTTGGTAAGCCTAAAATTTGTAATGAATGAAGCAACTTTATAAGTATTGTACTTAACCATAATTCCAATCGTACCGAAAACAAAATATCTAGGTCTTATTATCGACAATACATTTCGATATCTCGAGCAAATTGCAAAATATATTAAGCATGTGTATTGGCAATTGCAAAAACTCTTTTCGTATCATTTACTATTGAATGTAGACGTTAAACCGAAACTATGTGAAGCTTTTGTACTTTCGCAATTCACTTACTGCGCCTGTAATTTACTCTATGACTATTCATCGTAATGAAAAAGTTCAAAATGCCTGGTTGAGATTTTTATATGGTATCACAAACTTGGGGATTGTGGGTGGCTTAACATGAAGAATCGCAGAGAGTTTCGGTGCCTCTGTTTGTTTGAAAAGATATTTATATTTCAGTCACCGCCCTATCTCCATCAAAAAATAAATATTTGTTCACAATATCGCTAAAATAGAACCATTGGTAATCCGACGAAAGAACTAATCTAATGAAATGTGAGCAATCTAGTGATGGAAAAAATCAAATGTCACGAATTGTCGTGTTAATAATACAAGTAAAACTTAATCAAGCTCGATTTTATCAAAAGTCAGCCGATGTGAACAACAAAAAAGAATAAAAATTCACAAATAGAAGTTGAAGTCGACAGAATTCATAGAAATTTATAAATCAGTCAATCCAACCCAACCCAACACGAATTTAGTGGTCTTTGTTATTAATTTAATTTTAATATTTAACAAATTTTCTTCTTTTTTAAATGTTTAAACTTTCCAGGTTATATAAATTTATCAAAATGTTGTCAAGTTAATAAATGAATATTCTCAAATAGAAATTCAACTCGACAGAATTCACAGAAATCTATAAATCAGTCAACGCAACCCAATACAACTTGAATTTTGAATTTTTTCAAATTTCCAAAATTTTTACAAATATTGCATTTCATTCAACTTTTTTCAATTTTGTTCCAAATTCAACAATTCTTCAAATTTTTCATGTTTCAATTTTTTTTAATTTAAGTCGTACCAATTTCCAATGTTTCCAAATTTTAGGGAGACAACCTCCTGTAGGATTTATAATAAGATGCAACTGAACCCAATCAAACGCAAATTTTACAAATAACGTGAAAAAGCCTAATCTAACCCAAACTAGAAATACATCCTCAATTCTGCAATATAGCCTTAAACCTTAACCAAGTCCAATTTTACCAAACGTCAGCAAATGTAAACAACAACAAAAGGAACCAATTAAAAGAAATATTCCAAAATAGACGGAGATATTTGTACATGATCCAACCCAACACGAATATTTGTTGCCTTATAATTAAACTCAGTTGTGTTGGAATATCAGGAATAAATTGCAATCATGAAATCATTAAATCGTCACAGAAATGTATGTAATCTCTAACAAACATAGTACCAAGCACAACATAGTAATATTTTAATGAAAATATATTCTTTATTTTGAAAGATTTACAAAATTGGTAAATTTTGATGCTTTTAATAATTTAAGACAATTTTAGATCGTTTTAACTTTTTTAATAATTACGACGTGTAAACAATATATTAAATTGGATTTTTTAAATTTTTGAATTGTTTTCACCTTTCTCGACAATGTGAATGCAATGCTCTGAATTCTAGCCAATGGTCCAATTCGTTACAATTTTGTAAGTTTTGTGTGTCTTTGTGTTAAAAAATTTTCATGACTTTCAACAATTTTGTAAATTATGACAATTTTACGATTATTACGATTGCGATTATTACGTTTCACATTGTGGCCTTTAAGAAGCCAGCAGCTAGTGGCTTAATTGACGTGGAAAATAAGCTATCGCACCCCTGTTGACAATGTAAAAATATAGGAAATTGAATTTTTTTAATTATGAATTGCTTTAACCTTTCTTGACAATTTTGGCAATGGACAATTACTTTCAATTTAGTAAATTTTGTGATTCCTACAATTTTGTGTTTGTATTTTAATAAGTTTTCATGATTTTCAACAATTTTCTAAATTATGAAAATTATGTAACGATTATTAAGTTTCAAATTGTGGCATTTAAGAGGCGAGAAGCTCTAGACTAGACTAGAAAAACTCGATTGACTTGAAGAATAAGTAAGCCCACCCTTGTTGACAGTGTAAAAAATATGTAAAATTGCGTTTTTTTAAAAATTTTTGAGTTCTATATTTCTTGGCGAGTTTGATAATGTGAAACGATTTAAATTCTAGCCAATATTCCAATTCGTTACAATTTTGTATATTTTGTGATTCTCACAATTTGGTGTTTGTCTTTAAACAATTTTTCATGATTTTCATAAGTTTTGTAAATTATGCCAACTTTGCAATGATTATTACGTTACAAATTGTGACCTTTTAGATGCAGCTCGCGGCTAGAAAACTCGATTGGTTTGGAAAATGAGTCAGCCCACACCTGGAGTAACAAACACAACTTGGTGCGACCAGTTTAATACTATTGAATTTTGTTGGTATCAATTACTGTACAGATAACCATAAATCCTTCACCATAATTGCTTTATAATTAAATCCTTAACACAGCTTTCGAGCTGTATTTTACAACAAACTCGGCTCCAATTTATAATCGGTTCCGGATGATTTAAGCTGGCTCTGATTCAATTCGACGTGTACCAAATTATGCAAATGAGAATTCTCCATAGTCGCCGCATGTGTGTCCCAACGTCGCACGATATGCAAATGCGCCGGTAAATTGCAAAAATGAAATTTTCCTCCTCCAGAAATGGGGACAAAAGGGGCAAAAGGAAAGCGACCGGCCGCGGCATGTGTTCGCATCCGATTAATCACCTACCCGATTTTGAGAAATGATTAAGAACGAGAAAACACAATTACATTGATTGCGGATCACTTAATCAAAAATTAAAATATGCGACGCACGTAGGCTGTTACCGGACGAAATTACAGACTCCGACGTAGTGGAAGTAATTAAAAATTAGCAATGCTCTTGTACATTTTAAATGAGTACATGTTCTTCGACGACCTAACAGCATGTAGGCTGCCTTTTTCACGACCAGAACGACCGGATTAATGGTATCTAGTCGCGTTCTACGGCCAGTTCGGCGAATCGAAACTTTCAAAAGCACCCAATCGGCATAATTTTATTTCGATCGACTTGTAAAGTGTAAATTAAAGTCTTTTTCAGCTGGCGCATTAAAACGTAATTGCGCTTTATTGGCTTCCATAATGCATGTGTCGACGTTTTCATTTGCCTTCTAATGCGACAAATTAATACAAATATGTCGGGTAAAACGACTTCCAACCATATTTTTTTATGCCCCTCACCGTACTTTCACAATGCAGCTAGAACCATAAATACATATTTGTAAAGTGTTATTCATGTGCTTGTTTTCGTTGAATAGTTATTTATGTATCAAGACAAGAAAGTTTAATTAGTATATTATTATCCGTATATTGGTTGTAACTGGAAAATGCAAATGATAAAAAAATACTGAGGAATAATCTACAAAGCAGTAACCATACAATAAAACTATAAAATCATTGATAGAATCTGAAAATTTGTATAAAAATAATTAATACTCTGCTAAAGAAACTGGTGGTAGTAAACCAAAATAAAGCAAGTTGCCCATTAAGTATATTTAAACATATTTAACACTTAAATGTATAATGAAGAAGTTTCATTATACATTTAATTGTTAAATCAAGGTGTAAAGTGAAAATAAATTATAAATAAAAAATCTACTGAAGAAATTAGTATTTAGATTTGTTAAAAATTAAATTGATTTTTTATTTATAAATTATTTTCACTTTTAAAACCCACAGTCTCCGTCAATTTATTATTGTTATCAAGATGTAAAATGCAGGGTCTTCAAAATTTCACTAGTGGGATACGAATCATAACCAACTATTCTCTGAGAGTAATGGCCATATGCACAATTCAGTCTGAATTATACCTAATGTACGTATCGCTTGTGGAAAAATGAAATTTTACATATTTTTTTAAATTATTTTTAAACGTCATACATTAAATTGGATTGGAATTCCCAGCATAAAAATGAGGCAGATTCCAAAATTGTTCTGCTAGCAAATATCACTGCTAGACATTTTTTCAGACATATTTTCAAATCATCGTCAGGAAATTAATTCTATACGAATAGGGACGTTGAGTTTGGTTAGGTGCACGACAACTTTGATTCTTCGTGCATTAAGTTAGGTTGGAACCTGTAATGAAAGCAAAGACCATGTGAACCTTAGTATTGTCATCACGTGCGTATTTGAATATTTTCGTAATTATTGACAAAGTTGCACTTTACCAAATGAACTCGTCACGAAGAGATCATCAAACCGAACCAATCAAATCAGCTTGTTAAATTTCTTGTGGGTAATCAGTCAAAAAGACGCACCAACCAATCAAAATATGACACCAACGGCGGAAATTTTGTACGTTCAAATTATATTAGTTATTTACATTAAATTTATCCATTGCATTTGACACGATTTCTCACTAGATTTTACAAAATATTTGACATTATTACTGATTTGATTGCCGGTTGTTCGATGCAGTGTATTAATTATTATTTATTGGTGCCTTATTTTGGTGATAGATTAGTTGCTGTGCTGCAGGATTTCCCACAAAAACTATATATTGTTAATTTACTTTAAATAGAGAGATTGATTACATAGATGAGATTGGGCCTGCCAGATTACATAGATGAGATTGGGCCTGCCATCAGTAGCCTTTCAAAATGTAATGTAATGTAATGTAATTTCATCTCATAGACATTCTTCACTATCTATGTGACAAACGCAGTAGATGCAGATTGTGCTACGTTCATGACATATTTACTTTTTTTACAATAGGTAGTCCTTGAAGGACATATTTTTTTTTCACTGGGATTCATAACCAAAATCAATATTTGTATAAAGCTTGAGCTGGACACAAAAATTTTTGAAACGCATTTGTTTGGGTTTACCCTTAAAACATAAATAAAAGCATTTGTGGGATCTTCATTTGTGAATTTAGACAATTTTAACAATTTAGTGCATTTTAATATGCATTAACATTTTATATAATTTCATATATTTCTAATTTTTTTGTATTTTATCAATTTTGACATTTTAACAGCATTTAGCATTTTTACATATTTAGACGATCGCTTTTATTTTTAGCAAGAAACAAAAATTACAAACGTAACACAAGTTGTTTCTAAAATTAGTCAGAAACTCACCATTCCTCACCATTTGAGATTAATTCAAGACATTTTGCTATCGGAACTAATGTTGCTAGTAATTCTAATACTCGAAAATGGGAAAGAACCAGGAAAAATAAATGGTGAGATTATAAAATGCTATCATTAGTCAGAAATGATTTATTATCGATTTAGTATTTGTGTTCAATTTGCATTATTTTTTTTAAAAAATTTGCTAAAATTTGAAATTTTTGACAACTGTTGAATTTTTTTTAATTTTTGCTCCCATATTTTCATTTTACTCAATGTTGCCCTTTTGATTTTTTTTGACAATAGCTGTAATTGAAAAATATTTAAAAATCAGAAACAATATCCAAAACTTAAAAAATTGACAAAATTAGTGTCACGTTTTACTCGAAGAACCGAAATTAATTAAAGGGAACAACAAACGGTGTGTGCGATTATAAAACGGACCCCCCTCATTGGTAAGAGGTGTTGCGTTTTTTACCAGTTTAATATTTGTGTTCGTTATTATTGTTTTTTTATTATGAACCCAATAAGAAACAAACGCAATAAATGTTGTGTAAAATTGTTAAGAAACTCACCTTTCGCATAGCTGTCATTAAAAAATATTTTAAAATCAGAAACAATAAATTATACCAAAGCCAATAGAATTGAATTCGTTGGATCCGGTTGGAAACCAACCAGACTGGTGTATGTAACCGTTTGAGGATTTCATATGCTTAAGGTACTGTGAACAAACGCGAACAACAATAAGGAAAAATATCTGTAAGCTTATTTGCAATGTGTACAACGTTTAACATAATTATAACTGGATTGTTCAAGAGTTAACAACGTTACGGATATTTATTTATAAGTTCATCATTTACACCATTTACTATTTTACGTCGATATCGTTAATAATTATTATTAAATAATTTAAAGATTAAAGTGGTTGATTTTGTTCCGCATTCCAACTTGTAAAATCTGTTCTGCTTTTTTCTCGAGTAATGAACCGCGTTGCAGAATTGTTCTTCAATTGACTTCAGGATCGCTAAGACCGAAAAGATCACCCTGAAGATGAAAATTGTGACATTGCCGAAACGTCGGAACAATTCTTACAAGGACAATTTTACAATATTGAGTTATTGACCCTTCGTGATGTATCCTTCGTTGATTGCTTTACAATGACTTTGTTACACGTGTCACTTGTATCGTCAAACAAACAACGACACCATCAACAAAAAAGGAAATAAAAACCATTTAAATATATGAGGTACGCTATTTGAATATTTAATAGGTCATGTAAACCATGTGTCCTTAATTCTAATTAAAGATTAAAATTTTTCAAAATCGTGGACTGTACTCGGTTTTGCTGTTGGCTTAGAACACAAACGCAGTTTCAATGTTTCGGTGGACGCGTTTGAGTGCTGAGCTAAAAGTTCTTAATTTCTCTAGTATATGCCTTTTAATAGTTTTCTGTTAGCATTTGGCTGTTGTTAGTTGTTCAGCGGAATGGAATGGCAATTTGTTGTAATTGCTGACCCCAAACGTTCGTAATTACTTGGTGGCTGTACTCATAGGTTTCCCACAGAAAAATATTGACAATTTATTTAATTGAGAAGTTGATACGCAGATTGAATGGGTTCTTCTGAGGATTACAAACCGGAATGAAAATCGTCCAGGACTCCTATTAACTTCCTTCAATTCAGCAGATGTTAGTTGACATTTTTCAGTAATCGTCATCATCAGCCCACACGAACCTTTCCAAAAATGCAATTTCAACCTAAGTATTATCACCTCTTTATGTGACAAACCCAGTTCATGCACATTATGCTACGTTCATAATATATTTAATCCGTGGAAATTGTAGTTTCACAAGCGCACTGAGACCTAGAACCAGAATCAATATTCGTACAACGCCGTTAGGTTAGACACAAAAATCTTTGAAATGCATTTGTTTGGGTTTAACCTTGAAAAGCAACTAAAGCTCATGTGAGAACCCCTCAAATTAGCCCCTGAACTGTCAACAATTGGTGAGATCTTAAATTGAAGCAACAGCCAATAGAATGGATTCCGTTGAATCGGGTTGGAAAGCAATCAATCTGGTGCACACGTTGTTGATTTCATAGGCTTATGATTCGGTGAGCAAAACGTGAACAATGTCAAGCTGTAAGCTTATTGTTGCAATGTTGAAGATGTGAAAACGGCAAGGAAATTTGTTAACAACGTTAATTAACTAAATTCAGTCAATTACTATTTTCCTTCGATATAATTAAGAATAATTATTAAATAATGTAAATATTCAATTGTTTGGTTAATGGTATTTATTCAACATTTACGTCAATTACTATTTTCCTTCGATATAATTAAGAATAATTATTAAATAATTTAAATATTCAATTGTTTGGTTCATTTTGTTTCGTATGGCATGTTGTGTAATATATTTTTGTTTCTTGATCCTCTTTTGATGAAGTACGTTGTTTGCAACTTGGCTAGTATCGTCACATAAACAACGACATCTCCATCAAAAACTGAACGAAAAACCAATATAATTTAAAGATGAGGTATAATATTTGAATATTTAATTTAGGAAACGCCGAACATTTTTGCTGTTGGCTTGGAATACTTCAGCAGGCGGCTTTCAGTATTGAGCAGAAACTACTCAGATTTCTCTAGCATAAGCTCATAAGTAGTTTGAAGTCCGCTCAGAAAAATTGCGCATATCATTGGAGAAATACATACATTATCTACCATTTGCTCCGATCCTGAAAGTTAACTAAAACAACGCAAAGCGTTGCGTTGAAATTGGACATGGAATGCATCTCGATTTGGTTTACACTGAAGGCATTCAAAGTTGATTATTCTGTACTAGGACACAATTTTTTTCTAATATTTAACTCAACCCAACCCACCCAGTGAAGCTACTAGTTATCTTTGTCAGTATGATGAACACAATGGGCTGATCAGTGCAAAATGCATTTTTTATCTTCAGGTTCACACATCCGCAGCTGTCAGGGCTAGATTTTTCATATAGGACATTTAAAATAAAATTCGACAGAATTTTAACAGTGTTCCAAATCGTTGAAGTCTCGGGAAACAAATAATTCGATTACGAAATGTCACAATTTTTATTTAATGTTAGTTGCAAAGATTGATTAGTTTTGTAACAGTACAAACATGGAAATAAATATTTTTTTCTAACTCAGTTACGAAACGTGTATTTTTTTTATTTACACGTTATAATCTAGACTGTAAAACTATTAGAGCTAGAAATACCCGAAAAATAAAACAAGGATCAAAGAAAAGCTAAATAATGTGAAGATAAAATGCAATTTATATACAAAAGCAACGAGCAACGCACCTTTTCCTCAAATTTTCATAGTTTTCTCATGATCTAACACATACAATTCTGGACGACAACAATGTCTACTTCTTTGAGCTTTTTCTACAAATAAAATTGTCACGTATGGATTTTTCTTCTCATCAATTTCCGTAGACTAGAACCTAAAATACCCCAGAAGTCTTCTATTGGTAGATTTTGGGTCTTACGTACATTTGGAACTTTGCACTTTTGGGGACGACGTATTTTTACCGCGTAACGTTCATGAATAGAATCATAACGCCAAGTCCGATCTGAACAGATAGTTACCATCAAAATGATATGTATTATTAAATACATATCATTTGGGCCAGCAACCCTTGAGCACTTCTGCGTTGATGGGTGGGCCAACAGAACGTGTTAAGATATATTCTTCAATGTCCTCCTAAAAAGTTGTTAACCAGACCAAAATCGTGTCCTCAATTATTTCAACTCGTCTGAAGAATCTCTGCGAATTGTTTCACAGTATACTTGAAACTGTTTGTCGTTCATAATAGATTAAGTAGCATTTGTTCAATGTGAGGCATAGGACAAATTTCAATATGTTTCAGTTCTTTGAGGCGCGAAATGAAATGGGTTTTACACCCTTTCATAAAAATCTAAGAACTTCTCTAAAGTTTTTTTATTATATAGTCATTAATATGTAATCATGGAACTTAGTAGAAATGTACATGAACGCTGATCACAATAATGTAATACAACAATTATAAGTAAATATATTTCTAACATGTGTTGATATATCTTCTTATCACCCCCCGTATAACGTTACAAAAAACACTTGCCGACAAATTTACCACATGATTCATAAATAGCTATTTTGCAAAACGTGCGTGGTTAGGACTTTAGTGAAGGAATCTGTAAATTTAAATCGGTGGTCATAAAACATATTGAACTTGAATGGAATGTGATTTCTATATTAGATCGTGCAAAGATAATGAAGGGCTTGCTAAAAATTACACCATAATAACACTAAATGTAAAAATATTAAATTGAATTATTCCAGTAGAGGTACTTATCTCCCTTTATTACATTTCCATGTAGCTTTGGAAATATCTTTTCTTTTGCAGTCTAAGAACTTGCTTCCGCATCAATTTTCGCGTTTAAACTTTATGACCGAGTATTGTCATGTGTAATATGGCAGCGAAAAACAAGTGACATATGTCTACAATCTGGTATATAAATACCAGTGAATGTTTTCTCAGCAATATTTGCAATATTAAGCTTCTATAATATATCATCAAGATGGTTAATTCCTTCCATGTTTATGCTTTCTATAGTACAGGACTGAGGAACTAGTACTTTCCCGTTTCCTTCTCACCACATCGATATGTTGATGATTTCTTTGCGTCATTAACCGCCGCTACTTGTCGACGTGTCAAATTTCTGTTCGTGTGATTACTTCCACATTTTCTTATTGAATTATTAATCAAAACAGATATTTCCTCCCCCCACACGCTTAACTTTCAGAATCAATTGAACAGTGGGAGATTAAAGTCTACTTTAAAAGCGACTTTGGATAAGAAAAAACCTCCTTGAGTTCCATTTTTTTCCATATTCTCCCTATTTCCTTTAAGTCGTAAATTTCTCTACTCAATTTTATTCTGTGCCTTGGAAAAAGGTTCTGTTATCGACTGCCATGGTATCCATTGCTCTATTACTGTTTTTATGATTTACAAGTAATGTTGCAAAATACAGATCAAATAAATATGATGCAGTGTCGTCAGCAGTTTATGTACTACTCTAGTTTCTCGATGTGAATGTACTAATTTACACTTTCCCATAATTCGTATATTTAGTTCGTTGCTTTGGTCCAAAATTTATTTCTCACAGACTTCCTAATTTATTGCGATACTCGTTTCATACCCGTGTATATTGATCCTCTCCCCGTCCCTTCAATTAACTATTTTACTATTCCCAGATACCATATTCGTACTGTTTCATGTTTCAGTTTCAGTTTTAATTCTAATGTGTTTCCTGTAGCCCAAACTTTTTCTGGTTTGTCTATTCTGGTTTTTGCATTAATAATAATAATAAACCTTTATTGGCATCTTACTATCTTATCTATATTTTTATAAATTACAAATTATCTTTATATGTTATCTACTGCTTTTACACATCCTTTTCCAATATTTCCCGCCCTTGTTTTACCACCTTCCATCTCTCTCTTTCCTCCTTCTTCCTGAATGCCTTTCCCTATATCTATCTCCCGCTTGGCCACCTTGCCTTTAACATAAATACCTTTATCTATTTACAATTTCCCTACTTTTCCCATTTAGTTACCCTCTTCTCATCTCTTCGACCCATACATTCACCAATCTCTTCTCGCCCCATTTTCCTTATTTCTTCCTTCGTCCCATAACTCAATTCTCCCTATTTCAGATCTTGAAACTGTTCACCTCCCTCCTTGTCATTATAACCTATAACGGATTTCCATTTGATCCTACGTATGAATACTCCCCTGCTTGTCTCCCACCTCGTATCCATTGAGAGCTTCCCAATTCCTTTCTTATAATCATGCTAACAGACACTTCTTCGTTCACCATTTCATCTCTTGACGCCCTCCATTCCCTTTCTCCGACACCTCTCCATTCTTCCAACCCCGTTTCATTCCCACTTCTGCCATTCAAACCCCCTTCCCGTTATATAACCTCGTTCATTGGTTGTTATATATCGTGTATATTTCCTTTTCCTCCCTTTTTTGCACCAACCTTTCATGTTCTTCCTGTCATACCCACCAGAAGCCGTCCACATTCAATTTTCTTTATGCCATCCTCGTTCTCTTACTTTGTACTCTTTACATATCTGTCTGCTTCCAAATTTCCCTCTCCATTTCTCTCTCCTTTTCCATCAGGTCATGGTCTATCTAATTCCTTTTTCTTGCGAGTTTGTATTTATTACTCATTACCTTCTCATTTTCCCTTCCTGATATCATCCTCTCATGCATCATTCCCTCACAACTTGTATGCTTCGTCAACCTAGTCTACCACCTGGATTTCTTTTCCGTGCATTCATAAATAATCTATGATTAGAATTTAGTCCTGCTACCTCATTCCTCTTATTATACCACTTGTATTCAGTTTCTAAACTTTAAAATTTACTATACCATCCTCTTTTCCCATATCAATCTATCCTGTTTATTTTAGTAGTCAAGTCTAAAATGTCATAATTTTACTTTGAATAGGTTTGCTTCGATTACTCACACACACGTACATATACATAACCTTGTAGATTCGTACAAGAAAGTAGCAAAGGGTGTTAAAGTAACATCAATTAAAAAACCGTTTTTGACTGAAAAAAGGCTGATCGTTTGGTGTAAAGAGCATAACAATTTAGCCATGTACATGTTTGTTCAGCTTATTCGGAAATCGTTTATTATGTTCTAACACGACTGAGACACCACAAAAGAAAATATTAATAACATCCACCGACAATGCAAAATATGAAAATTCCTGTTCGCAAAATCTCGAATGCACGCATCCGCTGGTACAATGTAAAGAATGCACGGCAAAAGGAAGTAGTTTAAAATTGGTTTTTGTGCGTCTATGTGTGGGTGACCGTTGATTCCGGATAAGCCTGCTAAGATCTTAAAATAACAAGTGTACGCCTGAGTGGTCTTTACGGTTATTGAAAGAAATCCGCCCTAGAAATGGCCACTGTCGCTCCCCGGAGCCTCTTTTAAGTGTCAAGTTACTAAAACGGTCCCCTTTCATACCCAACCAAACATGTATTTGTTAAATACAAATTTTGAAATCCATTCGGATATTTCGAACCGTACGGTACATTGTCTGGAGTGTTTTATTACTGGCAAACATTTGGGAAACGCGATGGTCTAATATACCGAATTAAATGCAACACATCTGTTACGGATTATTTCTTTCCCATTTATTTGATTTATAAGATGTAAAATTACTTGTGAACTGTATGTGCGGACGAAGCCTTATTAAATATTTAATCACCGCTGTAAACCCAACGCGGCAATTAATACTTTCGACTAATTGAAACGCTTCCTGCAATGAACTCACCAAATCGCCAATTAAGTCTTAGATTAAATCTCATCAGTTAACAAATTTGATTAACCTAACAGGGACGTTTTTTCCCACAAAACGCTCGATTTTAATTGACACATTGCAGCAGAAACTAATCGCCCAATTACGGACCATCACCGTTTACGTCGTTTCCTCTTCTCGGGCTGCCCGATTATCAGTTTGTATCCGAAGATCGGGCCCCGAATAACATGAATAGATTTCGTTCGCCCATTGTGCGGGACCATTATACCGTAAATTGATTTGCCCATTTTACCATTATCCTTGTTATGTGCTTGTACGGGCTCGCACAAACAAAGATCTTTTGTGCGTGGGCTCCGTATCTTCGTCCTTGTTTCCTTGCGGCGTTCGAACGCGACGAGCGAGACGGCGCGCCGTCGGAATCGCCTGTGCGTGCACAGTCCTCAGGAAAACGCCGAGGATTAAAAAGCGTGTAATATTGTTTTCTGCCTGTTTATTTTCGAAACTTTTACGCTATCCAATTTCATGCTCGGCGAAACCCGCAAGCGGGCATCGCAGAATTGCGCGAGTTGCGCAACACCGCGGTTACGTAAAGCGATAATTAACGGCGGTAATAATAACGCACGGATAAAAGTCGCAACTCGTCGGTGTCGTTTTTGTAATGAGAAAACCCGCAATTACGCGCGAGCGTCACGCGAAATTAATACAATTTAAAAATTACGGTCGCGGTTGTTTTGTGTGTGTCGTTGTTCATGATTTTCACATTTGGCTCATTTTTTACCTTTGACCAGCGCATGGAAGGAAGCTCGTCGTTGTGTCTGATAAAATTTCTATCGAGCGCATCACTATTGAACCACTTCCTACTACCTAATTATTTTCAATAATTACGAAACACTTTCCAGGTTAATTTTAAGACGTTATAGCGATCGTCTAGCGAAAGTCCATAAGGGCTCCAACAGTTACGATTTTTAAAACATAGATTTGTTTCGGGAAACATAGAAATTGAAAAATTGTGAACTTTGCACACCTTCATTGAAAACCAAATCGAACTCAATTCCAACTCCGATTTCTAACCAAACCCAACGAAACTCATTGCATGAAATTTCGTTTAGTTTCAGGATCGCAGCAACAAATAATTACTATGGACTTATTTCAGGCAAATATATTAAACAGTTTTCAGCTCAGCACTAGAAAGCTCTTACTAGTTTAACAACTGCGTATTGTAAGTAAATAGCAAAACTATGTGCCACAAATATTTTGAAAAATGCCGGCGTCAAGTCTACAAGCATGTCCTGGAGACATTGCTTGATTTACTGGTTACTCTTCGGTTAAACATTGATTATTTGTATATATAATTATTTAAACTTTATATGCCTTAAAGCCTACGGCTTGCGTTATATTTTTCTCCATTTATTTCTGTCCTTGTTTCTTCTGTAATTATTTTCCAAAAAACGGAGAGCTTATCAATATCAAGTAGAGGAGATGATCAAGGAACGCCAGGAAAGGATTGCCACAAGCATTAAATATATAGGGACAATGCAGCACATTTTAATTAATTTAAATTAAAAAAGTATTTTTTTATAAAAACATATTAATATGGAAATACACAATCGTCATTTAAACAACATCTTCATTTAATTCATCTTCATTCATAATTCCTATAAAATTCTTGAAAACAATTTTTATTTTCGTTTAAGCAATTTAATTGGTCACAAAATGCATTTGTTTGCCTTTTACAACCTGGTCGACTTTCTTAGATAATTGGTCAATGATGCATTGCATCTAATCTTATATTTTAAAAAATCAGCTGTTGGCCAATTTTTCTTCTGTTTCTCATATAATTAGTTAGTTTTTCTTTTTTTTTATCTGGATGCGTCTTTGTTACTAATAAAGATTCACAGCTGTTGCAATAAAATACTACTATTACTAGATCAATAAAATGGAAAATAAAATGGTGATACAATTTCCTTGATCTAATAGGGATTCGGTAGTATGATATTAGAGCATCTAGCAAATCCACACCTCCCATAAATTTCCATCTACTTCAATGGAAACCTTTGAATTTTTATCCAATGTTTTCACATTTCAACAGTTCCTCTGCCTTTCTTCTTCATAACTTTATCCTCGGGAAAAGTCAATTCAAGGATACAACTTGTGCCCAAAATTGGAAATCCATTTCAACAAATAGTTAATGTGAACAAAACCAATTGTCACAAAATATTAGGTGATCTACATCTTTCCTAATATTTTGAACCAGTTCCAAAATAATGTTCGCACTTGAACCTAAGTTTGGATAGTTATTTAGTTTTCCTATATATATTTTGAAATTGTGAAACAGTATCGCCCATTAGTATCCATTAGTATCGCAAATGACAAATATTTTACAGGTGATTGACTAATGGTCTGATTTTATTTATCATAGGATCATTCTTGGTTGCTCCTCCGCATTGTCATTCAAGTGTAAACATTTTATTATACCTTCAAATCGATCTCTACTTATGATTTCTGTAGTCAAAAAAAGTTCAAAAAAAATGCTCTTTCAGTTCAATTCAAATTGAGTATCTTCTTTAGATTTGGTTGTATAGAATATAAATTACTTTGTTGAATGTAATCTAAAATCATATCATTATTACGAAAATATCCAACTGGCCTTTTCAGTTCTTTCGCCCCAGGAATATTACCAACCCAACCAATTTCGCATATTCCTAACACGTTCATTTTTGGTCACATCCTTCCATAATTGTTTGTTCGTAAGGCTAGAAAGCTGTTGCCGATGAATATTTGCATCATTCTATATTTTTTCTTCGTTCATTCCTGATTCTTTTTCACTCGTTTCATTTTCTGATTATTCTTCACCAGTCTCATTTTCTTATTTTTTTCCAAATTCATCCTAGCAGCATTCATTTTGAAAACTAATGAGTTATAGTCTTCATTACTTCCACTCAAGCAACTGTCTTCCATTTCCCATATCTGTATAGTTTGCAAGGAACCATACTTCTTTTTCCATAAACTAATTAGAAATATAAATAAATAAAATAAACTTACGAATTAATTTTCCTAACATTTCATATATCAAAAAAGTAACTATCGCCTTATGTTACCAACCAACAATAATGAATAAAATAAATAAAAATTAAAAATTCATGTTTTATGTCCATTTTCGGTTGACGTACATCAGCGCCATTGCAACTAAATCGAAAATCCCTGTAAATATAGCCACAATCAATTATTCAAAAAAAAAACACGAACCATTACACATATCTAGTAGTAATTTTATTATTATTATTTTACTTGGAAGTTTACAGAAAATATTGAAAATATCATTGTGTTGTCATACAAGCCTTGTATATTAACTGTCAAGTATGTACTATTAACTTTTCTTGTTACATTAACAGTTAGCAGCATGTTTTGCGATGAGATTGTACCAAATATGCTACACCCAGTTGTAGAAAAGGTACGTCGTGAATTTGCCGCTTTCGGCGTTAGGAGGTTAAAGTCAAATAATATATCAAGAAATACAAAAAAAAATTCAAAACCATGATAAGCCCAGGAGTAATATATGGCGGAGTATGGAAGTATTGAAATTAAGCAAAACAGAAAAGAATGCATTTTACATTTTAGAATTACTAAACATATGAGTTCATTTGTTGTCTCTAGGAGTTCCATTGTAAAGAGTAGTTTCCTCGTGAAATAGACGAATAATATTCAGCTTTATTTTATATTCGTAGCAAGTATTCTTTCTGGATTTGCTTTAGGGAATCCATTTGATCCACCACCGTCTGGCTCATCCATGAACCCACACCTATATTCTTTCTATATACAGTTTTTCATTCATTCCTTATATTCTAAGCTAATATTTTGTATACTACAACTGGCAATACAATTCTACTATTATTGTCGCAAATATCTTGTCATAACTTCCTTGTTGCACATTCCTACAATCAACTCGTATATCCTCTTCTATAGTTCATCTCCTCCTTATTTACGTTATTAATTCTGCCACTATATTTTTTTCTACTGCGGAGTTTTAATGACTTTTAGTTATATCTTTAAATTGTTATTTCTGTCGGTGTGCATATTTTCTCTTCCTTCACTTCATTTATTAGTTCCCATTTGCTTCCTGAAAGTTTTTGTTCAGGAGTTCCTTGGAAAATTCTTCCACAAGCATATTATTAAATTGTTTATTCATCTTACAAATATATGTCTGCTTCGAAAACTTTGGTTTTATGATTTTTTGGAAAAAATCATAAATTTTTTCGAAAAAACTTTTGAAATGAAAGTTGTTTAAAATGACAATATATGTAACTTCTGTACGAATAATTTTGTTCGATATCATGTACCGTTTTCGAGATATGGAAAAAGTGATAAGATTCCACTCAAAATAGGACGTTTTCCTCCTCTTTACATACAAACGTTAAGTTTAAAGTTTCAGAGCTCCAGCTTTAATCATTTGGGCTGTAGAGCGCGCACACACAGCACACAGACTCACAGACACACAGACACACAGACACACAGTACACACAGTACACACATTCCAAAAATAGTCACAATCGATTCAGGGGACCTCAAAACTCGTATATCCGGTAAAATCTCGAGGTCGAAATTTTTCATGATTCCTATACTTACTTATACATAAAGTATAAGAAAGTAAAACTGTTTTAGTTATTCTTAAAGTTTTTACATTCTTATACTTTATGTATAAGTAAGTATAGGATTCATGAAAATTATCGAATTCGAGATTTTAACACGTTTTGAGATCCCCTGAATCGATCCTGACTATTTTGGGAATGACATCTGTGTGTATGTGTGTCTGTGTGTGCGCGCTCTACTGCCCAAACGATTAACGCTAGATCTCTTAAACTTAATATTTGTATGTAGCAAGGAGGAAAACGTCTCATTTTGAGCGCAGTATCTCAACTGGAAGCGATGGTTTACTCTTATCACCTTTCTTCATATCACGAAAACGGGGCATGTTATGGAATAACTTAAACTAAAACAATAGTTAAAGATATTGCAATTTTAAATAACTTTTATTTGAAAAGTTCTTTCGGAAAATGTAGTATAACTTACTATAAGAAAGTTCAGTGCGGACCACTGCAGATTTTTTTTATTTTATCGTCACAGTAAACCCTATTTACTGTCTACGTATCTTTATTGGTTCTTACGTCTGGGTTTGGATTATTTATTTACCTTTGTTCTCTTGCGTTTCTTCTTCTCACTGTACTGTGTTTTTTCCCCTTTTCTGCACAACTTATTTGCTCAATTCCTGACTAACTTACTTTTCTGTCCTGTTTCCTTTTAGACTCTTACTTCTTCCATGTTTTTCTGCTTGGGCAGATCCCTTGTCTGTTATGTTTCATTCCATATGCACTGCATCTAAGTAATGATCACAATCTATGTCCGCCTGATATTTGGATAATTTTTTGATCGTTGTCTTCTACCAATATGAGATCCGTCTTGTTTATAACTCCTCCACCTGGTTTTGGCAATGTCCCGTTGCAAATCTCTAGTATTTATTATTACTATGAGTTAACCGAATAATAAAATTCAACCAACTTAATTATTAAAATGAATAAATGGTAAAGTTGTCAATAAAAAATTGACGGAGTTAACAACCACCACTGACGTTCTCTCATCTCCTAAAACTTATGAACTCAGCAGTCATACAGCGTGGTTGCATTAATTTTGTAGGCGTTCAAGTACTACTGAATTAAATAACATATTATGAACCTAGCACAATTTTCACCCAATGGTGGCTACATAAAGGAGTTGACGATAAAAATACCTATAAGTTTCAAGGACATTTATTTTTAGACTAGATCCATATATAGCAACCAATATTTGGTGAAACGAAGGAAGGAAGAGACCACTCCGAATCTGAGCAATCATGACATCCATTGATAATTCACTGTGTTTATTTCAAGATTAGCATCAATATTACATTTTTACATTTTTGTATATATGTACCGTTACGGACTTTGGATATCAAATCAATTACAAAAACTTACCATTTGCGAAGCACAGGGACCAAAAAAGCACCAACGGTATCAAATATTACAAAGATTAAAAATTATAAATAAATGTGAACAATATTTTTAAATCAAGTAAGGATCGTGTGAGCTATGACAAGCAAATATAATGAACAAATACTATTATGTTTGATTATTATTACTTTATTTTTTCTCTTGGCACTATAATTGCTGACAGTTCTGTGGATAATTAGTCTGAGCTGTTGATGTCTTTTATTTATATTCGTAATTGGTTGATGGTTGGGTTCTCAAGGGTTCTGTTTGCTATTCCAATTTAATTAATAATAATTGTTTATTGCCTACTTATAATACCATGCTTCATTTTGCCTATGCTTCATTTTGTATCATTATCTTAGGCATCCACAATTAACCGTGCACCAGTGATACGGCCAAGTAAATGTGTCTGCTTCGTTGCTCAAACCCAAACCATCCTAATGTATTGGGGTTTCCTATGGCGGCGACGGGTAGCGTTGGACGAAAACCCAAAACAATGCATGAAGCTTTCGACGAAAACTTACCCCAATGCATGAACCTTTGTGTTTGAGTTGATTTCAACCCAACGTCACCCATTATATGAGATTTCAAGATGCGGAGAATAAACTAAAAATCTGAAAGACATTATTATCTTCTTCAAAACGGTGCTGATTTCAAAGTTCTTTTCAGTTATATTTGCACTTAGCAAACCGTACCTACGACAGTTCATCTCAGAGATTTTTGTGCCGAGCTTTCTACGAAGTAACCTACTGCATATTTTTTACTGCCGAAACAAGACCCGAATGATATATTGAAGTTCTTCGTGGGCAACCAGCTCAAAGAAAGAAGCTTCGTCGTAGTAGCTTTATCTTAATATCAAACGAACTAATTGGGTTTGTCATAGGAAAAGATCGCCCGTAAGCATTAACAAATCCCAGTGAATTCAACAAGAGTTGCAAGAGTTTCGGTGCGAAGTAAGTCTCAGATATGTGGAACATACGACAGCCAATTTCTGCTGAATTTAGCAGAAATTCGCTGAAACAAAATATATCTTCATTTATGTGGCCAATTTTGGCAATTTACACACAAAAATCCAAATGGACGACTTCGTGGAAGTGCTACGTCCATATTCCAGAGATGTCAGCCTTAAGATTATTGTAATGTGTTCGAAATCACTCTCTGTAACAATACCTGTATTGTACGAGTTGTCAGTTCTATTTACGTAAACTAAAAGCCTGATTTGTAGTCATTACTTGAATGGCTGGGTTAGCTTAAACTTTTGCTAAACGTGGAAAATTAGTGGTGGATTATAAGTGTGATCTTTGACTTCGTACATCAAATCAGAACAGAGCGCATCAGGGATAAATCAACTCAAACTTGATTTATAATATAAACTTTCCCATAATTGAGAGGTTGGTTTCTTTATTTGGTAAACACGCAAAATTAGCAATAAATGGGAACAGTAAAGCCTGTATGGAATTTGGTTTCATTCAACTTTCAAAGAAAGAATTTCCGATTCAAAGGTCAACAACTTTATCGTCAATCATCATCAATTTCATGTCGTTTTGTTTTCTGTTTTCATAATTTTGCCAAGCCAAGGATTCCACTTGACAATAGGGGGGGATTCTTTCTTCAATAATGTTAGTGAACCCATGACCAATGGACCCTTAATAACCAACGTAGCAACCTTGCACAAGCTCACAAACCTAAAGGTAGTGCATTTTCGTATGATCCTAACCATAACGTTGGGCATATTGGTAATAAGTTCCCAAATTCGAACGTCGAATGCAATTTGTTGATTTTATGATATTTTAGGTAGAAATAAATCAATCAACTTGCTTGCTTGGACTGGACACATTGCTTCCATTCATCTCTTCCCAGAGTTATGTATTGCTCTTTGGTCTGTAATATGATGAGCTTTCTCCCTAAAAAGAATTTGAGCAAAATGTTTATCCAAATAAATAAATACATTGTTAATAACAATTCTGATGTGAACCATTAGTCATAAATGCTTACTTATCAATGATTGCTTTTAATAGAATTTTTCTTCAGAGAACATCCACAGATGTTAGTTAAGGCTATCAAACTAGTCAATTACATATGGCTGACATAATTTTGCACTATCGTCATTAATAATTATCCTAATAATAAGAGACAAATTAGAATTTACTTTTGCTCTTAGAGAGAATGTGCTAGAAACTTCGGTATATACAATTAACTTACATTTCGATACTTTATTACCAAGTGGAATGCCCCAATGGATTCAGTATATGCCCCATATAGTTAGAAAATGTCGTAGAAGACAAATTCATTTGTTTGGTGGAAGGCGTCATAAACAATGATGAAGCATTAAAATTAATGGCAAGTAATGATCCATTTTTTGACAAATAGAGTTGTTAAAGGAACATATCCATATATTGGAAACATTATTTTCATTACGTCAACTCAAGCGTTCGTTGGACGATTCCATCATAGAAAATAAATATTTATCGCATTAAGTGTTCCAATAAACAAAATTTCAAAGCAACAATAAGATCCCCAAGTCACTATTTACATTTATCATCCGTCTTTATTGACGGCCGTCAACAATGCGATCCGTCGACTTTTGAATTAATTTCAGTTTACGCCTCGTTTCAAAAGACACGGAAAATTCGAGAACCGGGGCCTGACAAAGGTCGAACTGGGCAGGACAGGGCTGGAAACCTAAGAACTGGCGTTTTACAATCGCACGTTTGGTCGGTGCGGTTTTCGACTTTAACGGCGACTGCGATCCCGAACGCATAAAGGCCCTTTCAGAGTCGCCCATAATAGTTATAAATTACCGTCTTTAGAGTATCGGTTTTGTCGACACGTGTGACGGTTTCCGAATGTGTCTCGCCTAAGGGATACCAAACAGATCTCGAGAAGCATAGAAACGCCCCGAACGACGCAAAGCATTTCTTAAGCGTTTTTCGGAAATTATATGCCAACGAGCAAATGAAAGAAATGTCGTTATTGCTCAATGGCCTTTTGTGCGCGTGTTTGCGATGAAATGGGCTGAAAGTGCGGAAAAAACCGCGGCGCACACAATCTTGGGCGATGCTCATCGAACGTTATTTACGGATCGACGCGGTGAAAAAAAAAATGCAGCAGATTTCATTAGAAAGTTTTATAAACGTAAATCGGCAATTATTATTTATGCACATGCCAGACTAATTAGTAGCTCGATTCCTTTTCGATTGCGTAAAACTTATATAATTATTTATGATTACTAGGAATAAAAGGTGCCGCTAGAAGATATTAATAATAATTATTGTTATTTTGTCTTGGAAACTGTATAATTAGCACATAATTGAGTGGCTGGCATAAAATAGTGTTAAACTACTAGAAAGTTCGTCAGTAATCTTTAGAGAATATACCTACAAATGAAAATGAAACCAAGACGCGCAACATGAGCCCAATAAAAAATTGTAAATAGGTTTCATTTTGTATTACTCATTGTGCATTTATGCTAGTTGTTTGTTTCTAGTTTGTGCCGTGCGATAGAATAAAATTGCGAAAAGTGAAACGATTCTAGGTTATTTTCAAACCTGATTTTCTTAACCGCCTGTATTTGTTACCGCATCAAACTGCTCACAGTTTTGACAATTTGTGGCCTAAATTCACATTAAAACCGTGATCTTGCACGTTGTTCTATTTGACGATTTCAGCATAAAACAAACAATGTCACAGACAAATTTGTTCAAGACTGCAATAATATATATTTATTGGTCTTTGCTACATAACAGTAGATAAGATAAGTCATACATAAATAAATACACAATAAAGTACACAAATTCATACATAAGGAAAACAACGCTAATTCAACAGTACAGCTACAGCTTGTCAGTTAAGTCAGTGGTTTAAGATTAAAAATAAGCCGAATTATTCTTTTTTGTTGAATAAATACACTGCATATATCAGTAGCGCAACCCCACACCATCATATTATAGGAAAGATGAGAATACGCCATTGCATAATAAATATTTAAAAGAGTAGGTTGATCTACACTAGCTTTCATTTGTAAAATTGCAAAAAATGCACTGTTTAGCTTAGCGCAAACATTACATATTTGTTGAGACCATCTAAGTTTATTATCTAAAATTGTACCAAGGAATTTGGACGTTTCAGAGAACACGTAGACAACATTATCGAGGGAAAGAACAAAGTTTTCTGACAATACTTTACGATTATGAAAATGCAAGAACGACATTTTATCTTTATTTACGATAAGGCGGTTTTTAAGACACCATTCATAAAATTCGTACAAAGTTGTAGAAGCATTATCTAATAGCTCTTCTTCTGTGTCAGCTGAGATTACAAAAGACGTGTCGTCTGCAAACATAACTACAAGACCTTTCGTTATTGCTGATGGCAAATCATTGATATATAATAGGAATAATAGAGGGCCAAGAACAGATTCCTGCGCTACACCTAGTGTTATGTTAAATTGATTGGACACAGTATCATTAATCTTTACCACTGTTTTCCTATAAGACAGATATGATTCCAACCAACTGGCAATACTTCCCCTAATACCTAATGCATGTAATTTATCCAAAACAAATTCTCTAGCAATCGTATCAAATGCGCAAGACAAGTCAAAAAAAATACCCAAAACATATTTATTTTTATCCATTTCCCCATACACATGTTGTAAAAACTCAATTGATTGGAATCTATAAAATTTACAATCCGCTTATATATAATTTTTCAAAAATTAATAGAGAAAATACTTAAAATACTAATTGGACGATAATTTACAATATCTTTATTGTCACATTTCTTTAGTAGGGGAACTACAGAGGCCACTTTCAAAGCAGATGGTATAAAAACTAAGGGATCGATAATTTGATTGATAATGTGACAGACAAGATGAATCGTGATTCCATCAACGCCTGATGACTTTTTATTCCTAAGACCACTGATAACTTGAAATATCTCCGATTTTTCAATAGGAAATACATAAAAAGACTTTAACATAAAGGATGATGATACGGTGCATTGTCTCGACAAATTATTCTTAAAATGTTCTGATATTTTATTTTTAGCAAATTTGCAAATTCGTTTGCAACAAACATTGGCTCGCTTAGATTTCATCGCGACTTTAAGCATATATTTCCTTTCACACTGGATTTTCCAAGATTTTTATTAATGTAATTCCAGGTATCTTTAATTTTATTATTTGAATTAGAAATTTTGTTGGAAAAATAGTGTTGTTTTGCTTTAATAATATTTAATTTGTGATTCCTTTTTAGATTTTTATATACAATTTTAAGCTCTTCATTCTCACAATTGTTAACAATATTAAAAAGCTCTCTAAGTTCATTGCATAATGTCGTGAGTGACCCAGCCTTTGTCCTTTATATTTGCTCTAGAATGTATAATGGGGCAACTTATATCTACCCCAGTTTTAACTAAACTTATAAAACTGTTAAATGATTCGTCGACATCTTCGACGTAAACCGTTGAAACCCAGTCAACAGAATTAAGATAGGTTGTAAGTTCAACAATATTCTGCTGTGAGATGCGTCTATAACTAAACAGGACATTCCCTTTCACATCCTTCGGTAATGGGGTCTTAAATGTTAAAACCTGAGCTAAATGATCAGCTACACAAACATGTTCAGTAGAAACTGAAAATTGACCAGAAGGTAGATTTGAAACCATGTAGCCAATTGCGCTCTTGGTCGTCGCACCATTCTTATTTGTATATATTCGTGTTGGCGTACATATTTTATTAATCAAATCAAATGACTCAAATAGATCAGTCAAAATACCTTTTTGCTGTGATTCTATAAGTGAATTTATATTGAAATCACCACAAATCACAGTATAACGCGCTAAGTCATAAATACTACTAATCGCTGAAGAAAAATATTCAACAAATGTATTAAAATGTCCAAGTACGGACCTATATAAATTTATTATATTAATTTTACAGTGACGTAACTTAATTGTTACACCACATAATTCCACATTCAATTCAGTTGAGAAGTCTTTAAGTGAACTAATCTTTTTAAATTCAAGTCCATTTTTTACAAATATTGCACAACCTCCATGTATATGAAATACTCTGCTAAAGTGCGCAGCTAATATGTATCCCGGTAAATTAAAGTGTTCAATATTCAGCTCCGTACACCAATGTTCAGTAACACATAAAACATCGATATTACTAGACTATACATAACAATTCCAATTGGGTAATTTTATTACTAAAACCCTGCACATTTACGTGTACTATCCTAAATAGCGACACGCCGTTGATAGGTCCAAAAAATGGTTACTTTCTGTTACATTAGAATTGGAATTGGAATTGTTAAGCAACACATTATTTAATACATTCTCATTTACGAGTAGCGGAATTATAATAAGATTATTATAATTAACACTGTGCACACAATTCACACTGTTCCTAAACACATCTTGATTGAGTTTTTTAATGCAGTCCGCAGCAACATTCATTAGTTTCAATTTTCCTCTATTAGACAGATGTAATCCATCACGCATAATGTAACAACTAGTTAAAACTGAGTTTATGTCAACAATATTAATATTACTTTCATTGATTGATTTTATAGTATTACATAGATTTAAGTTGAACTTATATATGAAGTTATTAACTTCGATCGACCGGAACAGATACCGGAAGAGATACAAATATAACATTAGTATGAGGGAGTTGGTACACTGAGTCTTTTATGACACTGTTATTTAGTGAAAAACCTGATAAAACATCATTAGATCCAGCCATCGCAATTACATAATCAGCTTTTGTGAACTTTCGTGTTAAGGAATTTATATTGCAACTACGTCAGCAAGAATTGCATTTGGTTTGCAAATTGTCATAATTGCATATTTGTCAGTATTCACATTAATAATTGAATCCAAACTTTTTGAGGTATTTTTACCATGACTATCGGTAAGAATCAACATATTATTTTTACTATTAGTAATATGTGCCTTAAGATGAATGCTTGATTTCAAGTTATTGTTTCCAATATCAAGATTTGCATGTTTGTTGTTGATATAAGGTGTTGGTGGTATTTTGCCAGTAGTCGAAGTTTTACGATTAGTTTTGCAAACAGACGTAATGTTCTGGTTGTTCGTATTATTTTTGTTTATTAAATAACTGGTTTGGGTAACAGAGTCGGCGAGATTTGTTCGAAGTTTCGTGTTTTCGTTTAATTTCGCTATTGTTTTTCGCAGGTCAACAATAGTTTTATCTTTAATTCTGAGTGTGCTTAGAGCATGTTTTAAATGCGTCTCTAGTTTAAAAAAATTTTCTGATAATTCAGCTAGTTCGAAATCAGTTGTGGGGAGTTTATTTTGCAAATCAATTACCTTTGTTGATTTCAAATCTGTAGTTCCATTGTCGTCCTGACTAACAACTGTTATGTAGCTATTGTTATGTTTGCTCTTCGTCATTGTTAGGTTTGGCACGCAACTGGAGCCTGCTCTATTAGTTTTGGACCTCGTTACTGACATTTTCGAATTGCCGAGTAATAACCGACTTCCAGTGCAAGGTCACGCTGTACTAGACGCACATGAAATTACTTGTGCGCGTAGAGGTCACAATACAAGGCACTGCCTTATTCTAGGTTAAGATTCCGGAATTAAAAAGTTTAACTTTGATGATTCAGAAGTTGTATCACACACAGTCAATAGTTCAGGATAACCGAATATCACAATTATTGATAAGTTATACATACACCTGACTTGATATTATAATTGTAGAGACAACCGAACAATAGTAACACGCTCTCACACGTACACGTTGTTCTGTACTCCGTGATAAACCATTGACTTTGTCATTAAAAACAGATCCCACTAACGGAGGCAGGTCAGTTAAACAGAAATATGTGCTTTCAAGTTCATGCACTTAATCCAATTTACACAAATGTTTAGGACTACGACAGCAAGAAAAAAATCCCTGAAAATCGATCATAGTAACTTTGAAGTCGACCTCAACAACAAGATGCCTTCACACGTGAAAAAAGAAAGAGGAAAGCCAGAAGGCCAAAAGGAGCTGGTGTTGTTCGTTGAGCTTTTTAAAACGAAAATCCCCCTTATCGTATAATCGCTTTGTACCAGGATCAATCCAAAATATGAACGAAAGTTGTCACCTTTCAAAGTAATGTCTGAGAGAAACCAAACCAACAGAACCCAATCCATGAACATGACTTGTTCCATGGTTGAATCCAATGCAACAGTTAGCATGCATTTTTCTTTCGTTTCACGATCACAGTTATAAACCAAACGGGAACAAACGTACAGATTTTTCAAGTCAACAGCTTAAATACTATGTCCTTATTACAGAAGAGAAGAATATTATATGGGAGAAGAGTATAAGAGGAGTGAAGCATGTGGAAAAGGAAGAGACGAATGGAAACACTGGTGGGAGGAGTCTGAAGAAATGGGATGGAGATGGGTATAGGGAGAGAAGTGGAGGGAGCAGGGTTATGACGGGGATAAAGGAGAGGATAGAGTAGGATAGGAAAAGGAGGGTAACATAATGGTGATAAAGATACACATGTTGCAGGCAAGGTGACCAGGCGAGGGATGGAGAAAAATAAAGGCAGTAGGGGTTAAGGGAGATAGCACTAATGCAAAAAAAATGTAAAAAACAATTTCAAATAAAAGTTGTTACTATTATATTACATGGACAGAGAAGAAAAATCATAATTAGTAAGTAATATTATTTTCGTGGTGAGTACTGCCCAATCCAATTCATAGCATGTATCCATAGCATTATTTTCCTATTCACTGCAATTAGAACTTTGCTTTCGTTTAATTTTCTAATGTGAATCAAACTGACAAAAAAATTTCAAGTCAACATCTGAGGACAGCGCCACTGAAATGTACAGAAATAGATGCATCACTCATTTATTCCCAATTTTTGCAATCGTTTCAACAAATAAAAAAATAGTTCACCGAATCCGTAGTTTGTTTCAGTTCGATGCATGGTAAAAATAGGGAAGAACAAATTTTCAAGAAAAGTAGATTCAGCCTTGACCTCTGTTACGTTTCACGTTGGCTTCAGGATCTGTATCTTATCGTACCTTTCAAATGAATACCCAAAGAACCCCATTTTATTATCACATATACCGCATAGATGCTAAACAGGGTTATTAAGCGATGGTCAGTGTTTTAGAAGCCACAATTATTTATTACCTCGCATATAATTGTCATTCACAAAATTGTCCCTATATTCAAATAAAAATAACTGCTTTAATTTGTTGAGTAGAGCGCTTGGTTCCAACCTATCAGGTTACCAAATAAGTTATTGCCATGAATATTTTTTGTGTTAAGAAAAATGCTAACTGGTTGGGAAAAGTTACCACACTCCTGACATTTCGCCAAGTGATTACCACCTTTTTTGTCTCTTCACAACTGCATGGGGCATAGACAGTTTAAAATTCGAGTTGATGTAGTAAATGCAGTCCGTCAATTAAAACATTTTTAAGTGTGCTTGTAGTTACTTCGATCAATAATAGTGTATTATTGTTTCGTAATAAATGTCCATATTTTATCATCAAAAACAACACGAACTTATTTGGTTACCTGTTACATTGATGATGAATATCACTCGTGGGGAATTTTATTTCGAATGTCCAAATCCAACACAATCCATTCCACTGTCTTTAGTTTGGTTTTGTCTCAATGCATTAAATGTGCCAGTGATGGGATGTGAGAGAAAAATCTTTACAGTGAACAAGTTAGCAGCAATGAAATGTGAAAACGATGTTTTCAAGAAATTTGTTTAGTGGTATTGTATTACTGGAGGACTAGCCGACTAAGTATGCCTGATTCAATAAATGACATTCATTGATGAGACTGTCAAGTAACCCATTCAGAAATAGACACATCTCTCTTAAAACATATTCCATAATCATTTCAATCCAAAACAAAAATGGTCGTATTTTTAAGTCGACATCCGTAGCAAACCGTTTCTTTATAAGATGAGAGAAGGAAGAAGTCGCAAGAAGATAAGTTTGGAATATTCAGTGAAAGATTTTTTTCGATATACAGTTGTCCCAGTTTTGAGTTTTTATAATTGCTATGCAAAAAAAATAGTACCCAATACGTTTCAGATTCCTCGTAGTAAAACTAAATTATGAACCAAGGTCGGCTTTACAGTCGATACCGGAAGCAAGCAAAGTTTTTTCTTAGGCATGTAGGAACAGAGAGATAAAACAATAATTAGTAATGTGGCTCCTTGCAGCCAAGATTAGACCTGGCATGTTATATAAGTGACATGCCAAAAAATGGTTTGTATATGTAAAAAATGCATAAGATTTTCCAGCAAAACGTTGGGTTCCAGCTTTTTTACGGTAAGTACCTAACATGGTGAAGTTTACGTCACCCAAGTATCTATCCAAATTCCATCCATTTTACCTGTTCTGTAGAGTAGATTCAGTCTTGTTACCTTTCACTTTGGCTTCAGGATCTCTGTGACATAAATTAAAATAACAAGTTCATATCTTTCAAATCCCATCCAATTGCTTTTGCCTATTTTTCTCATTGGCATTTAGATACAATTTTTACTATTGGCGTTTTTTATATTAATGCATATTTTATATGATTTAACTGCCGGAGATTTAATATTTATCATTCGTCATTGTTACTGTTTTAAACAAATTAGGTTTTAGTATGAGTTATGAATTTTCGTGTTCAAGCCATCATACTGCCTTAGAATCTCTGGATCAAGGGTACACAGCTTCTGGTGTATTTTACTAACTATTTCACACTGTTCATGACTGTCAAGAATTATGTATGATTTTTTTGAAAACTTTAACCTGCAAATTACAGGGTTTCCGTAAATAGATGAGGGGAGGGCATGATATTCCTGCTTGCAAATATCAAGGACCGTGCCTTTGTACATGAATTTTGGATTATCTGCAATCCTCTTGAACATGCCAACAGTAAATTCAATTATTTTCCCATTGTCAATGGGTTTATGAGCAGTTGAATCTTCAACCTCATTAGTTAGTTATAATGAGTGGGACGTTTATCGCCCCTCCACTGCGACCGCAAGGGTCTATTGTGGCTCACAACTAATTATAGTTCAAGCTCCATTCCCATTCTCTTTAAATAAAGGAGGATTTTAATGGGTGAGACTTTGTCAAGTTCACCCAGCTCCAGTTTTGTCTTACCGAAGACTGTGAACCTGATGTTGTCCCCGACAGGGCAGGCACACATAACGTGCTCTGCTGTTTCTACAGTTTCATGGCATAGTCTGCACTCAGTGGCCTCAGCCACTCCCAGCCTATGCATGTGATGCCTTAGTCGGCTATGCCCAGTAGCCAGGGCTGTCAGAGTGCGCAGGTCTTTCCTACCCAAGCCTAAAAGTATCCTGGTACGTGGCCTGACCCTTCAGTACTATCTTGTAATGTCTCATTCCCTGGTACTCCTGCCAGTATTCCAGTACCTTGTGCTTCATCCAACTCTTATTCGAGCTTCTGCCCAAGGCTCTTGTAATCCCAAAAGCAGGTTCTGGGCCAATAAATTCTCGGTTACCCCGCTCTTTGAGAGGGAATCGGCGGCTTCGTTTCCCTCTATTCCAGCGTGTCCGGGTATCCAGACCAGGCTGACCATGTTGACTCTCCCTAATTGAGAGAGCACTGCGCGGCAGTCCCTGGTCGACATCAACGTACATTGATTGTCAGCAAGGACTTGCATTGCAGTTTTGCTGTCAGAAATTTTTTTATCGTCCTGTGCTGCCGAGGGCTTTTTAATAGCTCTCTCATTTCAATAACATAGACTTCTGCTTGTTGAATCGATGCATGCTTGCCAAGGCTGAATTCTAATCCAGTTCTTGGCTTGCGGCAGACACTCCAGCCCCTGCTCCTTCAGTTGCCCTAGGGCTATCCGTAAACCAGCTCGAATCTGCCTGTAACAGGGAGACTTGATTACGCTCCCATTCGTCTCTAGTTATGAACTATGTCTTTGTAAGGCAATCCGAAGCTATATATTGTAGACATTGTATCAGCCCTCATACCCAGGATGTCATCCGCTTCAATGTCGGTCGACAGGCTTCCTGGCCTCACTTTGCAGCAAAATATGCAAAAGAGGAAGATCCAATAGCACTTCCATGGCCTCTGAAGGCATGGTGCTTAGCGTCCCAGTTACCGATATACTGGCCATTCTCTGCAGGCTTGTCAGTTTTACTCTGGCTGTCCTTCGTGAGGAGGCCGTCCACCAGACAATAAAGCCATATGAAATGATTGGTCTAATAACCACCACGTAGAGCCAGTACATTTGCTTGGGGACTAATCCCTACGTTTTTCCACAAACTACGACACATCCAGAGTGCCTGTCTAGTCTTGTGTGTCATTTTTTCCGTATGGGCGTTCCAGTTGACCTTTCTATCTAGTGTCACCCCCTAGATCTTTTGCTTCCTCCCCGAATTGTATCATTTCTCCTTTCAGTATGGATGGGTTGAGCTTCACAAACTTCCTACTGTTGGTGAATGGAACAATAACCTTTTTACGAGGGTCAACCTGACTCATGACGTTATAAAAGTAAATTTTTGAATTTTCACGTGTAGTTGTGAATGTTTCCAATGCCTGGTTTAAATAGCATCAGGATTTTATAATGCATAATTATTCAGAAATAACAAAGCATAAAGATTACTGCACAAGTATCAAATATTGAATTTTTAAACATGAGCTTTCATGGTAATCTAAGGAGCACCATTTCTATGGTCCTATCCGAATTTTATTCAGGCATAGGACTCCTGTACCTATATATTTCTTTAGTGATGGCGAGTTGTCTGAGCAGAAGATTTATATTTCCTTATGGGTACGATTGAACTTAATGCACCTGAATTGATCACATCGAGTGATTAGAACTGATTTTCTTTCAGATTAACTTTTACATATGTGTTCCCTTATCAGATTTTCCTTCGCAACTGCTCGGGCAGGTTTTTGCTGGTGTTATAAACAAATAAAGTTTCTAAAATTAATTGATGAATTACGCCCTTATCATTTGCAGATATGCCAGACTGCCTACCGAATGGCCAGTTATTTAAGCGATATTTCTCCATAAATCCCTCTTATCGTTTAATTTAAAACAATATATGGCCGGTTTATATCAATTTTAATATTTCGCACTTACTTGCATTAAGTTTTTACATGGCGGTCACCAAGCTGAGTACATTTTCTTGCTACAGAATCCCAGTGATAAACAATCTCAAATCTGAAGCAATCATTTCCCTTACTAAATCAACTCAGTACAGCCCTACCCAACCGATTTCATTGACCTTGGTTTAATTTTTGCAAGTCAGCACATCACATAGACTTTGGTTTGGTTTGGGGAGCGCAGTGTAACCAAACAGTAAATGAAAATCCATATCTAGAAAGTCCAACAAATATACACCGTTCACGTTCATCTCCTTATTCAATTTTGGAAATTGTTTAATTCTAAGAAATTTCGTTTGCGACAACGCAATAACTGAAACTATTGCAGGAAATGCATTTGCCCTGAAAGATACACTATTTGCATTTCCTTTCAGATCGTCATATAAACAAAAGCGTTTCTTTACGAAAGGAATCGGGAAGAAATAAAAACGCTTACTAGAGACTTTAGCCATGATCGTCCCATCTCTAGCGCCATGGATTCAAATTTCATTAGGCCATAGATTGGTTTCAAGCGTCAACCCAATTCACCGTTTCTAGACCATGATGATGATATAAAATTCGTATATATCAACGCTGAAGTAATCCGTTGTTGTATAGATATGTAGAGAAAACAATTAAGGGGCAAAACCACTCTAGAGGCCGGAAAAAAGAGCTAAATTTATCAATTTATTTTGGGAGTATGACAAGCGGAATAGAAATTCTTTTCAGGGGGTTCATTAAGCACCTATTGAAGTACAAGAAACATTTTCATTACAAATTGCGGCGATAGAGCCCGTCGTCGAGAACACCGATTTTAAAAACACCGAAACGGGAGGACGGATTTCTCGTCTTGTATGAGTCCTGGAGCAAAAAAGTAAACAAATTTATAATCTATGTACATTCGGCTTTGGAAATACATAGTGGTTTACTTTTTTATCAATTTTTGTGGAAGTTGTGCACTTTTTAAGGATGGATGCATGAATCCATGGATCCATGCAATAGTCTCTGAGAAATCTGTCCTCCCAGTTTGGAAAAAGTAGTTCTGAGAAAAGCGCGTTTAAAGTTTCATAAACACACCAACACGCGCTCTGAGACGCTGCGGTCGATCGATAATTAAACCCTTTAACATTCTTTTTCCACTATAAATCAAATGGCATATTGTTTTTATGATGCTGAAGTATCGTTAGCGAAAAAAAATCGTGTTTTTGAAAATCAGAGTGGTTTTACCCCTTAAGTTAATTTGAGGCGATTGCCAAGCTTTCGATGCCACCATTGCAAATTACTTTACACTTTTAATAATTGTGCCTCAATTTGTTTTCATTCCAAATATGTTTTTCGTGGTGGGTAATTCTGGTCTTAAACTCCATACGATTTTTTCTTACAGTATTACTCTCATGGTGAGTTTAATGTTTAATCCAAACTCAATATCTCAATCCAATATTGCAGTAATTGTTGCTTCTGTTCAGGGTTCAATCCAATCCAATGAGCTTTGGCACCGCTTAATCCCAGCGATAAAGCAAACTAAAAAGGGACATTTCTGCAAAGTTAACGTCTAAAACCAAAATATTTCTTAATCAGATAAAGAAAGATAGTGTTAAAGATTAGGAGTCCAATATCATGGTTGATATCCTTGCGGTCATAGTCGAGTGCATTTCATAGATTTTAGTTTCAGAATGTCATAAACGAGAAGGTAACTAAATCCCTGTCTTTCATATCAAAGTGTGAAACAAGATATTTGATGATGATGTGAGGTGTCTATATAGTTTACACAATTATCACACTGAAAATTAGTTCGATATAAAGCCCTTCCACTTGTTCATTGCATGAACTTGGATCCTCTACATAGACTTTCAATCCAATGTTAAACCCAACTCAACTCCACTATTTATTGATGTGCCTTATGACAAAGTTTTGAACCTGGCTCCAAAACTTTAGCCACGTCACCAACTACCAATTTTCAAATTTACATCGACAAAACTCAAAGAATATTAAATTTTCTCGGTATAGAAAATGTAAAATAAAAATTAGAACTCGAATATCTTAAAAAAAATTATTTACAATTTCTTCGATAATTAATAGTTGTTGTAATTAGATTTTTACGTAGAAAGTATTCAATATTCGTTAATTTTTAAACAATTTTAGTTTTTATTTTCAAGCCCAAATGGATTACATTTTTATCGCGAACCTTAATTAAATTTGCACGACGCATCTAATAAAATATGATTGCATTACGCAAATGTCCTAAAGAAGTTTCTCAACCGGTGTTGAAGATGATTTATAATACCAGCAGTCGCTGCACTGGATGCATTAGAAATCACTTTCCTGTCAGTTTAACTTCGAATTGGTTACAAAGTTCGCGTAATCCGCACAGGAATACAAGTCGATATTTCATCCTTCCCATTTTTTGCAAACGCCTCAACAATTATCCTACATCACCGTAATAAAGGCTAAGTAAGTGGCATGGGATTAATTGTCTCGCTTTTTCATTGACGGGAAATTGTTTTGTGTTTAACTAAGTGGCAATTAACGAAAGGATGTGACTCGGGCTCAGCAAACATCAGTCTGCAACATCATAATCTATGTGGGAGCCAATTGACGTTCGATCACACGGAACGCGCGAAAAAATCGCCGCTTAGATTTGCCGGCCAAGTTCAATGGAATCGCAAACGCGGATGAATTAAAGCAATTTATGCAAGAAATTGAAATCGTCGCTTTTAATTTTGATTCTTCCGGTAAAAGATCGTATGTGGTCGACGTTTATAGCAAGTTGTTGAAATTTCCTTAAAAAAATGTTGTTCTTGAAAACAGGACAAACTAAATTTGTTTCGTGAAAACGCTCGATGTCGAGTATTGTTATCGCCGGTTTCTTGCACAGGTCCTATTAATTATAATAGTAAATTTAATTTAACTGCACCCTAGCATGAAATTGCCAAAACGTTCTTTTAAAGTCTTATAAAATTTCTCCAGTTTCTTCAACATAATTTTTGTTTTCATTGTTTAATTTAAGTAAAAATAAATATTAATTTTTCAAGCAGATTGATATAAATTAAATTAAATACACTTCTCCATTCAAACAGAATATTTTTAATAATAAGCTGCGAGATTTTTTTCTTTTTGTTTAATTGGGTAAACTTTGTACTTCAAATGTTCGTTTCGTCTTCTAATTTCTTATTTTATTAATTCAACTTAGTCTATTTCATATTTAAATTCTATTCTAGATGAGACGGTTACAATCTTGATTTATTATTAGCTCAACTGTGCAAAACGTATTTCCCAACAAGTGTTCAAATTAAATTAATTCGTGCAATTTTATTATTTGCATATTTTACATACGTTGGATCTTTCAATCAACGAATCATAAAAAACCCGCAAATTATTAAGATTAAAAGCAATGCGGGCTTGCTAATGAAGACTTTTTTGCAAAGCGATCGCCGACCATCACACAAAGATATAGAGTTTCGCGTCACCTTTTTCCCAATACGATATCCATCGCCGTTTCAAAACAGCCTTCGGTAAAAAATTCAGAGGACTTAATCCTCCCCCGACCGCCCCTAATCAAAAACCTCACCCCAACCGACCTCGGTCGAAAAGGAGCCCCATTATCCAATAATAACTCGCCGTAACAAGTGAAGCATGAATTTATTTTCCTCACAATCCGCTACCTGTCCGAAGCGCTCTAACAATCTCACAAAAACTACCCTCTAAATAAGGGTTTCGAATAACTTGCACCTACCTGACCGTGAACGTGTACGGTGGATCTACGACGGCGAGGCTCGATTCCGCCTCATTTCGGCGCAGAAACCGGACGGCCTCTGCGACGAGTTTAGGGTGTACCCGGATTTTTGCACGTGTTCAAATTGCTCTCAGATGCAATCAGACTGTGAGCAGTTGAGGCGCTTGGACGGCGATTTTATCTCCACGCACCGGCACGGTCACATTATTACGCGTCGTGAAATTAATCAAGTGGAGTGGGCGTTATTTTTTCTTTCGTTGGGAAGTCATTAGATTGGTTTTTAAAATTTAGTTGTTTTGCTGTCGAGGCACCTGAGATGCCGGACGGGCGGGTAATCATTAGATGGATGCGTGAAAAAGAGATTTTAAGTGGAGGTTTTAACGGGGAACATTTGTCTTTTAGTTTATTATCTTTTAATTTCCTGTTTCATTTTTTAGACGATGAGTCTTTTGGCTTAAATTCAAGCTCATTAAATGCATCGAGACGTCATCAACTTTTTATCTAAAGAGTTGTGAGGCAATTTACATACGGGGGAATTGATTGTATGAATAGCTCGCCCATCCGATGTTAGTTCCACTAATTGACTGTTTCATTTTCATTTACGTTGATCTCTGTTCTATTGATCACAGTATTCTGGAAATGTTCGCCACCGATTTTCAATAATTTTCGTACTCATCTCTCATGCATATTCCTTGAACTCAATCACTCGTCCACCTTTTCTCATATGTGACAAGATATCAGTGGAAACATACACCTTCATTAAAACGTAAAAAATGTAGTGCGAATCCGGTGAACTGAATCCTGAATCCGAAGTAACTAGTTGGCAATTTAGAGCTTATTTTATTGGATCTTTCAGAGTTTAGTGATAGATGCAGGGGTGATTGGTTTTAAAAAAATCAGTACAATCATATAATACAAATCAATACAAACTAATAATTATGGATAGGCTCCGATGAAGTCGCGATGGGTCATGGAGCGGAAAACAGAAGAGTTAACAGATGAACCATATTAGTTATGGTCACATTGGATCGAATGTCTACCAGTTGCTTTAGTTCAGAGAATATCTAATAAAGACTATGGGCACTAGTCACAATCGGTGGCGAATGAAAGGCTAAAAATTTGTAAATAAATGAGACAACACAGGAAATAAAGGACGACGTGTTAGTGGCAAGGACGAGGGTGGTAAAAGAATTAGAAGATTACTGAATTTGAAGGAAAAATGAATGTGAAGGACCGGCACCACAATGACAAACAAACCATATTATTGTTTGAAAAGAAAAGCAAATGGTTGGATTGAGGGATACCAGTTAGCAGGTAGGCAATTGGCTATATGTTAGGCAATGAAGATGGCAGAGGAAGTTAACGATTATAGGATCGAGAGACATTCCTCATTTTGCAATGGGAACAAAGCTGAATATAGGCGGGATATCATATATAGGGATGGTTCATCAACTTATGTGGCGACTAACACGAAACACGAAAATGAACATCTGTAGGTTCTATGAGCTCGAATAACAGGGTCACATACGAGGAAAACTATTGGAAATCGGTGGCGAACATTTCCAGAATACAGTAACCAATGAAACAATAGGCTGGAGGAACTGGCGTTGGTTGGGCGAGCTATACCTGCATACATCGGGAAGGCATTAGTGTAGAAAATATGAAAAAGCCTAAATGGCAGGAGTGTACGGAAAGAAAGAAATGAAAGGGCCAATAACGTGATAGAAAGGTATTCATGGCATAGCTGGAACAAAAAATCAAAAAGCAGGATGGAAGCAAGGGTAGAAAGTCCACAATTGATTACGTGTTGATCCGTGAAAAATCAAAAATGAAAACGATCTTATTAAGGTTGGGTATCACTCAGTAGCAGTCAGATCATTTTCCGATATAAGCATAGCTGATAAGACGTAAACGAACAAATAATGGGATAAAGATGAACAAGAAGTTCGTTAATATAAAGATACATGAAAAGCGCAAAAACAGAGGCAAAAGCTCTGAAAGGATAGAATATCAAAATATATAATTTTTAAACTGACTATTCGAAAAGAAAAGCAAATGGATGGATGGGAGAGAATCATATTTCAAAGTCACCGATACTGATCAGTAAAGAACGAAAAAATTAAGCAATTAAATTTTAAAAAGAATCCAGTCAGATTATTTCTCATGAAGGCAAACTTAGGACAATGAAGGATCAGCACACCCAAGAATGAGGCGGGAATATGGATGGAACGAAGGTTTTGCAAAACGTGTCTTTGAACCCTTCGAGGAAATTGGGTGGAAAAGATGAATTTGTCGGATCGACAACAAGGGATTCAAATGGAGTGTACGGTTAGACAGCGCTTCTACGTATTGAAGGCAATCCACGTCAATTAAAAATTTTTGTTCATTTATCTCCACCAGATGATATATCGATTACAAAAATTTATTACATTATATAAAGAGCTTTTCCTCCTCATTTTCAGGTCATATTGTGGCTGAATAAAGCGGCCACATATTATAGGAGTGAATGTTTGATATTCTGGTCAAGTTGTGTTTGTTTTTGAAGATCACAATAGCAACTTCGAGTACGTATAAGTTTGTTGCTGTAGAAATCCCTACAAGAGTGACGTGCACCCATGATACGTAGTGCCCAGTTTTGTATTTCCATCTGTAAAATACTCTGAAAATATGCAAAATATACAGAAAAAGTCGATCCAGTACCGAATTTGTTGTTGATTGTCAACATACATATATTAATTTTCAAGTTTTTTCGATTCCTCGAAATTTTCCAAGGTTAAGATGATTTTGTATCTTCAATTTTAAATTATCCAATTAACCAATCAGATATCCTTCTCAATAATGAATTAGCAGCCAGATAGTAGCGTTCGCAAACAATTAATAATCGCATACAAACATAGCATTCGAAACCATATCGTTTATTGGAATCAGAAACAATATTGGGCCCAAAACGGATCCCTGCCAGACACCGCGTCCAACCGATTTCACATTTCATTGGGCCACTTTTATATTGATGATAAATTGTTAAAACGACAATAGATTGCAACCTATCCGACAGATAGGACACAAACCAATTGCAATTAATTTACATTCATTTGACTTCAAAATTTTGAAAATTGCCCAAAATGTCAAACTCATCAAAAGTACAAAACTGTAGAATGTTCAAAAATGCAAACATATTTATTTTAATTTAGCTTACCTTGCCATAATTTGGCGTTTGTTTCTGGGTAAATTTTTCAATTTTCAAAAACTTCCAAAATTGTCTAAATTTTACATGTGGTTTAATTCGATTTGAATGTAAAAAAAATATAAACTCTGGAAAAATTGACAAAATGCAATGGCCCGTAAATTTTTAAGTTTGTAGGTAATGTCAATAGTTGACCAAATTCACAAAAGTATCAAAATGGTTCAAAATATCATAATTTTCACCAATGAACGAATTGACTAAATAAAAAATGTCAGATTACATAAAATGTAAAAAGTTGACAAAATTGTAAATTTGTCACTATTTTCAAAATCTGTAAAATTAGCAACATTTCATTTAACTTAAATGTCAAAATGTTATAAAATATATTAAAAGAAGCAAAAGAGTAAAGTTTTCAAAAATGAGAAATATCGACGTGATTTGTTTTCGATAGTCCTTGCTGGAAAAAAACATTATCAAATAATTCAAAAGCCTGTAAAAGTGCCTAAATTTAGCATTTGGTTTACCTATACTTAATTTCAAAAATATTCAAAATTGTGAAAATTGTCAAAATGAATATTTTCCCTTAATTCTCAATAGATGAAACAGAGAAAAATATTAAAATGGTCCTAAATGCGAACATTTTCGTAAATGTATAAATTTTATAAATTTTATAATTCAAAAACCCAAAAATTTGCCATAATTTAATTTTGTCGTTTTTTCTGTTTTACTTAATTGCCAAAATCGAAAGAGCGTTAATAATGTATCAATAGTTGACGAAATGGACAAAAAGCAATGATCATAAAATATTAAAACTACTAAAATGTAAGCATGTTCGAAAATCCAAACAAAAACCTTATTTTGCTTCATTTTAGTTAATGTTTCATATTATTAATTTGGTTAAAAAAGTGCAAAATGTTTATAAAAATTATATCGACATTTTTGAAAATGTAAAATTTTTCAAAAATGTAGTGAATCAGTTACGATATTGAAACGTTATAATGAATGACGTAAATATAAAAGTTAATAAGAGAAACTGTAATTGAATGAAGATAAAATCAGGCAATCCAACACTCTTTGTCGCACTCGTTAGCACTGAGATCATAAAATCACTCGTAATATATAAGATAACAACAACAGACAGTAACATTCGAAATGAATTGATAAATACGAAAAATACCTAAAAATTTTGATATAAACAGATCAATTTGTTCATTCCGCTACTAATTTGCAAATAACAATATTAACTTTAAAGTTGAACACAATATAGATCGAAGATTGAGTTGATTTGAGATAGGGATTTAACCACATGGCGAATGAAATAAATAAATAACAAATCTGGTTGACTTCATAGTAGATTGGATGCGGTTGGAGATTATGTTGGGTTGGGAAATATTTTCAATGTTAAATATTAGGTTTAATGCAAGAAAATTTCTGGAATTTAATTTCTAGGTAACGTTAAATAACACGTCAATTTGAAGGTTGGTGTCATTGGAACTTACTCTGAATTAAAGATCGAAGGTTGTGTTGTATTGAATATTATTGGTTATAAGGGTTAACCAGTAATTGTTAAAGTTTTAGAAGTGAAATTTAACAAAATTATTGATTGAACTTATGAATTGATTAATTTGAAGGTTGAATCGAATATTACAACGTGTTTTAAATTATAGATTGAAGGTTGCACTGGCTATAGATAAAAAATTAGATAACACGTAACAAATTTGAAGGCTGTGTTGGTAATGAAATCGTCGTGAAATCGTCGTGAAATTTATAACAAATTTGGATTGGGTTGTGTTGGTAAATGTGGAGTTGAAAATTTAGGTTGAAAGTTAGTTTAAGTTAGGAAGAATATGGAGGGTTTAATCAGCGAAGCTTATAATATTAGATTGCACACCAAGTCCAAACTTGGAATACATTTAGAATTAAATTTTGAGAAGATTATTGATGTATTTGGACATTAGAATTCTGCAAGTGTTTGTGTTGGGTTGGGTTAGTTTAATTATAGAGATGAAAAGTAAATCTTGTGGGGTTGAAGATAGACTGAAAATTGAAGGTCGGATTGGATTCAGTATAATCAGCAAGGCTTCAATTTCAGTTACTTTTAGAATTGAATTTCAAGAAAATTGTTGATAAAAATCAATTGATGATTCATTTGAAGGTGAAGTTGAGGATTAGAATATATTTTGATATACAGATGAAAGATTATATTGCACTAAGATAGCGATTTAGTTGTCAAGTGACATAATTGAAGGCCGAGTTGGTTATTAAATCATTTTTTTTTGAATTTATAATAGATTGGGTTAGGTTGGCCACAGTTGGGGGGTTGAAATATCCTTAATACAATTAAAGGCATTAGAACAATGTATTAGATCATGGTAAGAAAAATAAATTAAGCCACACTGTAGAAAATAAATGACCTTGATGTAAACTTCCATTATTCAAAATAGAAGGTTAAAGTTGGTTTGTGGAATCGTTAATTTATCAAAATTATGTAAGGGGTGTAATAGTGAGTGATTTATTACCATACACTATTCTCCGAGACAAAAATTAGCTCTATACATTGTCAGAAATTTCAATATTGAGCCAGCTTATGAAATATATATAAATATGTTAATATTATTCAAGGGCTGCCATAACGAGTGATTAGATACCACACAATTGTTCCTAGAAAAAAAATTCGATGCAAAATGTAAAGGTTGATATTTAAACATTAAAAATGCCACATATTTAAAACGATTTAAAAGAATTATAACATATCAAATTTCTGTAATTTCCCCTCTTCTTTCCTTACGATTAATTTTAGTTATAGTTCACTTTTCGTTTCGTTTGGAAGTTATTGTAGAATATGTCTCCACTTGTTCATTGTTACATTCATTAAAAGGGAAACAATTTTGATACTAGTCGATTCCAACAAAATATTTTTTTTGTAATTTACGTCAAGATAAATTAATTCCTCGCCACCACAGCTTGGCGAGATTTGATTTTATTTCAGTTATAAATACGATTAATCAGTTATAAGAACGGTTGCTTACAAGTTGACTCGATCAACCTGTGGCGATAGGTTAAAAGAAAGTACAAAATCGTATTAGGAGATTTAGTTGCAGATTATTACTAGGACGTGGATCTAAAGGTCCTAATGATAAGGGCAATGGCAATGAAGAACGGTGCATTAATCGTTGTGTGACGACGACCGCAGAAGACGAAATCGGATACCGAGACAATTATTAGAAGAATATTTAAGTCATATACATCCTTGAGTTTGTGTTTAATTTGAATACCTTTTTAAAATTATATCAAAAACGAATCCATGTCCAAATCCCTTATCAGATAAAATAATCTACTAATAAACCCGTTGCGACAATTTAAAAGCATAACCAAAAATAGTTCCTAACTCGCGCGTTAATAATACCGAGACAAATCATCGACACTGCCTACAACGCGCTATTGAACATTTCAGAAATTACTAGATTTCGAAAAACCGAAAACTGCACATTGAGTATTTACGCAGAAATAACTCCATTCTTCAATATGATAATTTTTAAATTGAGATATTTTGCAGTGAACATGTGGACAAATTTAATTAAGTCCCCTGCTTCACTTTTCTAAATCGAACTAATAATTAAATTAACATTTTTGTCGTTTTGCTCTGTCACAAATACGGGCATTGCTAGCATCAACGCTCAAACATTACTATTTAACTGCAAACTCGTGCCAGCTGAATTACAATAATCAACAAAAATTCAAACTTTGCACGCATACATTAGCCGCACATACGACGAATGTCAAGGACACCAAACGTCCACGTGTTGCGCGCAAAACACAAGTAGCACGAAGGCGAGTTGGGACCTGCATGATTCACCTCGAGCAGCTGCTCCCTAAGAAAAGATTTAACTTCGAAAGCACACAAATTGCCGGGTGAGTCATCGCGGAGGTTTCGTCGGTCCTTCCGTTCGCGCCAGTAGAACTAATTAGCGTTTTTTCCTTTTTGTTTTGAACGAACTGGACGAAGGATTTCTGCCGACAATACGAGCCAATTAAATTGGCGTTTACTGTGTCAATGGGCTCGGCGAAAAGGGTTCCGCACAACGGCGAACAAGTGTAACCCTTTATGGACGGAAGGCGGAAAGGGGTAAACCGCTGCCTAGTGGAGTTTAAAAGGGTTGGGATGTAATGTTTGGCTTTTTGTTGTGTATCCGAACGGTATCTCGTGACGGTGTATTTAACGGTTTTAAAAGCGTTGCTCAGGTGTGGCGAATTCTTTGTGAGTGGCCCTTTATTGGAAAACATTTTTATTGCGATTTGTATTGCTTGTGATGACTTTGCATAGTTAATTCGTACCAAAATTATTCGATACTTGAGCGAAAATTACAAAAAAAACATATTTGGTTTTGATATAAGCGAACCTACTGAAATTAAACTGGCAGAGTAAGCAAAACATATGGTGAAAGAATTACAACGAAACTAATAATATCTAAACCAAACCAAAAAAATCTACAAAAAACAAATCAGAGGAACGATAAAATCCCTGAAATAATTAAATTAAAATGTTGATGATTGTTTTTCTTCATCATTAATTTTTATTGTCTATCTACGTGTTTTTTTTATTTCTATTAACAATCGAAGACAATTTAAAAAAGTTAACTACACGAAATAAGAAGCAGCATCAAATCTGCAAATGTGAAAACATATAAAGGAACCAAATCCAACCCAAGTCACAGTAGATAATTAACAAAAAGAAAAACAAGAACAAAAACATAGAAGTTAAGAGCAATATGCATATAAAATAAAACAAAAATTAAAAAGTAATCCAATGTATAAAAACACAAAAAGTAAAATCAAGATAAACAATAATTTGAAACTTAATGTTTTCGAAGTAGAAAATTTTGTAATCGAGGCAAATTTAGTTAATTAAAACCGACACAAAATTGAAAAATGGAACCACATCCAACACAAGAAACAAGGAACTAAATAAGTAAACGAACTAGAGACCAATGAGAACGAAAATAAAAATGAAGCGCAATCCCCCTTACAATAAGCGACGGTAGAAATAAAATCTAAAAGCAACCAAAAGTTCTAGCTTACTTTTAGTGTGGGCTCATCATACGTTGGGGTTGTTCACCTTTTTTTTAATTTTGTGACTATTACTTCGTGTTTCACAATTGACAACATTTGTTGATTTTTATGTTTGTTATTAGGAAATTTATTCAACTTTCCTTTTAACATCATTTCCGCATCTGGTATAATTATTTTTCGCCACCAATCCAATCCAATCCAATTCAAAGTAGATGACAGTTAACAGCAAGAAGAATAACAAAAACACACAAAAGTTAAACGCAATATCCGTATGAAATAAAACAACAATTAAGTCAAAAAATAAATATTCAACAAACTAAGTAAATGAAATAGAGGGGGGCAACATCCATGTTGCAATGTTTAATTAATTTTTAAAAAATGTTTAATTGAAATCTCCTAAAAGAAAGACAAAGAAACCAAATCTATAGTCAAAGTTCGTAATGAAAAACAAAACTAAGAATAAAAGGAAAAAATTACGTATATAATAACTGACGAAACGTGGAAATAAAACTAAAAACAAATTAAATAAAAAGAGACCAAATAAAAAGAAGAACCAATAACATTATTTGCTAAACCTATATAAATATTGGTGAGGATGTTAGAGGTGAGGGAGGAGGGCATAATTTGCATGGATAAGTTCATCGAAATGTATTCAATTGAAAACATCAAAAAATCTACCAATGAAAAGAGAAATTAATAAAAACTAACAACACAAATGAAAGCTATGATCAATATTTCTATATAACAAGCCACAAAATTGAAGTACATTAAATCCAAAAATAAACCAAATGTATCTATGTGAAAACATATCTTCGCTTAAAATCATCAAAATCTAAATCAACGAAAGAGGAGGGACACCAAATATATAGGCCAATATTCATATACAATTAATCAATTAATTCGCGAATTAATTAATGTGACATAAAGCAAACGTGAACTAATGAAAAAAAAACCCATAAACACACTAATAAATATAATTCGACAAAATAGATCGGGAGATGGATAAATGATAATTATGAAACCAGAGAAATGACAAAGCAAAAGTTACCCAAAATAAGTAAATCTTTGTATGAGTCGAAGAGAATTTCAATTGAAAGAGTGTAAGAAACGAGTCGCTTATTCAAGGACAGATTTTGGTTTCCATGCCCTCTTGCTCTTGAACCTACTCGATGACTCACCGCAGCGTTTAATATCACCCCAGAGGGCTCCTATTTCCACCCCTATTTGTCTTAGCAACCCACACTAACCTGTTCCGGATTACAGGTACAAATCACACACTAGATTTTCTACACGACCATGACCTATTAATATTGTAATAATTTTTTTTATAAATATTTTTAAACTTTAATAAACTTGCAATAAATCACATTATTTAAATTTATACACGATCATGGCCCATTAATATTGTCGATTATTTTTGGTCACTTTTAGTCGCAATAAATCACACATTAGTTGAAACGAAGCGTGCAGCGTTTCATTTTCGAAAAAATGGTTGCACCGACTGCGTCCGATCGCTCAAGACGTGTCCCAACACGTCTAGGAAGTGTACGTGCGAAAATGTCGCAAAAGTCACATTCGAAAGAAGCTCACAATGGAAAAAATACGCAATTGTACAATTGTGTGTGAGTCACTGTACACGACAATCGCTAGATCCTTAAAGGACCATTTCTGCACAAATGGGTACGCATAAAAAGACGTCTGTGCAAACGAAAGGTGTCGTCCACGAACCTGTCTAGACAGGCTTGGAGCAAAACTTACGATAGATTATTTTTTTAATGACATTAAAATCGACGATTTATTTAACATAGATTACTGCGAAGGTGTGTCGTTGTGTGAACGCGACGTTGGATTAGTTTTATCGCAGTCTAGACTTGTAATTAAAAAATCGATATTTCATTGTTTTGTTATGTAAGCTGTAAGTCACGTAGCTTCCACACAATAGTTGATTTTGTTTTTAAATGTTTGATTATTTTTATCTACGTATCCAAAATCTACATTATTATCAGTTCTCGTGATATATCAATATATCAAATATAATTGCAATGTTTTTTTTCTATTTAGAAAATACGAAAATAAAAATTGTATATGGAGAACAAACATCAAGAAATATATTTAATCCGATCGATCCGTATCGGTTATGATTTTGATAGGAATCGATATGGGTTGTAATTATTCACCTGCACTAGGAACCTGCAACAGGTTTGTATTCACAGCTACGATAAATAGGGGAGGAAATGAGACCCCATTTCTGTAATGTGTCAAATTTCATTTTCGTTGGCGAAATGTTAACGAAAACTTGACACCAATAAAATTCAATTAAAATTTGTAAATTCTTACCCAGTACAAAAGTATTATCTGTATTTTTTACTGAAATTTTTGTTTGTTATTATTATGTTGATATTAATATTGCAATGAATACAAAAAATGTTGAAAATACATATTAGAGACCTGTACATTTTTAACCCCTCAGAAAGCTACGCCCATTATACAAACTACCTTGTTGTCGAAATAATACTCCTTGTTTACACAGTTCGTACCAACCAATTCTTCTTTTCTGCATTTATTTTAAACTAAAATCTATATAGCATTTTTATATATTCGTATATGTAACCGATCACTTACTTGACGTTGTAATTTATTATTATTCGTGAAACTCTGGAAAAAATTAAAAACCATGTTTTCCATAATGTAGTCGAGGTATTGACGTTTCTGGTTCATTTCTGGTTTCAAATCTACTTGTGTAAAAATCTTAGGCTTTTCTGAAAGCAGCAACAAGAATCTTTGTCATGGGAAAAAAGTCATGTGCAATAAAATTAGTAACGAATTACTAAAGTTAATGCAATGCAATGTGACATTCAAAATTTAACCATATTGCATATTTATTTGAAGTAAATTTTAATTTGCATTAGTAATAGGTAATTTTTATTTTTCTGCGTTTTAAAAGTGTATTATTTTAAATATTATTTTAATTATTAGGAAGTTATAAATGTATTTGTAGTAAAAAAGACATTGCGTTATTTTAAGGCTTTATTTTGCTAGATATACTTATGCTTGTGTCAACATCAACTGTATTTTGCAAATGTTTATTTTAATACTTCATTTACAATTTTATTTTCGGCATTAATTAAATTTATTTATTGTCTTTTTTTCGTTAATTTTATTTGGTACAGAATTTCTAATCGTTCATATATTTTCTTCATTTTTTTTCCATAGTCATTACAGTTGTTCAAGGACCTGTATGCATTTCTTATTTTGCCCCATTCTTTCCCTTCAGTCTATTGGGATTTTATCATAATTTCCCATACTTTACCTCCTTCTCCTATATAATTATTTCCAGCTCAGCTCCATTTTGTCTTCTCCATCTGTTTTCATTCCTCGATGGTGTGTATTCTTTCTCCTAATTTTCTCTATCTGTTCCGACATATATTCCTATTGTTCATGAGACACAAACGATTAATATCTTAGCTGTGTTTATGTTTCACTCCTAGGACCCCTCACCCCTCTTCTAACCTATATGAATGCTGCTATTATTTCCTAACTGTCTTATAGTTTCCAGTTTTCACTCGTCTCCTTCATAAATCTTCCCATTTTGACAATGTGAGTATTTTTATGTGTTATGTGTGTCGTATATATTTTTATTGATTTTTCCTTAATCTTTTTCCAATGTATACTTCAATAACTATTTTTATTTCTTTTAGCACTGTAATAGTAAATTAGAGCCAGTGGTTGGCAAACAAATTGAAACAAACTTACCCTTACCACACAGTATATAATACACGCAGTACATAATATGGTAAGTTTGTTTCACTCTTTTAGCACTCTTGGTTTTAACGTAAAATTTATTCCATTCATTTTTGCTTTTTTTTAATTAACTTTGCATTCAATATGCTTCCGCTTATTATTATACTTTATAGTTGGCTTCGTTTTATATTTTTGTGTTTATGATGGATTAACCGCCGTCCACCTTTCCTCGCTACATTATTTAGGTTAAGTTAGAAATTTACGATCGCCGTTGCTCACGATCGGGAGACCCATCTGAGACCCCGCGATCATCCGGATAAACTGCGCCGCTAAAAAATATCGCGTCATCGATCACATTTTAAGCTAACGGGACCGCGAGCTTTGCATTATTAATTGCCGAAATTTATAAACGGTTCGGCGATTACACGGCGGAAAAAAAACCATACATCTTAATAATTACTCGGATCTCGTGGACCAGAACGCACGGCCTACGACGTTCGGATAATGAGGCAAAAAGGGCCTCCGTCGATTATTAATCTCAAATTTATAAACATCCGTAAAAAATAAATTGCATTAAAACGCTTAATACCCTATTTAAAATTCGAGTAGAATCGCTTTAAATGCGGCAGGTGTCGGTTTTGCGCCAAAACGCTCCTATATAAGGCGCTCGATTCAATCTGTTTTTCTGGCCGTCTGCGCGTTTTGCGACGTCGCGCACGGGAGGATCATTAAATCTGGCCAAAGAAACGCACGTCGCATCGCGATTTATCTCCATCTCGATTATCTCGGCGATGTTAAATTAATTTCGTGCTATCGCTTGGCGTTTTATTGCGATTTTCATTTTTCGAAATAACTAAATTGCATAAATATTTAACGCCACTCGACGCCCCCCGAGTATGTTTTAATTTATTTAATTAATCGAAGTCGCACGCACGCAATTTCGCAATTTCACATTTTTTTCCAGTTGGACACCGGCCGTAAATCACCAATCTTAATGAACGCTGACGTTCGATTTCGACTCGTTTCGTTCGATTTTCGGCAATTATAACGCGAAAGTCGCCCGTCTTATTATTGATTCATTAAATCAAGAAAACGCGCTAATTAAATCGTGCATAAATAATTCTCCGCGTTGACACGCCATCGCGTCCGATGAGATTTGCAATTAATAACGTCGGCCTGATCGAAAATGTTTATCGCGATCCGATTAAAATCCGACGACAGTCCGCCTCGTAAATTTCGTGTAATTTATAGAATAGTGCAAATGGAAAATCGAGCAGAAGTGCATCCGTAAACAGGGGCGGTACAGGTGCGAAGAAAACGAACGAATTTTAATATTTTGTATCCAACGAAAATCCATACAAGACGCTCCTTATTTAGATAAAAGGCGGAGAGATGAGTTTATTAGTTAACTGTGTAAGGGGGTGGATTTATGGGCAAAATTATTGCATCAATAAAAAGTTGAAGTCGTGTTTTTGGTCTATTTACTAATCATGGTTGTCGCACCTGTAGGGGTGCGAGTTGATATATAATTAGCGGAGGAATTTTTCATCAATGAAACAACGTATTTGTTGCTTCACAAAACCCAAGTATCTAAGTAAATTTTTAAAAATTGTTGCAAAAAAATCCGTTAGTTAGAATATGTGCTTAAATATGAATTGGTTACGTACACCACGTGGGGGGTTAGATTTACGTCTGCAATTAAAACATATGAAGAAGAAAACATTCATAGTGTCGAATTATAAATCAAGTATTCTATCGCATGTTATCGGACATAAGTCATTAGAACTACACGAATCTACGTCAAAAGTGCTTGCAAATCAATAGCTCTATTGTATTGCACCTTATGCGAGTCGAAAAACCCTCTCTTATGTGCCGCATTCAAAAGACAGTTTATAAATTAACTTTTTTCGCACTTGTTAAATTAAGTGAACTTGGTTAATTTGTTTGTATAGTTTCATGAAACATTTCGTTATTTAATTTTTCATGTTCCTATTTCGTTTTCTATTTCATTTGTTCTTTTTCGCATTTATTTCACATTTTTCATTTCTTTAAATTGTTTTCTTTCTATGTTTTGATGTAACGTTCACTTTCATTTAATTTAAAAACATTTTATTCTATCACTGAATTTTTGTAGTCATCATTATTACATTTTTGTGGTGCACAATTATTGGGATAATTTTAGTATTACGTCTACGTCTCTTTGTATATTGCATTATTGTTACATTGCATCGCGGGCGGACATCGTACAATTCATCAGCAATTGACTAATAAACACCATCACATTTGAAGCAAGTGCATTATCGGAGCTCGCTATACTATGTCGCCTACATCACCCCAAATGTTGGGTCACATGGTCATTCAAAACAATACAACATGATGATATTGAAGCGAAGTTCCTGGAAATAAATACAATGTAACCTCTAAACGTATGCGACTTAGAGAGATAGCATTGGACGCTAATTCGATACAACTTATTATTACGTCCGCAATTTGCAAATGATAGCTGTTAAAATAAATGCATTCTTGACAACCTTTCAATTTATCGAAAAGCAAAAATAATGACATCAGATCAGTCTCTGTGAAGTTACAACATAAGCAGACGCAAATAGAACGATACCTAACGCCTTTACGAATAAGAGAGAAAGTATGAGACATAGCGCACGTGTCATTTCGACATAAAATCGAATTAGCAATGTTTTAATTGAATAGCTATTGCATTACATAGTTAACTTGACGACACCCTGTGGTAAAATCTGCACTAAGTGTATCGAAAGAGAACAACAATTTTAAACGCTTCTATTTTCGGATTCCTGCTTTGCACGATTAAAACCCAACGTGAGAGATGACCCAATCCAATTGAAAGTTTCACCGAGAAAGAATTTATAAAAATATAACGTTGAAATATACTAAACCCAAGGTTTGAGACAACCCAAACCAATTGGAACTCTTCTCGAGAAAATAATTTTGAAAAATTGATTGTATTGACTTTCGTAGAAATTTTGTTGTGCCTTTACATACAACTGTCTGGCAAGTCAAACCCAATTAAAATATGACAGAGTCATGGATTGTTGGGACATGGCATTTTGAATTTCGTGTTTGAACGCAAACCCAATCGATATTTTCCTTAAACTGTTTGTTTCGATTTTCTACGACCTGTTAAAGAGTTAATGATGTCGATTGGGCTTGAAGCTAATAAACCCAGCGTGGGACACAATTCGATTCAAAAGAAACCTTCGTCGAAAAAAAAACGAACGAAATATTAACTAGTATCCTCATGGACTCATGGACAACATGGACAACTCATGGACAAATTAGCGTAGTCGCACATAAACCCAAAAACCTTTCACCAAGTGGAGTTTAACAAACCTAAACCCGATGTCGTTTAAATAGAAAATGTTGCCGAAATAAATCCTACATTTCAGTAAAATTTGTTGAACCAAATTTTCAATAAAAATACGAAACATTGGGATTGACAGCAGGTTAATATAAACGCTTAGAATGTATGTTATGAAACTTAACGTAGGAGGCAACCGAATAAAATTAAAGTCTATCTGAGAAACAATTTGTAAAAATACATCGCTTGATATTATTAAGCGAACGGTGAGATACTATCCAAAACAATTGAAATTTTTAACTAGAATTGCTGCATAAAAATATAAAAACACTTATGCATAGTAGAATTTTATAAATTATTAAAAATATCATTTTGTGTTGTTTATTACTTAAAGCAAGTATAAGAATTTCGGCATAAATAAACACAAGTAATAGTTATAATTTAATTTGATTGCTTCTTTAATCTATAAAGTCCCTCAAGTTTATTAATAAAATTCTCCATTAATCAGAACAATCGCAAACATTTGGTAATGCTAATTAATTATTTAAACATTTGAATAGACAATAAAAACAAAACGAAAAATCATACACCCAACGTATAACCTTATAAAAATAAAAAACAATGCATCCTTTTTTGTATGTAACCTGCCTATATAACCACATGCATTCTATTTATTACATTAAATTTGCGAAATCGTTTAATTGAGGAGAGTTTTTTTGTAACAAGTGAAAAATGTGATATTTTAAATAATTTTATGTATTCACATTATATGTAAAAATTTTGATATGTAGTTGTTATTTACACTTTTTATTCCAATTAGAAAACTAACATAGCAAAATGTATCCATTTATCACACATGTCGTCGTATCCACGTCTCGTGATAAAAACCACTACATTTACCAACTGATTTATAAATAGCTATTAAAATTCCGACATTCATTATTATTCGAACATGATTCGCTAAATGTCTTCCATGGCTAGCACACATCTTTGACAGCTTGCGTGAAAAAGCATATTTATTTTGTCGGCTATCTAATTGGAAAACTGAGTTTAAAATTAACTCGTAGTTTATATATGTCTAGTGGGTACTATTGGCTTGGGTTACGTTGTGTTGTGTTGGGTTGAATTGGGTTAGGTTGGGTTGGTTCTGGTTGGTTTGGGTTGGGTTGGGTCGTCTAGTCTCTGCAGTGGACAATTTATTTCTTATATTCTTTTGTTTGTTTACTTTATTTATTATTAGAAACTAACCTACTTTATCAAACTTGAAATTGATTACAATTTCCAAATATTTTTTAGATGTTTAAGTTTCCAAATTCAATGTTGGTGTTGATTTCATATTTGTTTACATTTTATGCTTTTGTATGACATTTCAACAGGTAGGAGAACATAATATAGACATGGATTATTTATTTACTGCCCTCGGCTTATACAATTATAGAAACTACATCTGAGTGAAAAATCGAAAGACCAAGACTTGAAACCACAACCTAGCCTACAACTTAGATCACTGGGCCAGTAGTTTGTTAATATATTCTTATTATCCATTTTTCATACATTAGTTTAATTTCAACAAACACGATTTTCATTTGTTTAGTGCCAACAATTTTGACATGAACGGAAATGAGAAGAAAACCCATGCATAATAAAGCGATATCCAGAAGAACGTACCACCAACCCAACCCAAGCCAACCCAACTCATTCCAACTCAACCTGACCTAAAATAGTTTCGAGTTTCTATTTAATAAAGAGATTTAAAAGATTGCAATTCAAACCCGTCCGAACTCCAACGTGGGCAATTTACCATAATTATTTAAAGAGGTTAACGTCTTTGTAAACCCATCCTATGCAATAAACACACATATTTTTTTCTTTCGATAACTCACACCTCAATGACAAACAAGTCGATTCCTTAAGATTCTATTTAGTTATAATTAGCTTAAGAAATGGCAAAATATATTCTTTAATTAAAATACGTAGTTAATGAAATGCGAGTGATGTGTGGCTTTTTAAAGAAAATTCATAAACTGCCATATTCCCAAAGCAACGCAGAGATCATAAATTAATTCTATAAATTAATTCTCATTTATGACTTTATGAATATTGACAATAACTTCTATAGTATTTAATTAAGAATGCCATACAATGTATGACTTGTTCAGAACATGTGAGTGATATATGATTTTTCGGCGAAAGGTTCTAAACTGGACAATTGGCGGCACTAATATCCAAATGTACGATTAATTCAAGTGATTTAGTTGTACTGGCTCCACCACAAGTGACAAATGACTTAGATATCTATACAAGGATTGGGTTGGGTTCTGATTCATTGCAACAAAAATCGTATGATCGAATTAAACCCTAAATTTATCTCGAATCACATCGTGGTTTTAATAGCATCGTGTTTCTGCATATCGTTTTCTTACCACATTAGTCTCACAAAAGAAGGTGAAAAAATTTATATGTTGTATTTATATTTAGTAAAGTTCTCAGTTGATCATTTCTAATTGAAATTTTTCACATTGTCTGTCCATCGAAGTACATGGGACTTTTGTAATGTTTAACGTGGAGTTTGATTTCTAACTATGAAATTTACTGGGTCATTAATACTTGGGGTACATTAATCAATGTCGATTACGAAAGCTCAAAATTTGCTGGAACTGTGCCTTTCATGTGCTCATTGAACTAAATTGTTTTAATTACAATTGTGCCCCTAGTGCTTGTGCTTAAATTTAATCATTTTTGCAAATCCATGGAACGTTACAAAATAACTAGGGTTGGTTGTGTCACAAACATCCTTTCAGACGCAAAATCCTTTCTTAAGGAAAAAGTAACAAACAAAATCGCAGATCGAAATTGAACAACTTCGAATAATAGTGTTCCGAAACTGACCTCTTTCAACCTGTTTGCCGTGCCTACGGTACATCGTCCAAACACAAAAGGGGGTTAAAGCGGCACGGCGTCGCCCGAGGCGATCCGCACTAATGTGAAAACATGCGCGACGTGAAGTGCAAGAATTTGAATTAAAAGGGTCAAACCGAATAAAAGTAAAAGGATACGGGGGTGTACCTACGCAAATGCGAAAGGTAGCGAGCACCCCTACGCCAACCATCTGCCTTTCGATGTGTGGGAAACGCGTAGAACTTGCGATTCCCACGATCTCGTACACCCCATACGCGCTCTCGCCGTCTCACTCACGCACGCGGAAGCGAATGTGTCGCCGTCTCGCTCCGTGGGTCTCGCATCGAAAAATGCACACCTGTCCCTACATCGTGCGCCTATAGGTCCATGGGGGATCGTATCTTTCCCCTACTTCGCTACCCTTAGGGCCCGTGACGTCGAATTTCCGTATATAAGTAGAAAGTTATCACCGGGTTAGCATCATTCGCATTAGTGCTTTGGTTCCATCGACTTGCCTAAAATATCTTATAAAATGAGTTCGTTCAACGATTACGTCGCCGCTTCTAATAACAGCGTCAACGAGAACAACGCCAACGCGAAAAAGGCGCGCTCGACCGTCCATCAAATCAAACAGTTGCTGCGGTCGTTCATCAAGAGGAGCAAGAAGAACAGCTACAAGAAGGCAGCGCAGCCCGAATACTTCGTCGACGATTACGAAAACGAAATCAACGATAACATAGCCAACGAGTTGTTGGAGGCGAGGATCTTCGAAGAAATCGACGATTGCGGCGATTTGGACGCGGTACCGGTTTACGAAGACGGCGAGATGACCATTGTGCCAGTTCATCGTGGACAGCGGTACGTCCCGGTTCACTTCGCGAAAACCGAAGCCGGTACGTTCTTCTGGACGTCGGTTTCCGGCGCCGATTGTGACATCTCCTGCCACGGTGACAAGAACGCCATTTCCGGCCACCAATTACCCGAACTGCAATCGCCGTGCGACCGTTGGGCCCAAGCGTAAGACAAATCCGACGCCTCGAGAACTATTCCTACAAACCAGTGATTTTCGTGCCTCATTATGCATAATTATTTATATTGTTTAGATGTAGGTCCAATTGTGATGGTTTTTGCTCAATTTTTCGATAGTTTTAATCGTTGGCGACAAGTGTCGTCGTGTGATAATAGGTATAAGTATTTTTTTAATTAATCGATTTACCGTTGGATTGTGATGTTTGCTTTAATTTACTTAATCGTATGATTTTGTGACAAATCTTTATATTGTTCCAATGTCTTCCAATTTAATTTTAAGCGATTATTTTAATAAACTATTTTTATAAAATTCCTCGCCTTTTTTTGAACGCTGAAAATGATTTTTAAAATCTCAACGCCGTAACAAAATCTGTACAGGAATCCGAAGCGAAATGCGACCCGAGAGCAGGTAACAAGCAACCGGACAGGTTACTCGAACGAAAGACTTGCGTGAAACTGCAACCTTTAACTTTCTTGGTCTACTCTTGAGGACCGGTTTTTGTAACGAATTCCAAATTTATTTTTAGCGCTTGAAAATCTTAAGAAAGGAACGGCCATATTACCTACATTTGTCGTAGGGGTTGGAAGCCAGATTTTTTACGAACGTCAATAAGTTGAAATAAAATATGCGCAGGTCTGGCGCGAGGCCAGCAAAATTAGACATGTTTATGTTTTACACACAACAAGTTTAAATTAAATCATTCAAACTAATCTGCAATGTTCATTAAATAATCGTATACATTCTGTTACGATGTTAGACACACCTTTAAATAAATGGAGATTCCCACTAATCACACATCAAGTGGCATTGTTATTGCCACGTGTTCGGTAGTACAGGTGTATTTAAAAAAATAGAATACTAAGCACAATTTTCCGAAATCATTCATTGAAATTCGAAAAAAGAATCGTCAGTAATAATCAGTTTGAAGTTCATAAATTACACACACAGATATATATATATATATATATATATATATATATATATATATATATATATATATATATATATATATATATAAAGATGGGTAGCAAAATAGAGCAACTCGCAAAAAGTAAAGGTCGAATGGATGTTTGCAATCAAACGCCACTGAAAATGTAAATTAATTGATTTTTAAATCATGTGTTATTGAGTAACCTGAAAAACGTTCAAGGTCAAGTTTTATAAATTAATTTATTTGTTTCAGTTTGTTTCAATACATCGATATCGGTAACAGAGGTTCAAGTAGTAACTATCCAATAAAAAAATTTAATTACCAATAAAAAAATTAATTCGTCAAGGTGTCAAAACTTTCCTAAAATGAAAAATTTGTCAAAACTAACGAAAATTCGAAAAAATAAACGCTTGTAACAATTGTAGCCAAATTAAAAATACATAAAAGTCAGAAAAAAGCATCGAAGATGCAAAATTGAAAATTATCTGCATAGAAAATTGTTCAAATTTTAGTTTCATTCGTTAATTCATCACACCCTCATCTCCACCCTACTCTACCTCACCCCACACTTGGACGGACAAATCCTGGAGGGTAGAAATCTTTTTAAAGTAATGTAGAATGAGCAATACCTATCCCATACAATCATAAAGCATCACTTGCATGCAGGAATCACCATTGACACAATCAAATGAATAAAAATAACTGGCGCACATTAACTACATGAATTAAATCTAATACTCTATCAGTAGTGACCCAACCCAACCCAACCCGACCCAAAAGTTTTTGGAAATATATAAATAGCAACGAGAGAGCTCGGGCGTTTCTAACGAGTCCTACTAAAATTATTCACTGCAATTTTTTTCAAAGCTACATCTTCTCATTTCTTCTCATGATGTCTAGAGTGCACCAACGTGTCATACGGCCTCTGTCGAAAATAATACCGTTGGTTTGCGCGAAGAAGGTTTGTCGAAATTGTAAATCGCCTTAACCGGAACCAATTCACCATCATGACTAGAGAAGGTAAGATTAGGGAGGGTAAGGAATGTCGCAGAAGAGCGGGGGGCACAAAGAACAAATAAGGTGCAAGATCGCCACCTTCTACTTATGGCAACAAGAGACCAATTCTCCATTACTAGATCAATTCCCGATCAATAGTTAGATAACGAAGGTCGTCCTGTAACCCTTCGTACGGTCCACCGCAGGATCAGCACTTTCGGCTTTCAAACCTATCCGACATATCATGCGTTACCAATATCGGCTCAACACCGACAGCAACGTTTGGAGTAGTATATGTTGCACTGAAACCTAGAGTGGCACAGTGTTGTGTTGAATGATGAAGCCCCATTCTGTTTGGGAATGCATGACCTCCATAAAATGAACAAGTGAGGAACGTCGCAATGTTAAATTTTCTGTTGCGGGACATATGCACCAAACTATGGTATGGGGTGCTATAACTTATGGGAGTAGGTCTCCTTTGGTATCCATCCGAATCAATATGAACGCCCAGAGATATGCGGATGAGTTGGTAGAACCCCATATTCTTTCATGTTTTCAGCACACCCTCTTTTTCAGCATGATAATGCCCGTCTCCATATTGCAAGACGTTCTACGAACCTATTTGCCGGTCAACTTCGTGCATCCTCTGCAGACGCTGAAAGTCTACAACACGAATTACACGTTGCTTGGGACACACTACCTGAGGAGGAAATCGACCATCTACCAGAATCGATACAACGAAGAGTTCTTTTTTTTTAATTTTAATCAATTGCTGCCTTAGGAGCTAAACGTTCGTGCCAAGTTTGGTCAAAAAATTCCAACCCCTTCTTGGTGTTGCGATATCCATGTCCTTTTTGGACCACTTTACGCTCCCATTATGATTTTAGGACTGATAGAGTTACCTCCTCTAACTTGTTCTGCGTCACTCTATAGTACAATCTATTGATGAAGGTTTCCACGTGGATGTTATCCATACCGACTTCTCTAAAGCGTTTAACCGCAGATTACTAGTAAACTAGTTTAAGATATTGGCTTTTCCTGTTAAAATTTCTTGAATCCTACCTTTCCCACTGAAATTATTTTGTTGTTCTCAATAATTTTGAGGTTGTCGCAATACGTACAGAAAAACAAGGATAAAGTTTTGAAGATAATTGACGAAAATTGAAGAAATCCGCCACAAATTTTGTTGGTTTGGATTGGGTTGAGATTAGGGTTGGAAACACATACAGTGTCTTATAAGAATTTTAAAGTGAACGGTTTTAGTATTTTTGAGGGGTTTTAAAATTTAAAAAAATAAAATCTACGTACACGGGCAGTGATAAAAATCGCATACAGAATTTCTTTGCTATATTGAATGATTGCTGATAGAAAACAATAAACTTTTAACCCTCTCTAAATTACAAAAGGTTATTTTATTAGACTAGCTAATCAGTATGACCTAGACAAAGGCACAATTTTAAAAATAAAATAGAGATGGCAACTTCAAAGCAGTATCGCCAGAAAAGTGGGTTCAGGGTCAAGTAATCTTTCAAACACTGAACAAGACGAAGCTTTTATCAATCATTTGAGATCAAACCACTCTCATTCAGCAACAAATGCTTCATTTGTTGCAAGTTTTCCAGCATAATCAAGAAAATTTGAAGAATTCTACAAGTGCCAAGAAGAAAAAAGCAAAGTAGAATTTTATTTTGTTTAAATTGAATCCGGTGGAGAATTTTTGGAGACATTTAGTGAAAAACATTTATGAAAGAAACTTTAGACTTAATTTGAATTGGGGGCGGCCACTCAAGACAGTTCAACTTTACATTTTTGCAACATACAAAAATTACGAATATCATGTGGCTTGATTTTCGTAGTGGGTACAAGTTTATTGATGGCCACCTGCTGAATAGAAATAAATAATCACATATCCTTTGTTGCAACCTTGGGAGTTTCCACAGTGTTCAATTCTCGGGCCCCTACTATTCAACGTCTTTATCATCGGCATCGTTGATAATGATAATACAAACTATTTCAACAGAATAAATTGTATTGCAGGCCGTGCTGCACTTTAGTGGGAATTAAACAAATTTTGTCATTGGTACATTGAAATATTCAGGGACCTTATTTGTAAAGTGCATGGTTATGTCCTATAGGACTAAATCAAACGCTCTCGTATATCCTTATGGCCTAGACTTAGTTTTCACGATCTTGGTGTTATCTTTTACAAAAAGCTCCCTTTTATTGCACATATTGAAAGGACTACATTTGAGGCTACCAGAATATCAGGTTTCATTATTTTTGTATACATACCGAAACTCTAATTAGTCTTTACTGTGCATTTATTCGTTCTAACCTTGCATATGCCTCATGTATTACCAGTCCCATGCATAATGATAACGTATATTCCATAATTTGTGCATTGCACTATTTCTTGCGGAAAAATTGTGCAAACATTAAATTTTCACACGCCAAGATTATCGTCTCGTCTGAGCGAATGTTCTACTTGTCAACACCAAGAACAAATATTCTGTAACATTCACTGTTCATCTCGTGTAATAATTTCAATAATTTTCATATAGTTGTTATTTTAAGAAAAGCATCAAATAAATTTCTTATAATCACCAATATTGACAGCAATTGTCGAAAATATAACAAAAATATACACATTCCAAATATTAAAAATTTTAAATACAAAAATTCAAAATCTAAATGTGTCTAAAATTCACAATAGTGAAAATATAAACAAAATGCCACACTTATATCATCATTGGCAGTTTTAACGCCGAGCGTAATGTAACATTTTCAATATATGTACGTTTTTTTTAGGCCAAATAATCAACGTTAACAAATTGTCGCTGAGTAAATGTTTATGATTAAATTTAAAAATGTAAACGCCAATATTAAATTAAAATATTAAAAATACTTTCGCCGAACGCTGACAAAAATGTTAAATAATTAAAACATTTCATATATTGCCAAATTGAAAAACTAATATTTTATAAATATGAAAAATTGAATGCAAAATATTACAACTGCTACGTTTTATTTCGTCAACTATAATCAATTTTGGTCAATAAATAATTATCAATCCGATGACTTAAATTAAACTCGAAATTCTAGAGAAACCTACAACGGAAACTCGAAATTGTATCTGTCATAATTAACGACTCTCTTTAACAGAACAAAACGTAACAATTACATGCCAACAATAAATAAGCAGTAACTATAATACAAAATGGATTTATTTTTCGTTAACAACTCAAAAATCAAAATCAATTGTCGTCGATTCAAAATCATAACGACCTTCTGCCGGCACTGTCTTGTTGACATAATAAGGGCGGTATTTACTGTTCATGGTGATAAACTGGTGTGTCATACGTCGATGATATATGGACATATTTGTACGGTAAATCGTTTTTTTTTTTAGTATTTTTACTTTGCGATAACAGCATTTTTACGTCGAATGTCGAGAATGCGCAGTGCGACGAAAGCAAAAAAATGAAATCATAAAATACATTAGCATAACTGATGGCCTCGAGATTGCGACTAATTTGATTTCCAATTAGTTGCCGTTCCCAATCGGGTTTTTATTTATAAATTTTTTCATAATTTAGGAGGTTTGGCTAATTTTGCGTCGTTGGTTTTTCTGTGTATAGCGTAAGATCATATTTACCAATGGTGGGTGAACACAAATTTCTTCTAGTTTCAGCTGGGAGATATTTTCAGCACATTATTGCAACTTCAAACTAATGCTTTTCTGACGGCAGGCGTAAAGTGAGAAATTGAAAAACACAATTATATGTGTCTTTCAAATTATTAACAAGCGAAATAACATACTGTACATAAAAGCAAAATGAAATAAACAAGCAAATAAATGTTATGTATAAGTTTATGTCGCTTACTTAGTTAATGTTAATAAGCAAAGGATTGCAGCGGAATAATTATTGTCAACTCACCATTCATCGCTAAATTGATATACACGAATAAAACTGTGCTTCTATAATCAACATCACATAAATGAAGACAAAGCACTGAAATTAATAACAATAAACAAATAAAACGGCAAAGGAAGCCGGAAGACTAGATTAATTGAAAAAAAACAAACCCTGAAATGGAGATCAATCGGTGGCAAATGAAATAAAAGCACTGAAGTCAATGCAGGGCTAAAGCAAACAAATTTGGAAAATTTGAAAAATGTTAAATTTGACAAAAATTTGTTTAAAAATATAATTTTTTTTTCAAATATTTCATTTACTGCTCCTTCCTCATTGTACATTGTTACAAATTTTTACAATTTTTAAATCTTTTTCAAATGTTACAATGTTTTTCAATTTTTTTCAAATTTTTCAATATTTTTTTAATTTTCCAAATTTTTTCAAATTCAAAATAACGACGACAACAGGTTGGAAGCAAAATTAACGAAAAATTGATAAATTGTAAACATCACAACCAGAGAATGTAGAAATTACAACAAAATTAAAAAAGTAAATCTAACGAAAATAAAATAATCCAACATCAAGAAGAAGCTAAAGAGGGAGGAAAATTAAAATGGGGAAAGAGGAAAGACGGAAGTCAATCATGTTGGCCAATTTCTACAAGAAGGAGCACCAAAACAGAATAAATGGAAGCAAAACTAATTGAAACTGAAATGCAATTTAAACAAAATAAGAAAAATTCGAGTAAAGTACAATAAAATCAATTTTAATCGAAAACTAAACCAAGAACAACATTGAAGAAAAAAAATAATGAATACAAAAAACCAAAAGTAAAATACGACTGAAAATGAAAGTGGGTTGGAGGATAACATAACACATTTTTAAAGTAAATAATAATTCTATGAATAATAATTGCAAAAACAACGAACGAAATGAAGTCAATGAAACGAAACTGCTGAAAAATATATTCAAGGCAACTAAAAGACGTCAAGACGTTAAATCAGTACATTACCGTTGGGTTTAGATTGTATTGCCCCCTACTTAAAACAATCCAACTCCAATTGGAATTGATATAAATGGAATGAATTAAGTGACATTCACTATATTTACGAAGTTAATTGGGCAAGAGAATAAAGCGTAACGACGCCCCGCAGAATGGAAGAACAACATATAATTTATTTTCGAGGCCCATTTAAAAAGAAAGGCAAGGAAGTCATATTTAAACACGTCAAAAAGACTTGAATTAAGTGAAAGGTAAACAAAAATACGTATGTAAGTGAAACGACATAAGCTATAGTAGAAAACGTAACGACTCCTAAAATTGATCGCAAACTAAAATTTAAACCTCTGGATTTAACCACGTCGAAAAAACTCAAATTAGTTGGAAGAGACCGTCTAGACATTGATACCAAAAAATGCCCAACGGCACATTAACACTTCGAGTATTGTGGACACTTAAACCAATCCACAACAATAATTAACTAAGTAACATAACACACCGCCCAATGGAAGGATGATTTAAATCGAAACCACTGAAGTCCAAAAACAACTGATGCATTTAATAATCGCAGAGAAAGACGTAGACGTTGTTATTATCGAATATATAATCACGCAAAAGGTGAGAGAGGGGATACTCAACCCACTTCTTCATGATTCTTCATAGATTACATTGACGTGTTACTTATTGGCGAGACGTCGCTGAAAGCTGACGATCAATGCACGGTCACATTACGATCAGATGGACAACAGGTACTGGTGGTGGCACAGCACAGCTAAAAAAGTCCTAGAGTTTTGTCTAGTTGCACCGGCAAAAAATGCTTCGCTTGAAACAACGGACATCTCAACATCTTCGAGGAGGACGTACCTGAACACCAAACTCAATTTTTGTCCTGGTACACCGCGAACGAATTTGAAAATGAACTTTGTGCCTTCCCTTTTGCAACTTTCATCTTTCATTTTTCTTTCCCCTTTGCATTTTCCTCTTCTCTTTCTCGTTTCCCATTCCCCATCCCTTTCTATTTTTCTTCCCTATTTAGCTTCTTAATATTCGCTTTTTTAAAATTTTGTTGTAACCAAACAATGGTTGAGATTTTTATAATTTACCAGAATTTAGTTTATTTTGTACATGACATCGATGTTCATAATCTACTAGGACCAACCTATTTCCGAAGGCTGGATATCCTGAACACAGCGCAGGAGAAATAGCACTTCTATAAGAGTGATGTACTAAATATATGTAACCACATTGTAAATTATATCTCTATCTGTTTGGAGATGATGGCCTAGAAACTGGGAAACCACCAGATGCAGTGAAAAGTGGGAAAAAATTCGCTAGGTGTGAATAAATACAAATCATCGATATAGTTGAACCGCTGGAATCGGCCATAAGCGACATGTTGCAGGTAATTGAGATGGCATTGAAAAATGCGACAACCACCAAACCACTTACATATACTGGCTGGCTTCCCATAACATCAAAGCATACGTAATAGAGAAGAGGTACTTGAAGAAGGCAGAATGAGACAGCGAGGACTACTCCACGCATAAAAGTGATGCGAAGAGAAAATTTGAGACGGATATGATGTGTGCTTCTAACAAAAGTAGAAGAACCACAAGAACACTACCAAAATAGCAAACAAAAAACGAGGAAACATTAAACAAAATAATGACAACGATGCAAGTAAAGTACCAAAAAGACATTAAAATGAAACGGAAGGAAATCAAAAATGGAATTACACTAAATAGAGAAGACAAAGGACTTTTGACGAGGAAATAATGAAAATTAAGCAGAAAATGAACCTTTAAAAAAAGAAAATATAGAGATAAAAAGTAAATGAACTAAGTAAAAAAGAAATGAAAGACATTAGTAATGCGATGGAAAAGATTGTAAATCAGGAAAAATAATATTATAATGTATGGATATGCGATGGATATAAATGGCACCAACACTTTGAAACAGGTGACTGTTTTTTTTAAGAAGCAGCTGATAATCATCCAGCCGAAGATAGTCACGAAAATAGGACAACAAATATGGGCGAAAGAACTAGAAGGTGAATTGGACAAAAAGAACAAAATGAAGAATAAAGCGAAATTGAAAAAGTTGGGAAATTAAAGTTGGGGATTTAGCCATGGTCGCATATAAATCGCTACCGCTTGGAAACTAATTAATATTTCTAAACAGAATTTTGGCACGTAATTGGAACAAGTGTCATCTAAGTCCATTATTTTTTTCATTTCGGTATATTACTTTCCCATTAATTTTTTTTTTCACTATCTCCCAAACCTAATATTTTTATACAAAATCCTGTCATTTATTCTGCTCGTATCAATATGTATGTGAACTAAAAAAATCAAAGGAATTGCATCATTAGATAAGGCTACATAGCAAATTTGTTCGTATGAGAGCGGCTAATTTCCATTATTATATTTGCCGCCGACGATTTTTAGTTCACCGAAATTCACGGTAGGTTTGGTAAAACACGTCGAACAAATCTCATACATAAATGTAGGCGTTTCGCGTTCGCAAGATGAGTAACCACAATTCGTCGTGGATTTTTTCTCCTATTCTAAAAAAAATCTCGTGATAATGCTCGTTAACCTCCTCAGTGCCTTCTGCGGATAATTTTGTTTTAATTTTCACACTGCCACAATGTCAAAAACATAAAAATTGCCTAAAATGCTAAAATGTCGATAGTCAAACAATGCGTCTAAATTTTACAGATTCAAAAAAATGTTAAAATTAGTAAAACTGTCAAAAGTGGAAAGTGCAAAAATAGCAAATTATCTAAAAAAAGAATGGCCATCAATAAGAAATGGTACAAAATGTCAGAATCCGTTAAAATTCAAGAAAATGTCAAGTGTGGGTCAACAATGCAAAAGAATCAAAAATCCACAATTATCTAAATATGTAATATTGTCTAAATTGAATGTGTCGAATATATTAACATTGTGAATAATTGTACAAAATAACAGGAATCCCAAAATGGTCAATAATTCAAAATGTTTAAGTGACCAATTTGCCTAAAATACAAAGATGACAATAAAGATAAAATTGCCAGTGCCAATAATGCCAGTGTTTGTCTCTAGTACAAAATAGTCAAAATTAAATATGTCAAAATTATACAAATCATGACTTTAAAAAAATTGAAAATGCAAAATTGTCTGAAGACATCATACATATAAGAAATTGTGAAAACTGTACAAAATGAAACAAAAAATGTCAAATTATCAGAATGATCGCAAACTCAAAATATCTAAAATACAAAATATCATTGAAGTCAAAGATACAAATGATATTGTTTTGCCTTCATCGATTTGTGTAGTTATTTGTTGGTCGTATCCTTGACTTCTTACTCTTGTATTGTTTACCGGTTATATTTGGTTTTTATTTTCCTTGGTATCTACTTGTAATAAGTTCTAATTTTCATTTTCTTAGGTTTATTGTTATTCCACCGCCTTTGGGGATTGTGATTTGTTCACATGTAACCTTCACCACAATTTATTTGCTTCTTGTTCTTGATTACATTATATTTTTCTGTTCCTTGTCATTAACTTGATTTAATTTAATTTTAATTGGGTTTATTTTTAATTCTAGTCTCTTTTGAATTATTTAATGTGTATTTTTAGTTCGTTCATTTACTTCATCTTCTTGGATGATTTATCCATTGCATTTTCCTCGGGCTGTCCTTGTTTTGATTTTTTTAATTCATGAGCTGAACCTGATATACGTGCTCACAGATCTGGACATAAGAAGCCTAAAGAAGCACCTTATAGAGATCAATCTCAAAACATTCGAAGAAGCAGAAAAGCACAAAAGCAAGCTATAGTAAAAGCGATGATCTATAATCAAAGAAAAGCAACCAAAGAACAACAGTCTTGGAAAAAGATGATGATCAATTCAAAGGAAGCCATATTTAATAATATCCAATAAAGCGATCATATCGAAGAGTAAGAGACTATTTGAATTATTTGGGAAATTTTCTCAACAATAACGTAACGAAAATTAAACCAGTTAATAAAGGAAAAGAATTATTAATGACATATTAAACAGAAACTGTAAACATTTAAACGGCGACTATTTATGGGATTAGATATATCTGTGTACTTGTGTAGTCGACATTCTCAACGTCTCGACAAAAGACACATCCATTAACTGAACAAACTGTTCAAGTTTTTGCAGGAACAAAACGTACAAGGTGCTAATAACCCACATAGCCATAATGTTGTCACTAATAGAAATTTGTACCAATTGTTGTATAAACTGTCGTATAAGTCGGCTCGTTCAAGCAGGAAATTATCTCTAATAGTGGTTTCTAGTTTTTACAGCAGACCAGAGTCGTTTAGTAACGGCGCCTCATTTCCTCTCCGCTCAGTGGGTGATCGTCTATGTCGGAAATTCGACGACACTCACAAAGCGGCAGACTTCATTAGCAAATCGCATATCGGTCGCTTAAATTTCTGTCGAAAAAAAAAACTCGTCGCCCATAACTCAAAATTCTAAATCACGAAATTAATCCCAGCGTCCGTTGTAACCTCTCGTAACACAAAAGCCTCGCATTTCGGCCGCAATAAAACACGAAATTAATTTCGTTCCCGAGAGCCGTCCGAAGCGTCATTCATATTCAAAGTTTATCTGCGTTATCGAAAACGAAACGTGAAAGGCGATAAAATCTCGAGATCTTTTGTCGTCCCATGGCTAGGGCATTACCGTGTCTAATCGACTACATCCTGACTGCCCCTACGCTCGCTTTTTCAGCCCCGAATACCGGTATCTAATGGCGATGCACGTGAATCGCCTCGGGGCTCGTCAAAATAACCTGACCCTCGCCGGGAGATCGTGGAGAGAGATTTTTGTTTTAAAACGGGGTAAATGATGACCGGCTAGGAGCGGGCGCGCACGTGAAGCGATCGCCGCGTCCGCTAAGTGGCCGTATAACGATAGTAAGTCCGTAATGCGCGGCGATAAAGTTTATTCGGTTGTAAATTACGCTTCGTTAATGGGAAAGTTTCTCGAGTCGTAACTAGAAAACGAAATAATTGAAATTTGTTTGCGGTTGGGGTATGAAACGCAGAGGCGTATTTGGAAATTAGGAAAGGGGTTGGTAGAAATCAGTGGATTTGTAAGAATACGAAAAATTGGATCTAAAGTGATGCGATTGCAAAATAATAAAAAAAAAGAATATCCAAATATTTAACAACAATTTAACAATAATATTTATAAACATTCTCGAATTAAATTAAACCAAAACAAAAACAAATTCAGTCAAATATATTTTTCAGCTTGATCATAAAATGAGAATTTGAAATATAATAAAAAAAATTAGTAAATTATTTTTCTGCAAAAATTGTTTATTTTGTTCTATTATTTTATAAAATTTCCATGGGGATAAATCCTGGCCTTGCCGAGAGAGCTAGAGAAGACTGAAACTTAAGTATTTTTTAATTAAATTAAACCAAAACAAAAGCAAATTCAATCGAATATATTTTCAGCTTGATCATAAAATCAGAATTTGAAATATAATAAAAAAATCAGTAAATTATTTTTCTGCAAAAATGGTTTATTTTGTTCTATTATTTTATAAAATTTCCATCGGAATAAATCCTGGCCTTGCCGAGAGATCTAGAGAAGAGTAAAAATGAAGCATTTTTAAAAATGCATGAAAAATTTGTAGCATTATGAAAAGGTCAATAATTAAATCCTAAGTGAGTATGTGGTTGATTAGTTTTAGGAAGTGATGGTCACGTAGTTGGAATGGAAATTAAACAAATATTATTGCCAAATTATGGAAGACAAAAAATTAAATACATTTTTCAGTTTATTATGATTTTTTTTAAAGAAATTTGCTGAATGCCCAAAAATATACTTTGCAAATGCGTAATAGCAAAAAAGAATCAAATGCATTTCTAAATTTGTATAAAAAAATCGAAATCAATTATATTTTCAACTCCAACATATGTAAAATTTTTAGACAGATGGTCATATATGAAAAGAAAACCAAACAAACAAACTTTGTATGAAAGTCTAAAAAAAGGGAAACTACAAAAAAGAACCAAAAATATTATTCAGTTCATAAAAAAAATTGAAAGCAAATATATTTTTTAATTCCACAATAAATCAAATTTTAAAACAAATCATTAAGGGCATTTGGAGGCATTTTGAATAAAGGAAACAAACAGTTCTTTGTGAAAATATTATCGGAATTATAGCAAAAAACAAACAGTTTTTACGAAAGCCACAAAAATAAGGAAAAAGGAGGTCATGCGGAAAAGAAGACATTTTTCAGTTCATAAAAAATGGAAATCAAATAAACCTCTAAATCTAAATCTAAACTCAAATACATTGCAGGCATTTGCGAAAAAAATGGGAAATAAACAGTTTTGATGAATGAGTAAAAAAAAACGTCAGCCCAAAATAGAACAAAATTTGGAATGACAAGGAAGCTAAATTTTTCGGAATACCTAAAAATATACCAAAGAAGGATAAAGGCAACATTCAGTTCATATAAAAATCTAAAAAATAATCTAATACATTTTTCAGTTTAGACAAAAATTGAATTTAGCAATTGAAGAAGGAAACGAACATATTTTTTATGAAAGCCTGAAAATAAAGGAAAATGAATCAAATGCAATAAGGAGTTAAATACATATTTTAGTTTCAAATAAAAATGAATATGGAATGAATAGGAAACGAACATAGTTTTCATTAAAACCTAAAACTGAAGGAAGAAGGAGCTAATGCAAAAAAGAATACGTTTTTCAGTTTAGAAGAAGAATTATTTGTAAAGAGAAGGAAACGAACATAGCTTTTTATGAAAGCCTGAAATAAAGGAAACGCAATCAAATTCATTTTTCAGTTGAGATAAAAAATTAATCTGAGAAGAAAATGAAACGATCATAGTTTCTAAGAAAACCTGAAAACAAAGAAAAAGGAAGTCAATTCAAAAAATAATCTCATATATCAAGAGGATCCCAGCTATAAGAATATAGAAAATTGTAATCAATGTAAATGTTGGATTCAAAAATAATATCGAAATTTGGCGGAAAATATTACAAGTGTTACAAGTGTTTAAAAAATGGAAATTATAGATCACCAATACTTAAAATAAAATTGTTGTGGTTATCATTCCGTTGCAGTTTATGCAAAGAAATAAAAATGACCAACCAAACGAATTTCCTATTATCCACCTGCGGTGAATTAACCCCTAAATCATTTCAGTGTGCAATAATATTTCACAAGCGTTTTGATAAACATCGTAAAAATTACCATAACCCCCCGAATTAACATAAATGAGGCCATAAAGAGACTTTCGAAAATAAAAATTAGCATCGACCGAAAGTATTTTAATTTTTACGGCGACCCCGGGACGTCGTTCGTTGTGCATTTTCAGGTAACAGGTCCCATTGTGCGCACGGAAACGGACAGGTACCGTCCCCCATTCGTATGCAGGCTTCGTCGCCCCTGCGAGTGATGAAAAATCGTCCAATTTGGAACCGGCCGTCAAACGCCGAGACGAACAAATCGATTCGCCGGCGTTGAAGTCGAACGTTCCCACGCCGAAAACGGCGGGCGCGCCTCCCCCGAAAAAACGAATTCCGTGAGTCGCCGAGTTCCCGAAAAACAACCCCGAGTAATTTACCCCCGACGGAAAAAACGAGAGCCGTTTAATAGGGGTAACATATGCCGCATAGTCGAGTCGGTTCCTCGACAGGGTATCCCACGGTCCTAACCTTACTGAACCATTAAAAAACACGTGGTCGGCGCGCTGTCCGCCATATTGACCTAACCTACACACAAGGAGAGACTTGTGCGGACCTGTTTCCCGCCAGATCCCAGCGTGCCATGCACGTTCCTACGGACTTACGCCCAACCATCGACGTTGGAATTTATGTAGAGGGCTTTTAGTCCATTACGAATTCTGATAAGATATTTGGGCAATTAATTGTTGGCTTGAATATGTTTAGGAATTAATTTTAATTAATTTAATGAATTTTGCAGAAAAATATTAAAGCACATTTCAAAAATTGCAAAACCTTTGGGCAATTATGAACTACACATAAATCTTAATCCCTTCCCTTAAAATCACTTTGGAATGATTGCAATTTTATAACATAATCTAAAAAAGAAAAAACTTATATATTGATAGCCCATAATATTATTGAAACATAATTAAGAAAAATATATCTTACACAATAACATAAAGATGAAGAAAACTCGTATAAAGGTAAAAAACACTGAAAACAATTGAAGAGCACCCAATACCTAAAATGTATTGATTTGATTAATAGTTTTGTATTGCACTGTAATTCAAAGCAATTCTATTGAATTGAGATTCAAAGGTAATGGCGACAATTCTTATTAACTTTTTTAAAATTATAAAATGCGTTACCCAACCTTATGTATTATCCTGTTGAATATTTTCAAGACATTTATAATCAGTTATGAAATCATGACAACACGAGTTACTCATTTATTATAAATTGTGGCTGTTATTTTGTTTATTGTTCGCCTTAGGATTCTCGTTCGTTTTTGTCGTTTTTCTGTTTTGTGTTTTCTTCCTAGGTTAATTTTTCTTTCGTAAATTAGTGGCATCATTTTCATTTATATTTTTTAATTCAAAACTCAATACAATAAAAGAAATCATATAATGACAAATAGGGGAGTTTTCATCTTGCTATTGATGAGAAGACCAGCCATTCAGGCTCCTATTTGCATATTTTTCACACGAATGTATCTTTTAATTCCTGAAAAGCCTTCCTTCCACCCATTAGTTGGTGCGCATGGAACAAACCAGTAAATTAATGTTAAGGCATAGGGCAAAATATCTCGGTACATAATTGACGTAGATCCAGTAGATCCCTTTTTTGATAGATATCAATAATGTAAATTTATATTTCTACGCTTATATATTTTCACTCATTTAAATTTAATTTTGAAGCGGTAGGAAAATGCAATTTCACAGTTTATTATATAACTTGGCCAGGTTGGATTGCAAATTTTAGCGATTTTGGCGATTATGGAAAAAAAATTAAACACAAGCCAACCCTACCCAACCCAACAATTTGCTGTCCTTAGCAATTGTTAATTTGAACTTTGAAATTAGTCGTTTCTACCAACAATTCAATTTCGCTGGTCCACGAATTTCGGCTCCAATGTTGAGAACAAATAAATACAAAGATTAAAAAAATTATGTTCATCATTCTTGCAGTTTGGAATTAATAAACTGGAAACCAATGCTCTTCCAATGATCTAATCATATTCTAAGTTTAATTTGAATTTATAAATTGCTCAAAAAATATTGAATAATATAGAAAATTCATGGAAATCTGTTTTAGTTGTAACAGAAAACAATAAACAAATTTGGCGAATTTGACAAAGTTGGACACAAAATGAAGAAAAAAGAACTGATGGAAATAAAGGTATGATTAGCTATTAAAAGACTTTTGGTAAAAAAAGAATAATTAAAAACGTAATGATTTTCGAAGTTGCTAACTTAACTTAACTTTAATTAAAAAAAAAAGATAATCGAATCTGGAGAAATCAAATGTAACCTATATTTATATTAGGGAAATAGAAAAATCCATCATAATTTATTTCATCGACGACTACGAATTTTGATTATGTTAACATCGACTGAGTAGTGTTGACCTCGGTGAACTTTTCAAGTTCAAAGTTTAGGATAATTACATAATACGATTAAGAAATTTTTCGGCAATTTCTGCAAATGTGGATAAATTTGTTTACGTAAATAGGCGTGGGTGCGAAATAAGATCATTTGGGTAAGTTTTCTTATGTTTTATGGCAATTTTGGTGGAATCTAAGATAGAGTGGGAGTAGAATGATGATGGGCATGCATTGTTAAGAAATGGTATTCATCACAACAATTCAAAAAATCTGGAAGTCGAAGGTGTGAGAAAAACAACTCAAAATAAAAGTTAAAAATTGAGAATATATAGGTAGGAGTATGACTTGGTGATTTGATTTGCGCTGGAAAGGGGTGTATCGAGATTTATTAAAAGCTCTATATAATACGTATGTGGAAAAGCAGTTCATACATAAGATGAATTTGGAAAAAACCTGGCACGAGTAGTGAGTTGGAGAGAATATATTTGACGTGGACTACTTATCTAATGATAAACAGGAGAGTATGCTACATACAGGATTGAAGACTGCGCTGAAGTTGCCTAGGTTAAATATTTCTCATATTTCATAATAATCGAACAAAAACCAATTCATTGGTTTTGGGCAAGAAATTTTTTATGAAATTTATACTAATTTCGAATTGCTTTTCGACTACGTTTGGGTGGTTACCACAACCCAACCCAACTCAAAATTTGATCAACAAATGTCTCTAAATAAATTTTCAAGCAGCTTTTTCAAATTTTGTGATGGTTGTCGTTTTAATTACTGTAGTTCAACAGTAAGTTCACTAATGCCCGGTTTCTGAAACAAATTTTTAAGTGAGCGTTAACTAACTGGTTCATTAGTTTAACGAGTCCATTAAATTACATTGGGTTTCTGAAAGCGATCTCTAGTTAACTAATGAATCCGCTAACTAACGCCAGGTTGCAGTCTAAACTATTAAATAATATTGAATGTAATAGATGGCGCTGCAATCGTCGTTGTCAAAATACCGGTAAATTTGTTTGATTACTCATAACATAGGCTGTACAAAATGAATCCGAAGAGGATTAGAGGTAAGAATTTTACCGAATTTGAAAAAAAAAAATTACTGTTAGATAATCAACATACAAATACGGTGACACTAACCTAACAATTTATCGAAACGTGACAGAAACGATACATGTCATACATTTGCATTTGTAAACACAACTGCGCATGCGTCATTTAATTTAACTGTCCATAATGATGCGTTAACTTAACTGAACGACGTCGCCTAGTTAAACACATATTCAGCGTTTCAGAAACCCGTTTCCTGTTTTATCGAACAGTTAAACTAACTGGTTCATTAAATTCGCTTTCAGAAACCGGGCATTAATCATTTTTCAAGCCAACCCTAATTTCATTTATTTGCTTCAATATTTTTTTTCTAATTTATAATTGGTATTTGTGGTTAGAGTGGGATGGGGGAAACTCATCGACAACTTTACCCCACGAAGGTTTAACTAGTTGTTCCCACTTTTCTATTTCCTTTGCGCTGCATGGACTATAGTTTAGCAAAATGTTCTATGTGAACATACTCATAAGACCCAACTCTAGCCGATCAGATAGTTTTATGTCCAGTCCTGTAAAGTAAGTTACGTTAAGTTGCGCAACACCCGACCCCCCCACCCCCCCACCCCTAGCACTAGATTCAGAGTATTTGAAGTGTGGAAACAATTTAAAAACTAAAATCATTCTGGTTTATTCTAAATTGTTGGATAAATCTGAATTACCTACATTACACTGTATTTATACGGCTCTTTTAGCTCTCGTCATAATTTATAAAATAATGTAAAACCTGGCGAGGTTATGTTTCTTTAAAAAATACTCGAAGAAATGGGCCACCACAGAGATGCTAGGTATTGTTGGCCAGCTTAATGAAATGTTCATAAATCCACAGTTTTCAACTACATCAATATTTTTTGCAAGTTCCACCAAATTTCGTAGAAGCAAACTTGAACAGTAAATAGTTCAAGCTGTCAAAAAAGTTTCTCATTATAATAACATTCGCTGAACAATATGAATTGGCGAAGCAGTAATTTTGTACCTCAGATTTTGATCAACAAATGAATTGTTCAAAGCATTGATTTTGATGAGCTTTCTAAAAATGTTATGAAATTTAGTTTGCCATTAGATAGAAACAAATGAAGAAATATGGAGGTTCGGTGAAGTGAAATAGTTGAAAGAAATATTAGAAACGAGGGGGACATAGAATGATGCATTGGGCCCCAACTAATAGATTTAAATAATTTTTATTGGACCCTTATTATCAAGTAGATAATATTTTAAGTGAAGAATGAAAAATCAATTCGTCCGACTGAAACATCATAACGCGATCTACGATTTCTTCGACGTCAATGGAACCAAACACACTTCGATCCTTCTTCTTTCTCGATGCATCACCGGACTCCGTACAAAACACGTGTTCGAGAGAATCGTGGGAATATAGGCAGATGTGCGTATCAAGTCGACTCTGAATCACGCACATACTCATATTATCTACGTCTCCGTCTCGCTCCAACTCGCCGGCCCTCTCGCTTTTTCTATATACGGTGCCACATATAATGCGGAATTTATATGACGTTGCATGTCTACATGTTAATTTGGCTCTCAAATGTCATTTACATAATCACACACAAACCCACACATACGGACGGGCTCACGTGTGCGCCGGGCGATCGGAGATTTTCCCGCGGCACGTCCCCGGCTAATTTCGCCCCTTATCGCCCGCGCGAATCTTCATTAACGGATTATGTATTTACGAAAATGCGGGTTTGTTAATTGCCGTCTGGGCCGCGGCGAAAATAAATCCCGTTATCTTCAGACGGTACTTGATCAGTTTGAAGTAGTGGATTTTTTGTTTTTTTGATGTAGTACACATGACCGAATTTGTCGCAATATTGATGTCATGATTTCCATCGGACTCAGTCATGCGAGACGTTTTTATCAATTACATTATCTGCACGCACTACATTTTCGATTAAAGCGGACACCAGTTTAAACATGAAGCGATCGCTTAATTACATGTAGGCGACCGAGGCGATCTCGAAGGTGGGCACGAATATTTACGCCATAAACTACGCTGAGAATAAAAACTGGAATTGGAAATTTTTAATTAAAAATTAACTGCACAAAATATTGCTTAGAATGGAAAATGACGCAAAATATAAATAAATAAATTTCAAGTAAATTGTAACGAAGAAAAAAATTAAATATAAACATAGAAATTAAAATGAGTAAAATGGAGATGATTTGAAAAAAACTTGGGGCGGTATAGACAAGTTATTTTATTGTAAGGAGAAATATACTTAATGATTTATAAAACTTGGTGGAAGTAAAACAATCATGCATTTAAAAATAAACAGATTAATTTAACTAGAGAATAGAGCGCCAGCCGTCTCAAGTTATCAGATATTGTCGATTTCAAGGAAAACAACTAGAAAATGCTTGGGAAAGTTGAATGATGAACAAAAAAAAAACACAGTGGGAAAAATGAAGGATGTAGTTAAAAATTGAAGACCAAGCAATTCTTGTCTGGGCCATTTGATTGGGCTGGGTTAGGTTTGGTTAGGTTGGATTGGATTGGGTTGTGTTGGATTGGATTGGGTTACGATAAGTTGGGTTGGATTGGGTTTGAATGGGTTGGGTTATTTCGAAAATGATTTTTTTTAAATATTTCTTCTCAACGACATATTTTTACAAAATAAAAAAAATCAAAATATAATGTAATCAAAAATTCATTAGTCGGCGAACAAAAATATTAAGACCATCGCAATCCATCGAAATTAAACGCGAAACGAAATTGGCTGAATTGAAAAGATAGCAACAAAAGCAATAGAAGAAATTTTACAAATCCTTCACGAGTCTTAGTGGGGAATAAACAAGAGCGACAGGACTTGGTCCTGTCGCTGTCCTGGTTTTCCATTCTGCAATTTATGTTAATACACACCACTTGCAGAATAATTGAGAGGTAAAAGTTTATTCACGACATTTCCTCTTTTCGTTGGCATAATACAATGACAGGGACGAAACTACACAGAAGGTTAATTGTTCGAAAAATTTTGAAGTGTAGTGAAAGTAAAAATATAAACTAAGAAAATAAAAAAAACTTGATAATTTGGCATAGCAACCAACATGTCAACAGGACAATGTAGCAAAAACAGGACTTTTCATTTCCTTTACTCTGCTTGACCCTCATTTTCTCTGTTTTTCATTGATTTACTCAGTTATGTTAAACTTATTCATACTTTGCTCTGTTTTGTTTCATTATTTTGGATGGTTTGTCTGTATTTGCTGTCATATATTCCTCTATAGGTGTAAATCGTCCCTGCTTAGATTTCATTTGCTTTCTTATAAACTGTATTTCTACTAATGCTGTCAAGCTATTTATTGCTTGATTCGGTTTGTTTTCAATTCATTTCTTGGTCTGATTAATTCTTATTTTCTCTGTTTTACTTTCCTTTGCTCTCTTGAACTTTAATTTCTCAAATCTCGTCTCCACGATTAATATCTTACGTAATAAGGTATGTATGTTGCTTTCCTTCATGGTGATCCCTTAGTTCACTTCAACATGACATAATCTTTAATCATTAAAACACGAGCTAATGTCAACGTTATTTCTCCAATATAATGTTCTTAGTCAGTGAGTGTGATTCGTATGTAATTCTTGTAGGCTTCTTCTAGAAGATTTTATAGTTTTATGGGTGAAACGAAGCTTCATTTTCAAAATCGTACTAAGCATCTCACTTCGACAGCTTTGACTTGATTGCTTATAATAAAAGCGAAATGACAGGATATTCAAAATTCAATAAATATTGGACGATTTATTTAATAAAAAAATTAAATTGGCGCAATTTAAACGACGACACTTGAAGTTAGAATCTAATCGAATGTAAATAGGGAAACAAGATATCAATCTTTATAATAGACAAAGTTCATAAGATAGGGATTTAACATTATATTGAAGTGAAAATGGAGTCTATTTCGCAAATCTAGCGAACGTTGATTAGCGAATCAACGTGAAAATATGTGTTGTAGTTTAGACGGTCATAGAATAATAATGGGATAAAAAACAAAATCAAAAATACTAACAGCACCGTTCAAATATTCACATAAATTAGGCCAAAGAATATTTTAGAGTGACTCGCAAAGTAATAATGCCATAGTATTGCACTGTCGATGTTATTATATGTAAAAATTATCGCGTTCCTGTTTTATGTTTGAAGTATTGTGGGTAAATTGTTTGATCGATTTAAGTAATCCATTGATATCGCTAAACATATCAGGCCAATTATTACTGGCATGAGTTTTTGGAAAGACGATCCAGCGGCGACTCTACACAATTATTTGACGCAAAATCGCTACAATTATGTTCCGCGCAGTTCGATTAAAGTTTTATTAATTTTCGTTAACGAAAAAACTTTCTAGCAACACCCGATTTCGGTGTTTGTTTATTTTAATTTTTGTCTGATTTATTTTAATATAATTTTTGTTTTATTTAGGTCTTACTTTGCGATTCAAGTTTCCAGTTACGTTTCCATCCATATGGATAAAATGAATCGACGTTGAAAATTGGGAGATTTTTATCAACTAATAACTTAAATTGTTGTCCAATAATTGTAAATTCTTGTTACGTTTTGGATGGCAAATTCTAATATTAAGCCATCGGCGGCTTGGCGACAGTCGGTGAAGCCATTAATTACAAGGACGTAGAGACCATACAAGGTGTCATTCGCTAAAACAAAGTGGCCGATCGATGACGAGGGACCTCATTTATAGAAGTGTGTGTTTATATCGCTTCGTTGGATACGCTGTAATTTACGAAATTCTTACTGTGAAAAACTGAATGTTCAATATTAAGATTTCGGTAATGCATTTCCCGTATTAATTACGGATCAAGAAAACCGATCGAGTTACCATGACACGTGAATCTGATTCTTCATCTGATTTCTTCCGCAGAAAATGAGTTGTTAGAGAAATCCGTTTTGGTCTAAAATTCGTGTCGCGATGTAATTTTATACAATCTGCGCCGTTGTTTATTGCTGTATTTGCTGGATACATGTATTTTGCACCCACCACACCAGGGAAATCCCGTCAGCTGTGGGCGATATAACGCGAATGTTCTCCCCCGCTCCCGGTGTCGTCAATGGACGCGTCGATCGCTGGCGCACACCTCAACCATCAGAGACCGGATGATTCGCGGTCACGTATTTACAACCTTTTATGTGCTTTAATTTATTTTCTGTACACAGGATAATGGTACACATGCATTTCGTTTATTTACATAACATAGTTTATCATTGGAAATATTTTTTGTTTAAAATAAGGCAGTAAGGCAGTGACACAGACTCTTTTGTGGATCCATTTTACAAGCGTAACCTCATTTATTATATTTTCGACGCCTCTTTGTTTTGCTCTATTTTAATTGGAATAACTTTATATGCTACCATACTTTTTTGTTTAATAATTAGTAAACAAACCAGGGAGCATTTAGGTTCGAAATACTTTTATTTATGTAGTTATTAATTATAATTATTTTCATTAATTATAATTAATAATAAATAATAATTTCTTTGTTTCCAATTAACTTTTTTTGAAATCATTTCATTTGTCGACCTGTACTCAATCGTGTTCCAACTATGGAACTTGAATCCGAGGTACTAATTTTTCAGAGCTATTGTGAGGAAGACTAATTACAACTCTACTTTGGTTTTGTCTAATTTACCAATATTTGCTCAGTTTTGCTGCTCTGATTTAAAATGCAATGCTTTCATTAATGCAAACCGGAGCCTTGATTTGCTATGATTTTTCAACTTTGCAGATTGGATTGTACTGTTTTATTTTCGTTTGCTCTATTTTACACCAGTTTTCTAAAATTTACCCCAATTTGTACTGTTTAGATTTATTTTGCTTTTATGTTTCTGATTTGGTCTATGTCACTGTCGGTTGGTCTGATTTGATTTGAATCGCTCTGTTTCGCTTTCATTTTCAACATTCTCATTTAACAATTTAATCGAATTTGCTGTGGAATTTCCCTGGTTGCTGTACTTTGCTTCCAACGTTCTGTTTTCCTTTCCATTTTTAATTTTTATATTGGGTGATTTTAATTTGATTGTCTTTTACTTTATAGCTTAGTTGTTGTTTACAATTATTTCCTTTCTCTTTCATAATTGCTACATTTTTAATTATTTCACTGGAATTTCTTTGTTTGCTATTATTTATTTTTTCCTTTCTTCATTTTTCTATAGTTTTGCTTCATTAAATTTTGTTTGATTTTTCGCTTTTTCATTCACTTTGAGAATGAAAATGAATTTCAAACTGGTTTTGCGTGCTATTCATTTTTGAATAAAAATGATCCATTGCCCAATAGTAATAGGCATGCACAATTTTCGGTCAACTAATTTTTGTATTAAACGTTCAGAAGTTTAAAAACATTTAAATATAAATGTTTTGAATTGGTATCATACTTCTCATTATAAAGCAATACAATATTGGTGATGCAGCACAAAATTGTTTATAAAACCTATGAGTGTAAATTCGCAAAAGTTATAAATTTATGATACCAATAAATTAAACAATTACCTACTTATAAGTTTGCAATTTCTAGACATACACCCAAATTGAAAAAATGAAAACGCCAACGATGACGTCGAAAAGTGTTGGTGTCCCACATTATGTGGGGATGAATGGCATTGGGTTATCGAGGTATGATGTGGTGGGGTGGAGAAATAAGTAACGTTATTATTTTGTACAGATGGCCATTCGAAAGATATATTCAAAATTTTTGGGAAACATAAATGGAAAGTGGAAAACAGCAATGACTAAAAACCAAAATATATCCAAATTAATGACAAACAGTAAATGCTTTGAGATGGAAACGACAGCTATGGCATTGAAATGACAACATTGGTCACAAATGAACAAATGTTAGGCAACAAACAAGGTATGGAGGCCAGTTAATAAAAGAATTGAAAAATTAAAAGCAAGCAATAAATTCAGCGAGAAATTACATGAAAAGCTAACATGAAAAATTCCAAATCAGTTAAACAGTGCGAAAATGTAATGGGGGGGGGGCATATAAATGAAAAAGAAAGAAATATGAAAACAGTACCATAGCATATGAAAGAATTAAAACAAACCACAAATAATATATTTGTTATTAATAAAACTTAGTTTCATGAAAGTTTAGTTGGGTTGAGTTGCTGGGTATAGAAAAATTATAATAAATAATATGTATCAGTCATCATTTTTATTTTCGAAGAATTTTTGATAATACAAACAAACTGTTGTGAAACGACGATGGACACGAAGCACAAAAAGCTATAGTAAACCAAAAACCCACCTAAGTTTGAAATGAACAACCTATGAATAAATTGAAAAGAAGGAAACGACAACCGAGGCGATAAAAGGTTGCTCATGTTCATTCATAACATATTGGCACCAACCCAACCCCATGTTCGATTGAATTGAGTTGAGTTAAGGGAACTAAATGGCCAACCCAATCCAATCTAATTTATTATCATCCCAAGGAAATTAATTGTAGACTGTGTTGTTCAAATATTGGTCAGGAATCGCAAGGAAACGCAATTATAGAACCAAAATCGATGATGAAAAATTGCACTTAACTTGTTTGTTGATGATGCTGCTGCATTTGTTTGGGTTGGGTTAGGGGAGGAACAACTAGAAATATTATTACTCTCAGAAGATTTTGATTGAGAAAAAACTAAATACCTAAACACATCAAAAAATTAACAAGGAAAAGATTGAAACGACTACGACCGACACCAAATAATTTGACAATAATTGAAGTTTAATAGGCAAGAAAAATGGGCCAGAGCAACACAGCTCAATGAAAAACTGAAGACGAACAGCAAACAAAATGAATTCGATGAAAAACTAAAATTTATATTAATATAATATAAAGATACCCAACAAAAATTCAAAATATGTTCAAAAGTAAGAAAGCAGAATTAAAACCAAAACAAATTCGAGACAATATGAACACTACAAGAAAAAATATGCATAAGTAGGCAAAACATCCTAAGAGAACTAACGCTTATTACATGAATAATATATAAAAAATATATATATAACGAAAGAAACGGCAAGAACAGAAACTGGAAAAACATCGATGAAAACAAAAATCTCACTAGACAATAACTTGTGCAGTCAGACCAATGTAAACTATTGACAGATAGAACAAAAACAAAACAAAAATTACAGTACAGTGGAAAGATAACTTGATATGAAATAATCGTTGGGTTGGAACGCGTTGGGTTGGGTTGGCTTACGTTAGGGATTGAAAAACTAAAAACATTATCAAACCATTTGATAATTATATTGTTGAAGGAAACTAAAAGAGATATTTTGTGCAAATAATTGCTTAGGTGCGAAAACCATGGAAATGATGCAAAATAAATGAGAACGAGGCCGATTAAGGGGAAAAAAGTAGTGGGAAAATTTTATAACTAAATGAAGCAATAATGAATTTACAACATACAATATGAAGAAAATTGGGAAAAGATGACTTTGATACCAAAGGAAAATTAAACTACAATATCATAAACAATCATGAAATACAATGATTTAAAAGACAAATTGAAAATAAAGACTAATCAAATACAAGAACAACAAACAAAAAAAATTGAATAGACAATCAAAAACAAAACCACATTTCACCGCTCGTTATTATTCTAGATAAAGGATTATATAAGCAAAATTTTATATCTCTTAATACTGATTAATAAAAGCAATTCTCAGTATTGGATTGTTCAACAATTACGTGGAAAATGTGAAAGTGTCTCTAATGATAAATTTCCAATACTCATTCGTTTATTAATCACCGATAGCACAGTCGGTTAACTAAATTACTAGCAACTCTCACTTTCATCAGATTGCAATTTTTCTAAACGAATGTTTTTCTAATCAATTAATCAACAAACCGCAGAAGTTAATTTTGAACGCATGCCCACCATTTATCGACGCATCTACCTACGCCTGTCCTTCAACTTCCTGTAAACCTTGCCCCGCGATCCACCCTTGAAATGCATGTCGCAAGGGTAGCAGGTTACCCCCTCGAGGTCGTGAACTTCGCCGAGGCGAAAGTACGCAATCGGGAACTCGCCCTGACCTCACCTGGATATCACGCGTTAAATGGGGCAACCTGCTGCCTTCCGAGCGCTATTTATGTCAAGGTTTCGTCCACAGGTCTCGTTTCTTGAAACCGTACGTCGTAAACGCACGTTGCGCTCGAACGACTTCGATTATGACATTAAATGCGTTCGTCGGATTAGAATTGATTGGCTATTAACGCATTGTCTCGCCTTTTCCAATCAATTAAGATTTTTTTATACTGCAATGCTGTGAGCCAAGATTACTGGTTAATAGTATTTTTTTAAATACTAAATAAGGAGTAAAAAGTAAACGTAAATATAAACAATTAAAAAATATATTTAAGAGGATCCAAAATAGGAGCTAATAAAAAATATATACCTCAACGTCTGTACCTGTCAAGGAATGTAATTGTTTAAAATTCAATCTCGTCCAATGCAATTACTTTCCCCGTTATCTTTCTGGCTGTGCATATAAATAAATCGTTGCTGGTGCTGTCTGCATGACACTACAAATTCGTCTTAGAATTGTGCCATGTGCACCTGCACGCCCTTCGAATACAATATAGTCGATTGTGTTTCATGTTTCGTTTTAAGTACTCAATCTTATTCTACATTTTTGGCTCATTTTCTTCGCATCGTGCAATTAATCGCTCACGATCCGCATGACGACTTCGTGCCTCAACTAGTTGCTCATCGATTCCCCTAGAATTAAACGTTTTCGAACCGATCCAAACCGGTAATTCCGAACTTATGTAACGCCAAGTGCATATAAACAAACAACTAGTTGCCTGTACACGCCACATGCATTATCTGATGTATCGGCGTCCCGAGTGCCGTGACTCATTGTACGGCGTTCCGGCCTGAGCCGTGCAGCGATTGTATCGAATGCGGTGGCTGAGCTCGTGACGACCCTCAACCTCGGCACGGGTCACCTCCTGGGAAATATTTACTATGCGACCCGTTGTATTTATTGTAACGTCAACGCGTCATGCACGGCGCACAATGGACGCGAATGCAAAAAGCTAATGAAGAACGGCGTTATTATTCCAATTAAAAATCGGCCGCAGCGCTCGCATTGTTCGTGCACGCGGTTAAGAGCCTTTTCAAGTCGAACGTTTGCATGCTAATTGTGCGTGGCACGACTCGCGGAGCGTTTCGCACAAAGGAAGAAACTGATTGGTTGGTTAGATTTTTTTTTAATGCGCAGGCTAGGGGCCAAATCTGATCAAGAGCTCATGATGTGGATTTGATCTAACCACTGGATTTTTTTGATCGCCAACAGCTGCTCCCTTTTATCTTTATTTCATCTATCACGCCAGTCTTCACTGTTGCCCTTGACTTTTGCACAAAACGTTTTCTTTGTCACTGCAAGCCAATAGTTGCAACATAACTTATCACTCGACTTCGAGATGCAAATACTACTGCAACAAATACAACAGTTTAGTAAAATAATTTAGGAAACAGCAACAGTAACTCACTGATAATCCTTTTTATAGAAAAAAATATAAAAATATTATCGACTTTGTAGGTTACCTTTAAATTCATCGAATCAAGTCAATAGACATGAGTTAGTAATAATTATTCATTAAAAACAACTTCAATGCTTCTTCGTTCAGCTTTAAGTTCTTCGGTTGCTTTTAAACAGTGTGTTCTTCACTGGATAGATTTTACGAAGACTTCGAATTTCTCTGATTTTTAGTTATTAGTTACAATTTTTTAAACAATAAATATAGCTCCAGCCAACTTGCGATATTAACCGTAATGCATATAACTTTTTATCACAAATTCTACATTAACGGTAAAGTTTTTTTCGAAAAATGGAGCATAAGAAAGTTCAGTGCAGGGCACTGCAGAATTTTTGCAGAAAATATCACATACCTAACAGCAAACCATATAAACGATATATAGTTCGATAGTCAAAACAACTGTGGATACATTTACTCTTTTAAAAGCAATTATTTCAAACTATTATTGAGTCCATCCCTTCCTCCAATTTAATATACAAATCGTAGGTACGAATTCCAGTTGCCTCGAACAAGTCGATTGATTTTAACTTTTGAATTGTTGCGATCGTAGTTCTTCTTTTCAATGTCTCACTGTCGATCTGTTTTATCCCAGCATTTCCTTTTTATATTGTGATATTTCTATTTTGATTTTTTTTTAATATCGTGTGGACGCAAGTTTGACTGTATGAAATTACCGAAAGATTAGCTAAGGGAAACAAATATCTGGGATCATTGAGGTCAGGTCTAAGAACCCATCAAATTGATATACGACCAGTAGTTACATATGGAGGAGAATTATGAAAGCTAAGTAAGAGGAAACGAAGAAAGTGTGGGAAAGAATAATTAAGAATAATATATAAAGGGAAGAACGTGGAAGAACAATGGACGAGAAGAACAAAGGAAGATAATTGTATGGAGTCCCATACTATGACTAGTAGAAAAGGATCGACGGATCTACTGGACGACGGTAGGCGCAAGGCTTGTAATTTCCATAGTCGTCATGTAGCCGAGCAGTTTGTAGAGTAAACATCAATCGAAGTTCATTTTGGCGAGCGCATTTTTTTATATCACTATACCTATCTCATTCTAAGTATCTAAATGCGTAGGCGTTTTTACATAGCTACGTAGATACACTCACAAATGTAAGCTAAGGGATTTCATTGTCGTTTCTGTTCTTGGAAATTACGACTTCAGAGTAACTTGTCGGGCTTTTTCAGGGACTAGCAGGCCCATGTGTCTGTCTACCCCGACTGTTTCATAATTTCGTTTCGACCGATTTTTCTATTCACTTTCTTAATGAGAAACGTTAAAAAAAGTAACAGGAACAGCAACTGATGATTTCATAATAGTTATTAGGCAGCGAATTTGGAATAACAAGCAGGACCTCGACGAGATATTGTTCATAAGTAACCGATATAGGTGAATTGAATAATAATCCGGGGAAGCTGCGTATTGGATTTGTAGCTCATAATAAGATGAGTAAGGTGAAGAATATAGAAAGAAAAGTTATGATATCTATTACGACTTCTCTCCGAAAGAAGTCAGGAAGGTTGTGTTTTAGGATGCAAGAATCAACGAAAAAAAACACAATACCTCGGACTCATTTACAGGTTTCATGAAAAGACACCCTCGCTTATCCATCAACATCACAACCAACAAGTTTAGCTCGAGTGTCTAGTTTCAACCAATAAAACGTTAACTCAGTTAGTGTTAGACCGTCTTAAACCAACACTTCATGACATTTGGTATATGGATGCAACAGTCCATATGCCGAATAAAGTGGTCGCAAGAAAAGGGTTCTGGCAAGTCGCTAGAGTAACCTCTCAGGAACGAGGAACTTTAGTGAAGATGGCATTTGTCATGTCAATTTTGGGAAATTTGATTCCACCATTTTAATTTTTCTAATGGTGCATTTTAAAGAACATTTTCTCGCTAATACACCTCCAGGGAGCGACGGTGATAGAAGAAACTTTTCTATTATTCTTTAGATACATCGTGAAATATACGAAATGTTCGTTAAAGCAGCCGCTTCTGTTTCTTTTGGACAACCATTACTCGCACTTATCGATCGCAGGTTTGGAATATTGCGAACATAATGGAATTACACTCGATTGAAGAAGTACATCAACTCAACTCATGGATGACGAACAAACCAGGATCTTCAATGAAGATATGTGATATCCATGGCATCGTTCGCGATGGACTGCCACGAGCTGCTACCCCATCTAACAGTGTAGCTGGATTAGAGTGATCGAGATGTTCATTTTGATCGAGATATTTTCACCGAAGTGGATTTTATGCCGTCTTACTACACCGATCGACCTTTGCCGGTATCAAACGACATTGGAAATTTTGTGGCGAAAACAGTTATACGAAAACAGTCATGCTGAAGCCCACAACGCTCCACCAGCCCAAAACAGTACCATGAAACGAAGTTCTCATCTGCGAGAACTATTTCCAACAGGAGAAGAAAATATCTGGAATAGTCCACAACCACCGGCCTACAACGGAAAACCATAGCAACAACTAGAAAGGCAGGAAAATCGACAAACTCGACAAACGGCGATACTGGTATATGCTTCTATGCATATGCTTTGGTTGAAGCCAAATAAGCAATTCTGATGAGCAATCTCGAAGAATTAATCGTTAGTTTTCATTCTCGCTACCAAATATTATTTCATTTTGAGTTCTTAGTATATACCTGATGTTTTATTTTAAGTTTTTGATACGCGATATTTTATCCTTACGAAATTACTATTCCTTTTACGAAAATATAATATATTAGTATAGTTCTGGGATTCAAGAGACAATAAAACTAGCATTTATCAAAGATATCTATATTTCTGGAGAGCGTCATTCTTTCATTTTTAGGTTGAAGCCTACCTGTCCCATACGATGTGACCATACCAGCCCTGTCCCACAGCAGTTGGCGCATTCAGTGAAAAGCAATTTCTAGAAATTGTATGATGGGTATGCGAAAATATTTAGAAATAATCATTTATTTCACGTTCACTATATTGGAAACTTTGTATTCATTTTAATATTGAATCTTATGAGAAAATATAAATTGAACAAAAAAAAACAATTAACAACGATAACAAAAATATTGGTTATGGTTACCATTGCGTAACATCGCCCCTATTTTGAATTCATGCCGCAATTCTTCTTCAAAATGAGACGCATCACTCCAGTGGGTAGAATTTCACTGCCCCTATGTTCTCTAGCCCAGTTTGCTTTCTTCCTATTATGTGTCGTTGTCAACAATGGTTTCTCCTTAGCCTGAACATTGCGTTGATTTCACCAAATTTGTACTCAAACAATATCTGACAGTAACCAAAGTATGTTCGAAATCCAAACTTTTAACATGTCTAATAATACCTAGGTCTTAAACAGGCCTTTTAGTAGCTTCACTGCATAGAACGCTCAATTGCCCCTAATTGGCACGTTTGTCTTTCTCTAATAACTTTCATCATTCTCTGTTGTTGATATTCGAAAATTTGATTTCATGCACACGTCGCGTCGTGGCATTGACGCAATGGAGCAATTTTCCGAGTTGGATTTACTGGCTCTTGATAGGCGAGGTATGATTAATCGAAGGTTCTCATCCATCGCTTTTCCTATTCCCATTATTCAAACAATTATGTTCTTCCAATTATTCCAAATCTTCCAATTTGTTAGCATTGGTCCAATTTTGTAATGCCCTGCTTTATGCAAAATTTACATAATTTAGCTTTTATCAAAAAATATTCGAATATTATTGAAAATATCTCTTATTTTTAACGACAAAAAAGCTACTTACTGATACTAAGAATAATTACGTCGATAATTTCCATATTTCTGTAGAGCAGTAGAAAAAATCTGGTGGAAATGGATCTACTTATGTAACTCCTTTTCGTATTTCGAACTTTCATCCATAGGTTCCAAGTGTATTTCTGCACAGTTGTTCTTATGGTATTCATTGCTGATATTTTTGTATTTTCCAGAGATATATTTTGGGGGCTTCCTCTATTGGTTGGTAGTAGCATGGAATCAAACTCGGCTAAATGAATATCAATGTCATATTCTTTTGCTTAATCTATTGGTTGGTTTATTGCAGAAATTTTTTTGGTTTCTAGTTTTGTTCATTAATTACAATTATTTAGTGTTTTTCACGAATCCTTTAAAAATTTCAATTTCATATTGGCCATAAAATACAATTATGATGAGGTGTGTCTTAGGTTTCGAAGACCACTGATTGTTACCTGAAGGGAATGTAAACTACTTGTTTTATTATATATTGCTTTGTTTTGTTTCGAATTGGGGAAAGTGTATCGATTAATTGATATATCTATAGATATATAAATTTTTTGTATTAAAATGTAGACTACAGACATGAATTTTATCATTTTGTACCTGAAAAGTGGATTAGCCCAGAATTAGTATACTAGTATAGTAAGTTGAATATAAACTTTCGGGCCCGATATCTATTGAAATAATTTCTTCCAAGTTCTGTCGCAGTCTTCGATTATTACTTGATGTGCCAGTGATCATGTTGCCAGTTCCGTCAGAAGTTCTCTGAAGACTGTATTTAGGTTCTCCTAAAGAAGCTGGCAGCAGGACCAACGAGACGTTAAATAATAATCGAACACCATGGCAGAACCAGCAAGATATTATTTCAACACACGACAAATTACAAATATTGCATTGACGTGCAACGTAGTGGCTACGGATAACATTAATCACACTACAAATTGTTAGTTCAAATTTTGAAAACTCGATCCAGTGTGAATGTGCTTAACCACATATAAATTTATATGCAATTATGCCGCAGAGACAACAACAATAAGTCACCTGCGACGTGTTACCAGCGTCATGTGCCCGCTCACCCCAACTGTTTATCATTATATCTGTAATATATTGAGTTTGAAATATATACGTATGGGTAATGTACAATCTTGTCTTCCGTCTTATATATTTTATGGTTTAATTTGCGCTATCGCGCGTTTTAATTGCGGTTGCGGTTATGTAATTGGAACGTTCGCAAATTCGACGAATGACCCGCATGCGATTCTGATGTTTTAATTACAAAGTTTTGTTTTGTGTTCGTAACTCAAAATTTTAAATAGCAAATGTTGGTTAAATTATTTAAAGAGTAATTATGCATTCATACGCATCAAGTTTGGTTTCACTTTTTAAATAATTAAATTTAGGTGTAGCCTATGTAATCGCATCAAGAATATATTTAGAAGGAGAAAAGTGAGAAAATGATACCAAATATACTCAGTGACATATAAACTGCACCACCTAGAAGGAGTGGGAATTTTTGGACCAAATTTGGCACAAAAATTGAACTAGGCTAAGGTAACAATTGATTAAAATTTGATAAAGAAAACACTTCATCTTTTTGATTTTTCTTTAATAATGTGTTGGTCCGCCCCTATTTCTGATACTCATTGACCCGCCTTGGCATTGATTCCAGCAGGTGATCGATGTCTTCTTGGAGTATGGCATCCCAAGCAGCCTGTACTTCATGCCATAGAGCTTCTATTGTCAACGGTGGGTTCGGTAGATTCCTAAATCTTCTACCCATCATGTCCCACACGTGCTCAATGGGCGACAAATCGGGAAATCTTGGCGGCCAAGGCAAAAGATTAACATTGGCCTCTTCAAAGAAGACAAGAGAAACCCTTGCTATGTGAGGTTGTGCGTTATCTTGCTGAAAAAGTGGGTCTTCCAACCCTCGAAGATATGGAAGAACATGTGGTTCTACCACTTCGTCAATGTAGCGTCGGGCGGTCATACTGCCCCGAATGAAGAGCAAGGGTGACCTACTACCGTAAGCAATAGCACCCCACACCATCAACCCCACAGTTCGGTGAACATGCCTCGCAATCGAAAAATCAGGATTGCGCCTTTCTCCAAGTCTTCGTCTTACAGGCCACTAACACACTTGACGTTCATCGGTTCGTCTTTGAACCCCAGTGCCTCTTCTCCGACGTTCAACCCCATGTTCAGGCCACGCTTGATAAACACACATTATTGTTGAGTGGTGCCGTCCCAAACGGTTGCCGATTTCTCTAAACGAAAAACCTGCTTCTCAACTCAACTCAACTGCTGGTAAATTTGAGGTCTCCTTCCTCTAGGCATCGTTAAACACTTGAAACACTTTAAAGTAAAGAACGGGATCCGAAAAAGTGGAACAAATTCAAAAAATGACTCGATAATTGCTTGTCTATCACCACCTCTAAAAAATGACACAAACGTCAAAAATCCCATAACTACTTGATGATTGGGTTTCAAATTTTAATCAACTATTTTCCTGGACTAGTCCAATATTCCTGCCAAATTTGGTCCAAAAATTCCCACCCCTTCTAGGTGGTGCAGTTTATATGTCACTGAGTATATGTATATTGTAGGGCGTGAACTGCATGTTTTAGATCCTATCTAATATAGGTTACATGGTTACGCCACTGTGAATCCTGAGATTTTTCTAAATAAACCGCTACAGGACTGAATATACATCGCATAGAAGCGATTCTTTTCTTGTTAAGTACACGATTGTTCTCGTAGCCTTGCAGCCGCGATTATAAAGTAATAACATTTCCTTTCGAAACACATGTTCCTTTCAAAAACAACATCAATCACCAATCCAGCAACTACTAAACACGTCCATTTCGACTCATTACGCCTTTAATAACACCAGTCTAAAAGCGAGCCCCGTCGATTTTTCATATAATTCGATATAATGGACGCATATAGAACCATTACCGCCATCGCAGACGTCTAAAAACACTTAATAGTCGGACAGGTCTCGCGACGTGTGTGAAACAAAGACGAAACACGTTTAAAAGCGTGAGAACGCGACTAACCCACTCGAACAGGAAACCGTAATGTCAGAAATAGTGAAAGTAACGATTTAAGGCGAAATTGCAGCGGACGTTTATGGTCACTAATTTTCAGCGATGGTAATTACCCCGGCGGTCGTTAGATCGCCACGGGTAACCCTACCCGCCGAAAAGCCAATACGCTGTGATTCCTCGGATGCCGTTACGCATTTCTGTATAAAATTACCGTCCGTTGCAAAAAATACGAAACACGAAATGAAACCATGAATGGATTTTGGGCGCGCGGCGACGAAAAAATCGCTCCATTCACGGCGTTAATCCACGGCGTGACTTGTGGGTTTTCTCGGCGGGCGAATTTTAATCGAAAATCGCGTCGTGGTCCGAACGCGTAATTTCTCCGAGCCCGGTCCGCTGTCGCTGTATATTAACGTCTCGACTAATAAATTAGCAACGGTGACGGCGAAATTGCCCGGGGAGAAAAACAACCAAATTAAGGTTTAATTGAATAACGCGGGCGCGACGCAGAAAATACGGCTAGCAATCAAAGTTAAATTTGCCACTAAACAGTAACGACCGTTCAAGGTAGCCTCCTCGCGCCGGCAATAATAATACGAGATGATTGCGTCTCATATTAATCAAGTAATCTTTGAATCCCGTGCCCAGCACGCGTATAACCGCTCACTGATTGCAGCAAGCCGTGGCCACATACCGGTGCCTCGAAGCGTGTCCGTTCGACGTTCCCACGGTCTACTCTATCGTGGCCCCCGCGACACCCCGCACGTCGCGCCGCCAGCGGCGCACATGGCGATGAGTGTTGATTAAGTGGATCGACGGGTCCGTGTTCCATCCAGTCAGCGGTATTGCGATAGGCATTAGTCGCGTCTCGCCGATTTATTTGGTTTGCTGCGCGGCTTCCGATCATTATTATTATTATTATTATTACTGGCGTCGGTTTTGCGAATAAGAGCGCGCGCTTCTTTATTTCGCCGAAGCTTTAATTACTGATATTAATTTAATTGATTGTTATTATGTGGCGTTCCGATGGTAGAGACAACGATTTTCTGCTTCAACGCCTCGGAGCGGTTAGTTCGGGATTAACTGACCCTAAGGACATTAGCTGGATACATGCGGGTAAATGAAACGACTCATTAAATGTAAATTTTCACACGAACTGCGTTTGAAATAAACCATCATAACCACATGATCAGGAATAACCATGGAAATCAACCAGGTGGTCTCATCTATCATACCTGATTTTTTTTATTATATATTAAAACACATACATTTACCTTTTGGTTTGGTGCTAGTTCGTGAATCTTCGCAATAAAATTAGGTGCAATCAAATTAATATTATTAAAAACAGAAACGTCATATGGAGGCAAATAACGCAAGTTACCAAATGCACCAATTAAAGTGCAAATGAATTGGGATACAACCCAACCCAACAAAAGTAATGCACCCAATTAAAGTGCACATGAATTGGGATACAACCCAACCCATCAAAAGTAATGTATCACCTTATCACAACTCACCAACACAATCATAAAATTGCTTCAATTTGACAATATTATCCCATTTTATGTCTTGACAATATTATCACTTAGATCCCGTTTTATGTCATCCAATCATTGTACTAAGTGAGTAGTGTAACGAACACAACCCAAAATTTCGACTTTCCGTTCCATATATTATTTATATTTTGTTAGTTAAAATTGGTATGAAGTGTGCAAACAGGGAATACTGACTGGTTATTTGTAAAATAGATTACTTAAAGAATGTCACTGCTGAGGAATCTTAACCAGAACAGAACAGGTGTACAGCTCTCCTAGTACTATTATTGATTATTAATTTAAACTTGCTAAATCCTTGCTAAAATTACGTTTTAAAGCTCTAGTGTATTTTTTTTTAATTTTTATGCCCGCAAATCTCAAACTTACACAACATAAGAAACGTATTCGTCGATGTGGTATAGAAAAGATCAGTATTTCATTCAGTAAAAAATAATTACAAGCAATACAAGATATTACTTTAAAATTCGTATTAACCATTTCTTAAAAAATTGTGCACGATTGAAAATTTCGGTATTCTTAGTTAAGGTTGTAGTAGATTTAATTGTAAAAAAATATTTACGGAATGTTGTACATAATCCGACAAATATAAGTTAACCTAGAAAATCAATGAAACGTCAGACGAAGCTCCATTCATTCACACTAGAATGTTAAGCAATATTAGCTGCTACTTATTATTTAAAGTAGCCGAATGAAGTCAAACTTATTCGTTGTAAATAAATGTAATCGTCAAAGTTCCCTATTTGTGTGAGGTTTTGTCGTCACGTATTGAAGTTTGGGTTTGGATTGGGTTGGGTTCGGTTCGGTTGAATTGGATTGGATTGGATTAATTTTCAGCTCGTCCTGAAGATGTGGGTTGAATTCTATTTTGTCGTGACGAATTGGAGTTTGAGTTTGCATTGGGTTAGGTTCGGTTCGGTTGAATTAGGTTGGATTGGGTTAATTTTCAGCTCGTCCAGAAGATGTGGGTTAAATTCCTCCATGTATAGTTTTGTTTTAATGATGACAGCTACATTTCGCCAATAGATTGGCTAAATTTCCAGTGAATTGGTGGGCGGGCAAAGATTCTAATTTGCCAAATTTGCAGTGGACGAGCAAAGATTCGCTCCTCAAGAGAGTAGAGTAAACTTACGCACATGTAACTTTGTTCTGCTTCTTGTGCAGTTTCCAAGCCACCAATTTTGAAAACTCTTTTGACATCCCTAGCTGATATAAATGTGTCAGTTGATTAACGTCTACAGTTTCTGCAAGAGAATTGCTTTTCTTAGTTCTGCATCAACTGACACATTTAGTTGGTCGATATTCACGACCCTCGTCACATTCAAGTATCTAGTTTCCAGCACATTTCTGGAATTCCCATTACATATGCTTCTTGCAGTACCACGATCAAAGGCTTCGTTCAATGCAAGCAGTTTTTGCTGATTAACCAGGTGACCAGTTTCCACTTTTATTTAAAATTGAGATCCAAATCGCAGTGATTTGCTAATTTGTAGTTTATATCGTAAGTAAAAAATTGAGTTGGGTTAATTTGGATTGGTTTGGGTTGGTCAGTTTGGCTCCATAGGATAGGGTTCGGTTGGGTTGGGTAAATTGGATTGAGTTGGGTTGGATCGGCTTACGTAGGCTTGGGTTGACTGGTTGACTATTGGGTTGGCTTGGATTGGGTTGAGTTGGATATTGTTTGCTCAGGTTGGGCTGTGTTGGGTTGGCTTGGCTCGGGTTGGGCTGTTTTAAATATTTTAGCACAATCATGCAACTACTTGCAGGAGTTTTGGTTTATTCGCCTAAAATCGCATTTAAAAACATCCAAATTGAATTAATCTGCATTCCAATGCTACATGGCGGGGTAAGTTTGGATGCACGTCAATACCAATCTTCATTCCATGTATTCACTGCATTTAAATGCAGTGTTTATTTTGAACGCTTGCAGACATTTATACATCTTCATGTTCGCTGACTCTTCAATGGGACACGCCTTGGGCAAAATTATAATTCCAATGCCCACACAAAAGTAGAGTAGTATTCACTTATATATGGCCCTGGATTTTATCATAAATAGAAAATAACATAAATGGAGATTTAAAAAAAAATCAAGAAACTTGAAACAAATACAAGAAAAGATAACAAATGAAAAAATCTGTAATAGTTCGCACTGAACTTTCTTATACTTACTTATACTCCATTTGTCTACAGAAATTTTCAGATAAAAATTCAATATCGTTAACTTTTAGAAGAAATTTGTTTTTGATAACACACAGTTTTCGAGGTTTCGAAAAAAGGTGATAAAAATAAACCATAATTTCCGGTTGAGATATTGCTTCCAAAATGGGATCACACCTCACCAACACAATCATAAAATTTTACAATCTTTAATTTGCCACCACTTAGATCCCATTTATATCATCCGACCATCTTGTACTGAGTGATTAGTGTGACAAACTTAACCCAAAACTTCGATTTTCTACTGCAATACATTTTATATTAGATTATCAGTTAGTATGTATGTGCACAAACAGTGAATTGGTTCTTTATAAAATAGATTGTTTTTAATATGAAGATCGTTTACGAAGAATTAATGTGCCTGCTGACGAATCCTAACGAGGACGAAATATGTGTACAGTTCTCCTGGTAGGTATTATCGATATTTGCATTTAAACTTAGTTTATTTAATTTACTGCACGAGATAACGCCAGTATATGAAATCACCGAATAATTGCATACCATCTAAGAAGCAAGGAAAATAAAAATTGAAAGCTTCCTCAAATCCACCTCCACCACAGCCTATCCATCTTTTCCTCGGTCTTCTTTTGTTCCTTCTACCTAATGGCTCCTCTTTTAAAACCTTTCCTATTTTCAGAATCTCCATTTGTCTTACATTTTCCCATACTTCCAACTTTTCGCAACGCTCGTATTCTTTACTCATACGTCACCACAACAGAGCATAGTATTGCTGATATGTATATTCTTAATACACTTATTTTAGTTTTAGGAGGGCCAGCAGCGTTACTAAGTTTTCATTTCCTTCGTTTATCCTCAGTTGAATTTTTCCAAGAGATGTGACAGAGAGTCAACTAAGGATGGTCATGTGTAATAAAACGGATGTAAACCTTAGGGAAACTATCTAAGGAAAGGGCCAAACGAAAGTAACTGTGTAGGGCAGATGTTTAGGATACACTGCTTGGACCAGGATCTGAAAAAGACGATCCACGGATTCAAGCTTTTGCCAGACATCATTCTGTGCGTAGCACGAATTGATGAGCTGCCAAAGGTCGCCAAGGCCACCCTCTGAATCCCCGGGAAAGATTTTCCTATCCCGGAGAGAAAGGAAAATATAGTCGCATTCACATAAGAAACCTGATGTCGACGTGAAGAGCTAGCCCCTGTTCCATTACACAGAGAAGAACAGACCGAACGGACAACTGTTCACATTTGGACCAACAAATCCTCAAGAAAAAGAGAGGTAAGATTAGCTATCGTTTTAGCTCACTTGTCCTCAAAATTCAGGATCCTGAAGGGAGAAACAAAATGCTGACTTTAAGGGGAGGGCGATGGTTACGTTTCGCATCTTCTTAACGAAATCACACGGGCAATCTCCGAAGGAGCCTAACGTTTAATGGATTGTTGGACATGGATTGACTCCTAGAAATCCTTACTTTTGATGCTCTAAAAAATTCTTTCAACCTCCTTCTGCCCACGGCCCACACTGTCTTACTTCACTTGCTCATTCTCTTGGTCTTGGTCCTCTTCATTGTTCACTGTTACTCTTCAGGTTGTAAATACCTACTGACACTTCCTTCGTCGTTCTTGTTCTATTGCTAAATGCTTCGTTTTTTCTCATTGATCTTTAGTCCATATTTCCTTGCAACTTTGTCCATTTCACTAAATGCTTCTTCTAATTCATTTTTTGACCTAGTTATTAACGTTACATCGTCTACATAAGCTTGCTGTTTTCAATGGCATATTACTTGACTTCGGACATCGGTTTCTCTAACAACGGCCTCCGGAACTACATTATCATTGTCACATACATACATTGTCGATAACGTTTCTCCCTGTCTAACTCCGTGTTTTCCGCTAAAATTCTTCCTCCTACTTTTATGCCTTCAGTCTGACAGGGACATTTTTATTAGTGTGACAAGTTTGCTGGAAATCTTCATGAACAAGATGTGGAGGCTTAAGGCTTGTTCATAACTTTCCTTCGGTATCATTCCTAAAATCAAATAAAGTGGATGAACAAAAAGGAAAATGCTGGAAAATACAGAACGCGATATGCAAATAAACATAATTTGACCTGTTAATAAATGTTATTTTTACAAAACCATCACATGGTGCTATACAGCTGCGTTTGCCTTCGTAGGTTGTAGAATACTAGTTTCAAATATGTTTCCAAGGTATCGTCAAATATAATATTGGTTGACATTATACATTTTTACTTAATTTACTAAACGAAATTTAATTAGAAACTAAAAAAAATGCTAAGTAATCAATACGCCAGGAGTGTGTGGTTAAAAATAAAGAAAAGCAAAAACCAAAAGAATAAGTTGTATGAACGATGCAGAAAAGGCGAAGAACGAGGAAAATTACGTTTAGGATCAAATCAAATCAGATATCAAAGACCAAAACCAAAGGAAGAAAAACGATCGAGGAGTGTGATAATTAGAAGAAAGTCGAAAATATTGGATAGATGATGAAGATAGGCATTGCGGTTACAGCGAGGAATATTGAGACAATTTGAAATGGTTGTAGAGTAGGATTTTGTGACACAAAAAACATATTTGGATAAGACAATGGGAGAGATTGCGACCCTAGCAGGGAACAGCAATAAGCGTAGCGAAGTGTGAGCAAAATGGGGAAGGCTATAGAAGAAGAAATAATTAAAATTGAATATACAAACTAGAAATGTCGCGGTGGAAAGGGTCTGGAAATAACTGGGAAAGGATCAACGTAATCAATGTGGCCAAGGATGGCCAAAAAAGAAGAAGGGCTAAATGATGAAAGAAGAAAAAATGAACAAAATATGAAACATTATTCAGTGACTGCCAAAAAATTGCAGCCATGAGTTGAAAAGACCAGTATCGGCCAAATAACGAGAACAAGGTTTGCTGTTGAAGGAGGGGTGAATACTTTGAAGCATGACAAGATGTAAGAGTATGAGTTATAGGCATAGAAATAAATTAAAACTGGGACAAGTGGTTATAGAAGATGTATTTGTCCAACGAATAAAGCTTGAACTCTTCTACAGCTCTGTAGTTCTATATTTTATGCATGATTAATATCGTAAAATTTCATTACTTGAAATTTGACAGTGGACTGCACACAATAAATCGGTAATTAGTCCCTGTCGCTGGCAATTAGTTCGTGGCTGGGTCGTGGAAGCGGAAAGAACTTGTAAAAGGAATAAACTTTGGTCTCTTAAACAGCCGTCTACTTTTATCATATTTTCGCATGATTAACATCACATAATCTTCTCCATTATAATTATTTGTCATATTTGACACGACTCATCAATAGATTTTGCGTCATTTTTAATTTTATTTATTTTTTATCTTAAAACTTTTTATTGATCAATAGATTACCAGTGATAATTTAGTACTTCATTACTTCAGTACTTCAGTACAGTTAGTAGTTGGTGGCTTATGAGTGGCTGTGTCACGCAAATAGTAACGCGTTTTGATCAATATTTCACAAAAAAGTGTGCAAGCCCAACCCAACCAACTTAAGACTTAATGTAAGTTTGAGAATAGTAATTCAAACACCCGAAACCTGCCCAAGCCAACTCAGTGAAATTTTCGCGCAATTCTATCAAATGCATGATTGGCTTTCGCCAAAATTATCTGGAACTGTTAACCTCTTTTGCAACATCCCACATTAACCAATTTTTTTGTAGATTTAGTTCATTTGGCTTTGCCCTGAAATATGCTTAGAGTATATGAGAATATTTTCATGTGATACATTCAGTTGTCATGGGCTTGTGCCCAAAATCTGGGATATGGGTTTGCACCGAAATAGGGTTTTCTTGTACAGTCCAACACAAAGCTTTCGTCAGAATAGCCATCAATAATAAATTGGTTAGTTAGGGTTGGGTTTGTAGCAAAATTTGTTTCAAGCTATCATGGGCCTGGTGATTTCAATTGGTGAAAGTTCAAATTATCTTCTCTACAAATACAACCTGTTCAGTAATTCTTTATTGCATATTGTAATCATATTTAACATGTAGACCATACTTTTTATATATTTGTAAATTTTAACTTTTTGGTGATTATTTTGACATTTTGAAGTTATTTACATTTTTTCTTCAACTTTTACGTGTTTCATAAGTTTAATGTTTGGTGATTTTTCAGCACATTTATAACTTTGTCTTTTGTCAAATATGTGCATTTGTGTTTCAATTTGGATGTTATTTTTTATGCCTCATGTAGATTTTATATTTAGTTTTTCTATATTTTTAATTCGATCTCAATTGTTTGCTTTTTAAATACTTTTAAAGAGTTGCTTCATCATTGGACATCTGAATTCTGGCAATTACCGATAATTTTAATATTTGCGATTCATTTGAATTCCATATGTTCTTAAGTTAGTTTTAATTTTGTATTTACATTTATATTTTTAATCAATGCCAACCCCACCCCACACGCAAAGTTCGTGTTTTCTAACTAAACATTGTTGAATTTCATTGATGTTTAATAAATTATTATTTTGTTTTTTTTTACATTTTCGACACGTTTATATTTTTACTGTCATTTATATTTATTTACATTTTCATTGACAATTTTCATCATTTCACATTTCGATATATGATAATATGGTATAATAATAATATAATTGTCGATACAAGTTTTTGAATTTTTTCGACTAATACCATTTTAGTATTTTTGAGTTATGTTGCATTGTTTTGCATTTTCATCATATATATCTCCTTTCATAGAGGTTTATCTCGGAATTTTGTAATATTTCTTCTGGTTTGTTGGGTTGCTGTGGGTTAGGTTTGGTTGATTTTTTTGTACGTTCGTGGAATGATTTGAATTCGAACAAAAATAATCGAAAGAATTATGGTTTGATGAAGTAAAACCAATCGGCTATTAAAACAACACTCAACATTTTCTACATTTCCATCTTCGACAAAATAAACATCCTCAAACTCGGACGAAACCTGCACTCGCCGTTTCGCCAAAACAATTATCTTAATCGAACTCGGCCGAAATAGTTACGCGCCCCAGACAATGATAATTGATCACCTGTGCGTCGTGTGCTGCGCGACGTAGCGCCCCAGGGTCACACCGGACCGATAATAAACCCGGGCCCGGTTGTAATTGGTTTTCTCTAACTCGTCAATTAAGATAAATTAAATTTAATATAATTGACGTTAACCGGAGTCACGGATAATGCGAGAGATTTTCGCGGGTATAATTGCCGTCTATTTTACCATTTTTGGAAGACATGTGCATAGCGGCATTTCTCGTCGCTCGTAATTGTCCATTATCGCGATTTTCAGAAAAGAAAGTACGACGCGAAAATTTCTCGACGAGATTTCTTCCGGTTTCGCGTCCGATTGCGATTGTCGCTAATTATGGCTCGGAGTTTATGATAGGACGGTTATTTATTTGGTCTTTAATTTATTTTAGTTTTTGTGTTGTTTGTGTTTGTTTTTGTGGAATTTTCATTTTCTTCTTTAAAAAATTTTGAAAAATTGACTTTGCAATTCGTATTGTATCACGTTTATTATTTAAATAACACAGTCATTATTCATAGTTAACTCAATTATTATGTAGTCCTGTCAAAACTGGGTGGTGTTTTTGCAGCAAGGTACAAAATGTGCCGGTATTATGGAAAATTAATTCAAAAATTAATTAATATCAAAAATTTACTCCAATTAGGAAAATCTTTAGATTCATATTTTTTGGAAAGCAGTTTAAAAAATCTAGCCAAGCAATAAACAGTTGTAGGACAAATGACAAATATTGATAATTGTTTACAATGCACATTTATAACATTGAACAAAGTGCAAATGCAATGTTTACCTAAATTGTAATAAATTGTAGCGAAATTACAATTTCCCAACGTTACTCTCAATATAACGAATGTCTTTGAAGTTGATGCTAAGTTTTTATTTGATGGATACTGATGTGTACACGACAGGGCTGAAAGGCAACTCAAAAATAACACTAACCAGCCTTAGCAAATTAATAATAACACGCAAAATAATATACAAGTGGTTGAGATTATGACTCATTTTTAAACCGAGGTTTAGGGCAAAGTACAAAGCGATTTCGAAACAAAGCCTAGACGATTCTCATCGAATTGTCATCACGTTCCGATTAAACGAATCCAAAGTTCGATTGGCTTTCGGGATTCTGCGCCGATTTTGCGATAAGATTGCGGCACGCGTCGGAATCATTTGTGTACAAATAAAGCCAAGATAAAAAGGCAAACTTTGATACGGTGATGTAAGAGAATCGTCGCTCGTTACGACGTAAATCGTGCACTTGAGTTTCACAAGTTGATGACTATGAAAACTTACAAATTAAAGTTTAAAAGAAATCGAATGACACGCAGCGCGAAAAAAATCTAAACGAAACAAAAATTGTACTGTAAAATGAAATGTCAAAACAAAAATCAAATACCAATCACATGACACCCATAATGAAAAAAATCACCGAATCGAAAACAAATCGTTCTTGGCCTTGTCTATGAACCTTGGAACTATAATACGAAGTTCATCTACAGAATGAATCATTATCTCGAAAGGACTTCGGATTATTATTAATTCAACGATGTCGCAGGTAATTAATTAGGTATAAACCAGAAAATTCAAGTTATTTGATAAAATCTATCGTTAAATCACGAGGCGAACTATGGAGTCCACTCATTTAATTTACGTCACAAAACAATTAATTAGGAAGTCCGTTTTCCTAATTGCCTTAAAATATCCCACGACAATTCAAAATATTTTGCTTAGATGTTGACAAGGAAAGTACTGAAGCATTTTTTAAACTCCTCGAATCATTTGAACGTATATCGCAGCTTTATCCCCAGCAAATTTGAATTTTTCGAAGAGCACCGCTTCAGTTTTTTCAGTTCTACATTCAATTAACCAAATTTCTGGAAGAAAGTTGGAGACGAGTAAACCAGTAAAAAACGTAGCCGATTGAAGCACTTGAAGAGGGGCATAATCCAACTAAACAAGTAAGGTGAATTGTGAACTGGAGAAATTTTATTAGCAAAAGGGTTCAGATTTCAAATCAAATTGCAAAGACAAAAATAAAATACAAGAAAACATCGAAAGAGCTGACATATTTCCAGAAAAACATGAAATAAATAATGTGGGAGGAAAGTAGATAAAAAATGTAAATGGAAACAAATTGAAACCGAATAAAAATGAAACAAAACAAGTAAAGAAATAAAACGAATTTATGAAGGAATCTAATAGGCTTCAGAGATTAAAACTAATCATCAACAGGAAGAAACAAACCTAATGAAATACATTTCTAATACGAGTACAAAGAACAAAAATTAAAAATTATGCAACAATTTAGTAAAGTTAAAACAATAAAAATTTAATAAATCAATAAAACTGAACAAAAGAAATGGACTAAGACTCAATTACTCCACTGCAAACTTCGAACAAATCATACGTACATACGTAGTATGAGTTTATGAGTTTGTTGGGTTGGGTTGAATTTCTCCGTTTTTACAGCTTTGTCAATAAACTTTGTCCGAAAGCATTTATATTATGGAATCGAATGCACTCCACAAATTAAATCTATTGAACATATAATTAAATGCAACAGAAAAAGGTAGAAAACTTAAACGAACCGAAATCACTTTCAATGGCAAAAAAAAACAAAAAAATCACACAATTAAAAATAAAGAAAAATATCCAATGAATGTGAACATAGCAAATTGAAGGAAGCTCATGGACTACATGACGAGAGGATTGTGTTGGTTCACCAAGTCAGTTTAAAAATAGAAGGAAACAAGTGACAAAATATAAAAATAAAGTTGACAAAAATTATGTAAAGCAAAAACCACAAGAAAAGTAAAAATAATGCAACAACAAAGCCAAAAACGTAGAGAATACATAAAATCAGAACAATAAAATAAAGAAAAAAATGCAGGTGAGCAGAGCAAATGGAAGGAAATTCCTACACGACGAGATACGAGAAGATATAGAACCGTTGGAGTTTTTGAGGAGATTAGGTTGGAAATCTCTTTTTCAACGATTATCTTTTTTAATTTATTGGTGCTTTTCTTCAAAATGTTTAACATCACTGGGATTTTTTTTCAAGTATTTTTGTAACAAATATTATGGAATTGAATAGACTTTACATTAAATGTAAATGAAAATGTAATTAAATAAAAGAAGTACAACTTAAATAAGGAAACAGGCTAAACCAATGCAATAAAAAAGCAGTTAAACAAACGAACGAACAAACAATACAAAATAATAGAAAAAATAGATAAATGGTTAAGTAGTAAATTACAATAAACGAAATGCAAACGATTTAATATATAGTAACAAAAAAATCGTACACTGCAATGGAACATAAGAAGATAAAATACCATTTGCGCTTTTTGCTTGGATGTGGCAATTAATTTCAGCCAATTCCACAATATTTTCAAATACTCGATTTTGATTACGTAATAATACAACTGATTACGTAATAATAATATTGTACCCTGATTACGAATACAATAAGTATGGCATGTCGTAATATTGTCAAATAAAGCGAAAATCTACATACAAATTTATCAAAGTAATCATTGTTTCTCCTAGATTATTTCCGTCGTGTCTGGCTGTAAAACTTGGCTCATGAATTTATTAAATTAAGGCTTTTAATATTTTCAGCGATTTTATCTTCATATTTCCGTTTTTTTTGTGTTCATTCGAACTAAAATTACATTATCTTTTATATTTATTTCAAGCAACTTATGGGTTTTGGTGTAATTGTTGATTAAAAATGATTTTTTACTTTAGTTTCATATAATTTCGATATTTGTGCACTTTCACTAATGTTGTATTAAATATTTGTACGCGTTTTTTATTACGCGTTCGTTTCCGCATTATTATTAAATTTACAAATTGAGTGTAATATGATCAGAAACTAAGCCTTTTGAAATATATGTTGATTCGTAAGGTACCTCATCATAAGATTTCTTATGCGACCAGTAAGTTAAGTACATTAAAAATTAAATAACCACAAAATTAAAATATTTAGCGGTGCTACCAATAGAAACAGAAGTAATGTCGTAGCTTTAAGGGCCACAAAAATACATATAAAACTATGAGAAACAGATAAAATTAAACCAACCATGATTCAATATAAAAAAAAATAAAAAAAAAATCAAAATTAACGCGGGATAATGGCCCAACTCACCCATCAAAGATTATATAAATAAAAACGTAACGAGTAATAGAAATAAATTATAAATACACGACTAATCGATTGCATTTGTATATCAATTTAACTAAAATCACAAATAAATAACGATAAACCAACATCAACTAATGTATTTACTGGGACATGGTCGTTTCGTCGTATCTTGACTTGATAGCTCACCATAAACGCATTATTTCATGATCTGGCAAGATGCGCCAGTAGTTGTCTTCTTCAACAATTTTCTTGAAATTTATTTTGTTCACAATCTCAAAAATCATATTTTTTAAATTTATTTTCGTTGCAAAAATGTTATATTACAAACAAAATGAACGAAAGTGTAGTTAAATTGAATTAAAAGTAAACCAAGGCAAACTTATACAAACTGAAACCAATAAAAAAAATAACCAGTACAAAATAATAGAAGATACAAACGAACCCAACCCAACCCAACCCAGCCTAATAAAAAAACACAAACAAAAAAAGCAAAAAGAGTTGAGGAGAATACAACAACAAAGCGAAACGTATAAGAAATACATAAAATGAAAACTATTTAAGATTTTGTATTAAGAAAAAAATTGAATGAACATGAACAAAGCAACAACAAAATAAACTGATCAAATAATGGAAAAATCAATATAACAATGAAAAATAAATAGGTAATAGTTAAAGGCAAATAAAAATAATGTGAACAGAGAAAATTGAAGGAAATACATTCACTACATATCGAGACGACAATTGTTGAAATTTTGGGTGAATTGGATTCGGTTGGATAACACTTTTTTATGATTTTCTTGAAACCTACTCATGTTCACTTTTTCGAAACGTCTAATATCAGTGACGTGTGTTTTAAATTAATTTAACAATTACTATAATTATTATACCTTATAATTATATTTACGAATATACCTTGGAGATTAAAACGAATGAAAATATAGTTAAATACAAGAAATAAAATATAAGTTTAGAAATAATTTGAACCAATATAAGAAATAAGAAAAACTTAAACAAATAAAGGAACCAATACAAAATAATAGAAGAAACACACAAATAGTTAAAATTGCAAATAATAACGTACATTTAAAAATAGCAGGAAACCAGTGACAAAACATAAAAGTAAAGTTGACAAAATATATAAAAGCATAATGCAATTGTTTGCATCTATTGCATTAATGCACAAAATCCACAAGAAAAGTTAAAATAATGCAATAACAAATCAAACAATATAGGTAATACATAAAATCAGAACAATCAAAAATGAAGAAAATCAATGAACGTCATTGAGCAAATGGAAGAAAATTCGTTCTGAGTAGGACATCTTTTCTTACGATTGAAATTTATTGATGATTTTTCAAAAGGTCTGACATTGCTGGAGTATTTTATCAATTTTATGGAATTGAATAGAATTAGATTAAATGAAAATGAAAATATTCTTAAATCAAAGAGTACAATCTAAAATAAGAAATCAAACTAAAACAAATTGTAGAACATACAATGCAAAATAATAGACGAAGTAGATACATGGTTATGTAGTAAATTATAATAAACGAAATGCAACAGATTTAGTATAAAGTTAGCTAAAATTCAATGTCACAAACGCAAACAAAATGCAATGCAATTCAAAGATAAACAAAAGACAAGAAATGTTGAAATGATACAACAAACACAAAAAGCTCGAAAATATAACCAAATCAATTTTTCGTCTTCGCATATATTAGCAATATATTGTAACAATCTTACGAAGCCATTGCAAGAATAGCTATAGATGTCACTCAAATCACACTTCATGGACTCCTAGAAAGATGAGATTTGATGAAAGGTGAGATAGAGGTCTGGACTAAGAACGGTGTGGACGGTTACGTGCGAATTAGTAAGAGGATTTCTGGAAGAGCAGCTCATCCATCGATTGGATGTTGGTTGAGCAGTAAGTGGTCTTCTCGTGGATCTGATGGGGACTCTAGTAATGAACAAGGATGTAGCATCCAAGTTGTCCGAAGGAATGTTGAATGTACAGTCCGTGATGTTTGTGGTAATATGTTTACTAGACCTACAGCGTATCATGAACCTTTTGAGAAAAGCGGATATACCGATTCTAAAATGCATTCGGGTTGGATAATCATCAGGGAATGGGCAGAATTGGGCCAACAGTAGTAACTACCAATGGAAAGATTTTCAAGGGAAGAAACAACTCGTTAATAGTAAAGAAATTCAATAAACGTGAACAGAGCAAATGAGAGGAAATTCGTACAGTGTAATGCACGGTTTGAATGTACGAAATCTCAAAAAAAATGCGAATTTTTTTAAGTTAATTTTCATGGCGAATATATTATATTGCGGTGCAGACAGATATCAAAACGAACGAAAATATAAGAAGTAAACTAAGAAAAGTTAAATCAATGCAAATTTATACAAACTGAAACCAAGAAAAAGAACCAGTACAAAATAATAGAAAAAAAATACGAATTACAACAAACGACATGCAAACATTAGCATAAGATAAATTAAAAAATGTATGATATGAAAAAAACTAAAACATAAGCATCCTATATCTAAGACAAACAAAAAATGCAAAAAAATGTACTAATATAACAACAAAGCGAATACATAAAATAAAAACAATTTAAAATTTCAAATTAAGAAAAAAATCAGTGAACATGAACACAGCAAATTAAAAAAAAATGCGTCTAGTCGAGAGGATGTGTTTTGTTTAAGTGGATTGTGTTGGAAATCTCCTTTTAAGCATTTTCTAGAAATGTAGTCATCGTTCGATAATTGCCCAAAATATTTAATAGCAATGGTTATTGTTTTTTTAATTAATTTTATATCATGACGATTAAAATGTAATTAAGAAGTAAAGTGCAAAATAAGAAAAAACAACAATAATCAATATAACATAATTAAAGATAAGTAAATAAATAGTTAATAGCAAATTCTAACTATCAATTAACCGAATTAAAAGAAACCAATTTAAGAAAACATGACAAAGTGGCAAATGATTAAAATTAAAAGGGTAGAGATGACAAAACATAAAATCAAAGTCAGAGGGGATGCCCCGTATCAAAGCTGTGATAGCTGACCGTATTAAAATCGGTCCAATTATAAGAACCCCATAATTTACTTAACGGTTATTTTCACTAAAAAAATTCTCACCGCGCTGTATCAAATTTTGCCCAAAAAATCGAACAATACCGGCATACGTCAAGCTTCCCTTAGGTAGTACGCCAGACTTTTTTCTTCCCATCCGACGTCTTCTTTCAATAAGAACGTGCAGATCACGTTCTATGCGCACGCCGCATTAATTCGAAAACCGTCATAAAAACCAACAATAATCTCGTGACCAGCACCCGTCCGCATATATCGAGAAATTATCCCTTTTAGGTCGTCGTCCGTCTCGCTCGCGCCCGGGGCCCGCTCCGTCACCGGCGGAAAAGGACGCAAACTGTAACACATTTCACGAATTCTAAAGGAAGTGAAACGCATTAGACGAGGAATCGAAACTACCGAGTTCCCACGCCGTACGTACACCTTGATTTCGCTCCGGCTCCCTCGTGGCGTTTTTTTCCTTTGGTTTGGCCCCCTCGCCACCCTATTATGCGTGGCGTATCAACGACATATGGTCAACGAATTCCCTTGCCGTGGGAAAAGGGGCAGATTGCCAAGAAATCGTACGTAAATACCTGAAGATTGAGGTTGAGTCACCCTTACATATTCATGCGGACGGAGAAGGGCGTAACGAGAGCTTGCGTCTCGCTCTCGCAGGACGTGTGCACGGCGGACGCTCGGCGAACTAATGGGTTTTTGTTGGTCCTTTCCGATTATGGTATGTAATGTATGCATCGGATGCGTTTCATGTTTATACGGAGCACGAACGCGAAATATTTTAATAATTGTTTATGCAAAGTTGGATCTTGATCTTGACGGAGCTGCTACAAAGTGTTTTTAATGATGAATTACTTTATACTAATCTAGTGGCGTCGGAATAATGCGCCTGTTTAATCTTTAAACGAGTCGTTCTGCACAATTAATTTTACACCAATTAACTGTTCTTATCAGAGATCTACTGGAAATTGTTCGGTGCTCCGTGAATAAAAACTACAGCTTTGATTATCTGGAGAATTTTATTGCACAACAATTTATTTTAAAATGTCGTGGTACAAAATTTTATTTATTGTTCGTGGTCGCCTGTGAAAGTTGCATGCAATCTTCAACTGTAACTATCTGATATTAACAACTCGTGCAAAATAATGTGTTGTGGAAATTTTTGGCCACAGCGTTATGTTGTTGGGTTACATTACGCTTTATAGGGCAGTAATGAGGTACACACTGTTTTGGACGCTTGTACAAGATTGTGGAATTTTATCCAGAAATGATGTACAATATCGATAAAGATATGGAGAGTGGAGATGAGTGTTAGTTAGCTGTCTAAGGGGTCGGATTTATGGGCAAAATTATTACCCCCATAAAAAGGCGAAGTCGTGCTTTTGGTCTATTTACTAATCATGGTTGTCGCACCCGTAGGTGTGTGAGTTGATGTTGTATAATTAGCGGAGGAATTTTCCATCAATGAACAAACATATTTGTTACAACACAAGTAAAGTGTTAAAAATTGTTGCAAAAAAATCCGTTATTTAAAATATGTAGTGCTTAAAAGTGAATTCGTGACGTGCACAACGTGGGCGGTTAGAGCTACGTCTGCAATTAAAATATATGAAGAAGAAGTGGCAGGAAACATTCATAGTGTCGAATTAAAAATCAAGTATTATATCGCATGTTATCGGACATAAGTCACTAGAACTACACGAATCTACGTCAAAAGTGCTTGCAAATCAATCGCTCTATTGTATTGCACCGTATGCGTATTCTGTGCCGTACTCAAAATGCTTTAATTTTATCCAAGCAATTTATAAATGAACTTTTTTGCATTCATTGTTAATTTCATTGAACAGATATCAAAACGAACGAAAATATAAGAAGTAAACTAACAAAGTTAAATAAATGCAAACTGAATCCAAGAAAAAGAACCAGTACAGAATAATAGAAAAAAATACGAAGGGTAAAAATCACAAATCACAACAAACGAAATGCAAACATTAGCATAAGATAAATTAAAAAATGTATGATATGAAGAAAACTAAAACATAAGCATCCTATATCTAAGACAAACAAAAAAAGCAAAACAATGTAGTAATATAACAACAAAGGGAATAATAAAATAAAAACAATTTAAAATTCAAATTAAAAATTCAATGAACATGAACACAGCAAATTAAAAAAAAAACACGTCCAGTCGAGAGGATGTGTTTTGTTTCACTATAATATTCACTATAATATTCTGAAATGAAAGGTAACAATACTTTTATACCTATGATTTTGAAAGCTGCCCAAAAGGAGTAACTCAAAACAAAAGTGAAATTTGTATCCAAAGTTTTACTCTGATTTCTGAGGCTGCGATTTCAAAACCCTATACTGGTCAAGTTGCTTGTGTTCATAAAATATGTTGATAATAGCAAGATAATTTAATTAATATCTTTCAAGTTTTTATTATTGTCTTATTGTATTCTGCCATCGATTATCCTAATTCCCACTCTCCAGTTAAAACATCCTAATGATCTGAAGGTGCTCAATTGTGCTGAACAAAATTTTATTCTCGTATCCTATGGCTTCGGATTCTTCCTTAATATCCATCTCTTGTGGTCAAAAATTTATTTGTTTTAGCTTCTCCCTAACATCTGCTCTGTAGTGATTGTAAACGCCACTCTCAAATCTTTTCGTTTCGTTTGTTACTTTTTTGACTCTGATGTCAATTTTTACATGCTATTTTAAAAACTGGTTATTTGTTCCTTGTTGGATCGTTTATGTTCATTGGGAAATTTAATTCAATTTAGATATCCTGTACTTTCTATGGGGATATTAAAACGTTGATTCGATAAAAGCTTAAAGTCGATACTTGATATCACTGGCTAAAGTTTGCAATTTGTTCCAAAATGTACGACATAAAAAATTCCGAGCAAACAATAACACTAAATGATGACGCTGTCGAAGTAAAATTAAAAACATCTTATTTACGATCGGCGATAAATTTCCGACACACAACCGAACGGACTAAGCAAATTAAAAAGCGATATTAACAAAGAATCCCATTCAATCACTCGCAGGCCGGCACTCACACTCCGAGCGACAAAACGCCAAACGAATAAAAAACAGATTAAAATTTTACGACGTCCGAAAAGTTGTTTGGACAGAATTAACATAAGATTGTGTGCGCATTGAGGAACGTAAAATAACTTTTAATATTGTTAAAATCAACACACGCCGTCTTCCGTCCTCCTCGGGCCTTTCGCCTCCGACGACGAAAGGCCGCTTCTGTCTCGCTTCCTGCTCGCGCGCATACTGTGGGAAAATAAACAGGTGCGTGGACTTGCACGGGCTTTTTACATCCTTGAATTTTAAGTTCGATTCCTTATTTATCATCTTAATTTCGAGGTGATCCGTAATCCTTTGGGTTTAAGTGCTGCGCCGCAAAACGGGCAAAAAATTCGCCCCGATCGACCGTAAGGTGTTTGCGTCGTTTCGAGGCCTTTAATTTGAATAATTTGTTTCCGTCGTTCGCGAATGTCCGCGCCGCATGCACGCGAAGTGTTACAGATCAATTTATGCGTCTTATATAAATTGCCGTTAATTAATATTATTTTTAAAAATAATGCTTACATAAATTACAAGTATTGAGTAATAATTATAGGTTTCCTCAGTACTTGTTCGACTGTATAGACTCGGTAGTCTTGAGAATGTAATGGCAACAAACATAATTTTATTTGGCCTTTGATCATTACTGATATTTCGTCCATCAATTGCTATGGGGTGGGGAAAACATAGGCCATACACAGATCATTTTCATCAATTTTTTTTGCGTTTTGCGTTTACAAACATAGGTCTAAATTGACGTTTTGAATTCAAAATTCCCTTGCATGGAATTGCGGGTTTAGTGACAACTTTGGAAATGATTTGAATTTGTTCGGGATTACTAATACATATATACAAATGAATATTGTTTTAATTGTGGGCAACGCACAAGTGTGTTGAATTATTTAACTTTAATTTTTTTTAATAAAAACTTTTGGATGCGCTTTTTTTTTATACTTACTTATACTTAATAAGCGTTATTACGTGTAACAGACATTGTACAATAATCTTTCTAGATGTAAATATATTTTGCGAACAAATTAGAACCTATTGGAAATGAAAAAATTGCCTACCTTTGTATGTAGCAGCAAATTAAACAACGTCCCATCATTTCCACTACAAAACGAAACGCCGAGCCAACACCAATTTAGAAAACGCTGAATATAAATTCATCAACGAAATTTATTCTCGTTACTTCACGATTCGAAAAGTTATTCATTACACATAATAATAAAGAATTAATACGCGAAATAATGCTTTCCAAATGACCGTTCCACACAAACTAATAAATTTTATGTAAAAATTAGCAGAATGCGTCAAATCATTTACCCTAATTAATCAAAATAAAACCAACAGAAATATAACTTAAAACAGAGTTAAATGAAAATAGAAAATGTGACCAATACAACAAACATGAAAACATATTTGGAGTAAAATAAATAATATCAAAAGTAGCGTCTATAATGAAACAAAAACTGTTAAACATCGAGCAGTTTACAGTAGGACAATAAAATGGAAAGTTGACTATGAAAAATAATTAACTAAACAACAGCAAATTAGAAGAATAGTAGTGGGAATAAAAAAAACCTTTATGGGCATATTTTTTTTCCATAGATCATCTTTCATACCTAGGATACCGATACATGTAATCTCTCTCCGCCCTACCACTTTCTTCTCCCGGCTCTTCCTCCCTCCCTTCCCACCTCTTCCTTTCGTCTCCTGCCTGCATTTCCTTCACCATCCTTCTCCTGTTCTCATTCAATTCGTTTAGCTTTGCCAAGAATCTGACCCCTTCTTCGTTCTCTCCATGCTTCTTCTCAAATCTCCTCCATTTTTCTTCTCCTCTTCCTCCTTCTTCACTTCTTTACATCCTCTCATCCAGTGCTCCCATTTATCTTCGCCTTCCCCACATAATTCGCATTTCCTGTACTCCTCATTCATCTTGTTCGTGTACTCGTTCCCACACCTGTACCTTGCCATGATTTTTTCTTCTTCGAGCGGCCTCCTTTCCCTCAAATATTTTGGTTCTCCACCATCCACTATTATTTCTTTGTATTTTGTGTTAAACTTTGCCTTCCTTATTTTGCCCTTTCTTTCTTGCGCTTCCACATGCCTGCATCTATATATTGTTTCTGTTTCCACTTGTTTCCTCTCTCCTTTTATCCTCTCTACTTCTTGCTCGGATATTCCTGCCTTTTCCAGCAGGTTTCTCCTTTCGTCTTCCCACTTAGATATTTACCTTCTTCTATCGTCCCTGCTTCTTATTTCCTCTATTGCCATCCTTACCAAACTTTGCTCCGTCCTTTCTCTCTTTGTCAACTCATACCTCAACGCCCTACATCCAACCTGTCGCTCCCAGTCTCATGCCTTACAATATACTCTGGCGTTGATTTCTCCAATGAAAATGTTCTTTTTAATTGTCTTCGCTGGGCTCATTCTATTTTTTTCCACTCTCTCCAACCCCCACACTTCCGCTCCATATATCATTATGCGTTTTACACAAGCGTTCCATATTATCCTTGTTTCGTGGAAGCCCCCACCCCTCTTTCCGCATAAGCACTTCCTCAGGCCCTCCTCTGCCCCTCTCGCCTTCTTGCAGATATGTGCTATGTGTCCCTCGTTACTAATGTTGTCCGTTATTTTGTACCCTAGGTGCATGTACTCTTTCACTTGTTCTAATTTCTCCCCTTATATTTCATCTGTATCTCCCTCCTTCTCCCAGCTTCTTGCGCAAAGCTCATTATCTTTGTTTTCCAGTATTTATTTCACTTTTAACCTTAACCGTTCTAACCTCTTCGTCATTTCCTTCAATCCCTCCACCGTTTCTGATATAATTACTATATCGTCTGCGTACGCCAACGACCATATCTTTCTGTTTCCCAATTTCAACCCTCCGTCTTGGCCCTTCCTCAATATCTCCTCTAAAATGTTAAATAGTTGTGAATTTAGTGGACCCCTGTTTTACACCTTTCCATGTGCTGAATTTTTCCCAGCAGTCCTCCCCCACCCTGACTCTGCACCATGTTTCTTCGTATATTTCCCCAACCTTTCTCCTTATCCCCTGTGATATCCCTACCCTCTCCATCGTTTGTATCAGTAACATTCCATTTACTGTGTCGAAAGCCGCTTTCAAGTCAACAAACATATACATATGTACTTTCCCTTCTTTCTTTGTTAGCTCCCTGTCAATAAGGTAGTTTACTACATAAAGATTGTTTCTCGTTCCCCTGCCTTCCCTGAAGCCTGATTGTCTTTCCGACATCAACCCTCCTTCCTCCACCGCATCTTCTAGTCTTCCCCCTATCATTCCTGTGTACAATTTATACAATACATTGAGTAACGCCACCCCTCGATAATTAGTACTCCGCTAGTAGTGGGAATATAAAATAATAATATTCAAAGCAAAAATACCAACAAATTAGAAATTGAAATACAAAAATAACAATGAAACAATGACAGCAAAATGAATTCCTAAAAATTTTCCAAATGTCTATCGAAATTTCATAGAATTTCAAAAATAATCGCAACACAAAATATTTGTTCAATTTTTTCGATATAAGACTTTATAAGACTTTTTACGATTTAAGAAGTTGGGGCCACTAGAAATTTCAGAAATTATCGTAAATTTTCTTAATCACCCCAATCACACTTTTGCGTAAACCCTGTGCAGTCCCATTACCCATTTTCATAAATTCTTGGACATTTTCAAAATGTCTCTAGAATTTATACTAATTTTTAAAAATTATCAAAATCAATCCCAGATATTCGAAATGTGTACAATTTTCCAAAATCAATATTTCCCAGTTTCACCACTTTTGATAAGAACATTTTGCCCATTTACTAAAATCGTCACAGTTTCCCAAATTCTCATGAAGTTGAGTTGTGTTGAGATAACTTTGAACAATTCAAAATCAAAGTGTCGATTTTCATCCAAATTTTTAGAAACGGAACTTTTCGTAAGCATTGGCCTTTTTTCTTTTTTCGAGTTTTCCTTATTTTTGGTAGGATTCAGTGAAGTTACACATATTCTGAATCTATTGTCATTTTCAGGTAAACTAAAACCGTAAAACAGAAAAAAATATCCAAAGTTTTTGTAGCGGACCATTTTGATGTTTGGAAGTAATTTCCATGATTTTTTTACTACTCATCGCCATGTGGATGGTTGTTAAACTGTTACATCTGATGCCAAATATTTTATTTTTATGAAGTACGTATTTCGTTGCTTTTAGTAACGAGTCCAGTTTTTTAAACTTCATATTAATAAAGTCAGAAAAAAACGCAAGTAGTTTAACAGAAAAGAACTACCACTTCCTATACAAATATGGGGGGGGGGGGGGGGGCGGGGCTGAAGGATTGGATTATTTGAAAAATACACAATAACTCTGATATTCAAACAAATTTAATTATCATGCATTTGACAGAAATTAGGACACAATTTTATACACATAATTTTGATGCGTGTCTAAATAAAATATTAGTATGAAATTTTAGATAGAAAATGGAAGTAGAAGCAATTTAAGCCATTTCCTTATTTTGGTTAAGGTTTTCGATGATTTAAGTGTAAAAAATTTAAATTAAAACGTAAGCTATAAACAACAAATCTACGTAGGTGTAATTTTCGACCAGGTGGCCGTTTTGCCAAAAAATTCACGAAGATCACTGATATGATGAATAATATTTAATAAATTATGAGAACATTGAAAATTAATATATTTTCGCACAATGAATTTGAAAGACACTTGGAACTCAATGGACACTGGATACTTTAGCTCTAAGTTTTAAGGCAGATTAGTAGAACATATTACAAACTTTGTAATATATATATTTTTGCTACAAAAGAACATTTGGGTTGGGTTGGGTGAGTTTTTCCAAATAAATAAAACTAAAATAAAAATGAGGAAGCAAATTAATTAAGGGGGGAAAGTCATGTAATTTGAAATTATTTTATTATTTTTTTTAGTTAATACATTAGTTTAACACTAGGAGAATGTGCTCCTAAATATTCAGATCGGAATTCCAAATATAGACATCTCTATAGCGTATATAGATATCATGCTCCGAACAAGCCTGGGCGAGTTACAGCCTGTTCAAGCGTCAGGCGCTCGGAAGTCAACGAGCTGCTCATATCTCGCGTGTCTCTTGTACCGTGCAGCTATGAGTCGGAAGATTAGTGAGAGTGAGCCAAATTATCGCTCAAGTCGTCCTCGTCGTCGGCGACCACCATCAAATTTGGAACAAGAAGAAAGAGAAGAAGAAATGCCAAGGGATCGCGAAATGAGAGTTTCTAGCACTGACTATCGTGAATTTATGTTTCTGCTATCGGATAATAGAGTTTGTAAGCGTGCTGCCATATCTGATATAGCAGTATGGAGGAATTTAAAATATCTGTCAAGTGTAAGAGCGGTATTTTCCTCATCGATTCCGGACCATTTATCCGCAACGGTTTCGAAATTAACAAGCGAACTGTTCTCGCTATGAGGTTATTGGGAATAGCTAGATAAGGTATTAATATTTTTTGTGGCATCATGAATTTCGGACAAGGATTCAGCCAAAAAAGTTATGACAACATAGTGCAATTCATATATGCATCGAGCAAGAAATTCTTCGAAATTACCTGCAAAAAAGCCATTCAAGGAGAAAAGGAAATTAACTAGAAGGAAGGAAGACCCATTACGAACCTGATTGTCAGTGGGGTCGGTTCTTGGAAGAAAAGTGGATTTTCGTCTCATTTTGGTGTGACAACACTGCCCTGATTGTGAAAAATACTTATTGACAGGCTTGCACTTATTTTAAAGATCATCCGAGAGACCCTGACTATGAGACACACCAAGAAAACTGCCCGATAAACCATCGAGGATCTCCTGGAAAAATGGAGGTCGATGCGATGCTTGAAATGTTTCTAAGATCGGAAGAACGCTATGGAGTAAAATACAAAAATTTCATTGGTGATGGAGATAGTAAAACATTCAAAGCTATTTTGGATGCTCAACTTTACGGTGACGAATTCGACGTGATCAAGAGCGAATGTGTCGGCCACGTTGAAAAACGCATGGGAAGCCGACTCCGTAATTTAAAAAAAAAAACCGCTAAACTCGGAGGAAAAGGGAAGCTCACAGATATACTCATCAAGAAATTAACCAAGTACTACGGACTTGCCATTCGGAGGAATACAAACTCGAAGGATGACATGAAGGACGCTATAATGGCCACCTTTCATCATATGATTGCGACAGACGAACAGCCGCATCACCAGCACTGTCCCCCGGGTGCCGACTCCTGGTGTGCATATCGGGTCGCTGAAGCCCTTGATGCAACGCAGTCCTATGAACATCATCCTCCTCTACATCCTGACTTAGAGAAGCGAATTTTGCCGATATATGAAGATTTGTCCCGGGATGATTTGCTCACGAGATGCTTGGGAGGCTATACACGGAACGCCAATGAATCGTTCAATGCGACTGTGTGGCGTTTAGCCCCTAAGCACCTACATTGTGGATCGAGAATCGTGGAAATCGCTGCCTTTTTGGCTGCAGGCATGTTCAACGATGGTTACAACTTTGTTTTAACCATTATGAATAACCTGCAGTTGCAAATCGGCGTGCATTGCAAGACATTCGCAGATCACCAAACTGCATACTGAGTACGGAGACAGGACCGTCGTACTTGGAGCAGGTCAAAAACGGCAAAACGGCAAAAAAGAGGAGGAAGCGGCTCGAATGGACGAATTTGCAGAAGAAGAAGGCATCTTGTATGGCCTGGTATCGCAGACTAAGCGTTGGAAGCCGTAAGTCCCCTGGAACTCTACTTTTCTGTATCGAAAACTTCAAGCGCGTTTTTCTCAGAATGTAAAATTTCGCAAGCCGTGCAATATAAGCTCAACGAGTTTCCATACTTTCCATACAAATTCTTTAACTCACTGGCTATTGCATGACGTTCGATTTTTTCGAAAAAAAAACCAATAATTCATATTGTTTCATACCATTTGTTTACACAGGAAAAAGGATTTTTTTCAAAAGGGTCCTGAATTTTGTATTTATTTTTTTTTAATTTTTTTCTCGACGTCATGCAAAGCGTATTAATGTCGACTTCCAACAGCTGTGGAGGCGCCATTTTTGATATTTTTTTCTTAACAAAAATTTGTGAATGAACCTTTTATGTGATAGTTTGAGATATGATTTGTTTCAATTCGCAAAACCTTTCCATCTGTTCATCAAAAAATCTCGAAAAAACGTCCGATTACATGACTTTCCCTCCTCAAGACGAAATAAATCTATTCGTCAAAGAAACGGAATTGAAAATTCAAACAAACACGTTGCTGGGATAGAAACAAAAGTAGTTGATGCAACGCAATTAACCAATGATTGGAGAAATAACGACAAAAACGAACCGAACAGTAATAAATATTAAATTATTCACGTACAACAAGAGATTCAATTAGCAGAGATCTCTCGAACTCGACTTATTCACCCATCCATCGCGCTGGCCCATATAAACGCCGGAAAAAACGTGTTAAACTTTGGCGCACTCGGCTTACGGTCAGGAATCGCACCGGAATTGTAATTTATCAGTAAAAGGCGGTGGGAACGCGTCGGTCGCGCACGGCGGCGCATAAGTCCGTCTCGCTCCGGCCGTTCGGCTGTCGCACGTGCTTGGAGCGCGTTCCCACGGTAGTTTAGCGCGGCCCGTTCCCCACCAGCGGCGAACCTACGCGATGCAGTCACTGATTACTTGCCCTACCTACAATTCAGCCGGCCGTTCGTGCTACACATAATAACAAACGACGAACGACTATTATTTGCAAGTAATAAGGATACCGTGGCGATTTCTTTATGCTAAGTTCGTTTTTTGCGCCGCCGCGTTCCTGACTTTAGGCGCTGCCGGCGCGGCCGTTGTGAAAGGAGTCGATCACATGGAAAGCGCCGCAATTAGCAGTCGATTACTCGAACGTGCGCTGCGGTTCGCGGACATCCTAGACGGGCTTTCTAACCGAAATTACGTGAATAGATTTCGGACATTCTCAGACGCCGACGTTGGCTCATCGCTTTGTTCCTGTGTGTTTATTTTATGAGTATTGTTATTGTATGAAAACATGTATCGCTTAAATCCATAAGATTGCGTAAACGTGGAAAAAATCCAGCACCAGACGCCTTTCCGCAATAAAACGAACAAATATTTTCGCAACTCGTGATCGGTCGAGTATCGTCGATGCAACAAAACAAATATTTTATTACGTAGATAAGACGTAAAAAAAGAAAAGATCGACGAATTTTTGTTCTGTAATCAGACACAAGGACCGACGATCAAAAGTTGACACAGTTTGATAGTGACGATAAACGTGCAATTGATTAAATCGTAACGACTAGTAAAACACTCGTAATTATATTTGTAATTAATGTAAACAAAGCGTTTCGATTTGGTATTTAATTTCCTGCACAAGATTTAAACAATTGTCACCACCTGCAGTGACTCTTGTTGGTGTTTAGATTATTGTTACCCAAATATTGTTTATGTTACTGAGAATTTGTACGATTTTTAGGATTTACGATCACGTTCGGACCGCTTAATATGCAGGTTGGAGGTGATTTCAATTTCTCATGATGTTTAGTCAGCTTGCTTAAATTTAAATTTTATAAATCATTTAATTACATGCACTTCCACCTACGACGAAAGATTGTGCACGCACAATTGTGCGCACGTCTCATAAATTGCGTACGTGACAACGAATTTATACAGGGTTGGAGTTGTCATTTTAAATTGTGTATTGTTTATATTACTAAGAACAAACAATTACTGTAAATAATCTCGTTGTTGCATTATTTGTTTGATATATTTTTGCATGCATTTGTTTCCATACATGAATCTTGGAAAATACCTTTTTAGCTAACTGGCTCTACGGAGTTTTTAGTAAATTTGTGTAGGAAGGCTAACCCAGTCCAACGCAATCGAATCCAATTCAACCCAACCCAAACCAACCAAACCCAACCCAACCCAATATATTATATATTGGAACCATTGTCAAGTAAAACAATCTTCTAAAATCAGAAAGAATTTTGCCCAAAATGAAATAAGCAGAATTAAGGAAATGTTACAAGCAATAATAAATCAGTTGATCAGTATAATCAGTATTTAGCTTAGGCTGAATTTGATTTCAAACTCGAGTTAAAGTTACAGAAATATCCCCTTTTAAGTTATCTGCTGGGATTCATTTGAATTAATGACTCGAAAATGAAAGTTAAACACCAAGCGTTTTTTTCTTCCGGATGGGTTTCGTCAATTTACCAATAGGCAAATTAATAAGAAATTTGAATTGCTAGTTGGATTGGATTCAGTTCGATTGGGTCAGATTGTGCCAAATAAATATTTCTATTTGGTTTGGCTTCAGATTGTTTGCCCATTTGCTCCATTACGTTTTATTAAGATTTGGACATTTAATTTAAAATTCTCATGGGGCGAAATTTTAATTCAAAACCATTTTGCTTCAATTTGGAACTGATTATAACTGATTAAACTGATTTCCTATAATATCCTCTGCGACCTTATCAGTCTAGGCTAACCCATTTAGAAACAATTGAAACATGAATACCTTTTTTAGATAACTTGAGTTTAACAGTTAACACGTTTATGTTAAATGCTGCTCTATTTAATTCATTTGTAGTACAGAAGATACTGAATCCAGCAAAGAAAATAACATTTTCATTTTTTTTCTGAAACAAGTTGCAAAAGACGAAGGATTGAAAATGAATGTATTCATTCAGAAAGTTGTTGGTGTCGATGTTGAAGTCATCGATCTGGTGGAGATTTCGTGAATCCTCTCAACATTCCTATCAATAGCTATTTCACTAGCCACCTGCCAGCGGGATCCTCTAGCTTGTAACTGCTTGACTATCACTTTGTGTCATCTTATCATGGGCCTTCAACGAGGTTTTCTTACCATTACCATGGCGTTCTACAGTGTGTTTCACTTAAGGGTGTAACACCATCATATCTTTTTTATTTTTAGTTCAATTTTAGTAATTTTTTTCCCAAACGTAGAATACTTTTTGCTTTATTTACTCCCAAAAAAACAGATGTCTTCTTTAAATGCAAAGCAACCTGCGATGGGAAAATAAATGGAAAAAATCAAGAAAGCATTTTTGATTTTCACAAAGTGCCGAAATGCGAGATCTGTCATAATAAAAGTGAAAAATGAGGAAATTCCAAAAATTTCATTTTTTTATTTTCACAAAGTGCTCGTAGGTTCGTTTGTTGTTACTGAACTGTAAGATCTGTCATAGAAAATGAGAAAAAAGGAAAAATTTCAATTTTCACAAAATGTTCGTGGGTACGTTTTGTTGTTACCGAACTGAAAGATCTGTCACATTAAAAAAGAAAAAAAATTCAAAAGTTTCAATTTTTGATTTTCACAAAGTGCCGAAATGCGATATCTGTCATGGTAAAAGAGAAAAAAGAAGAAATTCCAAATATTTCCATTTTCTGATTTTCACAAAGTGCTCGTAGGTTCGTTTGTTGTTACTGAACTGAAAGATCTGTCACAGTAAAAAAGAAAAAAAAATAGGGATTTTTTATCGAAAAATTTTATTAATAATAATTGTTCAGAATTGCCCAAAAACCCTAAATTCAAAATTTCATGAAAATTAAAAATGTTGAAATTTTCTTCAAAAGTAATTCCAATTCGGTAAATATTATTTGCACAGGTGGCTGCGCCTAAACAACAACAACTTTAAACAACTTTGACAGTTCAGAGTTTATTTCAAACAACATTTTCACAGCATCCTTTTTTCGGCGCAGCAAATAATAAGTATTTACGGACTTTTACGGGAAATTTTAACATTTTTAATTTTCATGAAATTTTGGATTTATGGTTTTTGGGCAATTCTGATCAATTATTACTAGTGAATTTTTTCTACTTTTGAGAAAAAGACTAAAATTGGACTAAAATTAAAAAATATAAGAGGGTGTTACACTCTTAAGTGAAATACACTGTATATTCCTTTCTCACAAGTTCCACTGGTAATTGTTCGTATTTCTCAATTGTCACAATCGCAGTATCATCTACAAAGTTACCAGTGTTTCTAATATTTTTTTTTATTATTGGTTCAATATTTAGTTTTTGTCGACACATTTCAGTCCGTATCCTGTCCCACCTGTCAAGCCTTCAATCATTCTAAGCACAAGATTTTTCCTGAAATTGCTTTCGTGTCGAGCGAAGTAACTTTCGCATGAGCCAGGCAATTGTTAATTTGTTCGTGTTCTCAATGTTCATTGTGATTTTCGACCATGTATTTTGAATACAAATGTTGTTGCCCTTTTTAAATTTAATTTGCTTTAATTTTATTCTCTTATTTTTGTATCTTATTATTATTACGCCTAACTTTAATTTTTTCTGTTCTTTTCGATTAGTTTCTCATTGTTTCGACGTGATTTGGATTTGGTTTCTCTATATATCTTTTCATTTGTAGATTTCTTGCTGACTCTTAGTTGAATATATTAGATTATTTTTGTTTTGTTTTTTATTCATTTTGCGGTTATTATGAAGGAATTTGCACCTATTTGATTTGTTTTGTTTTATATCTTTTTCCGTTAGTGGATTTCTTTTATTACAATTGCAGATTTTCACCTTGCAACGTGTGTTTTGCGCCCTTCCACATCCACTTGCGCCTCATCACCTGATGTTTGAAATTTACCCTCAATTCTGATAAATTTGGTCGTAAGGGAATTTTGGAAATGAAGCCCTTATAACTCAAATGAGATTTGTTTCCCAAAACTGGACAACTCAATTTTCAGGCGAAATAGACTAGCATAAAAAATTGCATTATAGTTTTTTGAATTCTCAATTTTGATTTTATTGGATTATCACAATTCCAAAGAACGTTCTCTTTTTTATTTTTAGTATCCTGTTAATTATATTACTGAAGAAACTGAAGTGTGTAGTCGAAAGTAATACCCATACGTTTCGTGGATATTATATCATCAATGATGTCTGCTTGCACATTTACACACATGCTGATCTGATATCGACTTTATTATTAAAGATAAGATAGACTTATGCATAAAAGTTTGTAGGCTATCACCGGCCATATAACGCAAAAATTGTTGCAAGTATTTCGAAATTGGATACCCAGTATGTTATTATATTATTGACACAGTTTATGACGATGATTAATGGCAATAATTTCACATATAGTTTAAAACTTCGAAACATTTTATGAAACACTCAAAACATATCAAGTTTTATAGGCTCTTAAATTAAACAAAATCATTGTGTTGTATGCATTCGATTTTCTAATTGTACATTTTTTTATAAGCTGGTTACGAAGTGTATCAATACAATAAAAAAATGAAAACGTCAAATTTTTTTGGTATTGGTAACTTTAACAATAACAGACAATAACGATCTAATTCTAACAGCAGTGAGCATATTTTATTAACTGTGTCATTTAATTTTAATTATTTGCTTTATAGTATTTTGTTGCTCTCTTATCTCGATATCTATCTGCCATTTGACAACAAAATATTATACTAATAGTTAGAAACACAAGATTATCTTGTCAAGATCTTTAAAAAATCACGATGACGTATTAAATGAAAATGAAATGAAAAAATGGCTGTTTAACGTCTTGTGGATTGGTGCAAGTTATTTTGACATTTAAATAACTTTTTAATGAAAGTAAAGTCAGTTATCACAGATCCCAATTTGTTTTCCTACCACCTGAAGATGGACTTGGACCAGATGTTGATATGATCCATCCTTGTTACACTACAACTCCCGTCCACATTTTTTCAAATATACTATCGGAAGAAAGTGATCCATTTTCGTTGATACGAAATTATCTTGGTTTCGAATAACGACAAGTTGGGGAAATCATGGTGATAATGATAGCAAAGAATGTATGGATTCGTAATTCTGAAGGATTTACGTTTTTATAATTTCTACGTCCATTGCATTGAAAGGATTTGGAGTGAGGATGGAAAAATATACAGAAAGAAGAAACTCCAATGTGGCACACCAAAGAAAAATATTTAATACACTAAATCATATAAAAACAAAGAATGCTAGACGATCTCAACTGAGGACGAAATATTTTTCAGAGGAGAATTTTCATAAAACTGATAGGGAAGAAGAATGAAGAAGACAAATGTAAGGAATTTAAGAAAGAGCTGAAAGATGTGTATATTTTGTGGCATTTCTTGACACTTTTTTCAATTCATTGACTGAAATTTTTATTTTGTTTTGTTGTTGATATCAATTCTTTTCTAATTGATGTATAATCGAGAAAAAATACATCAACGTAAATGCTTTAGGTTTTTTTTTATTATTTTCATATTAGTTTCATTTCCAATTCTCAATTGTCTTATCGATTTTCAACTGCCTTTCTCTTCTAATTATTTAGATTTCACATTTTTTATGTTTTCCAAAATCATTTTCTTCTTTCCATTCTCCTCCCATCCTTTTTTCTTTATTTTTTCATAGTTAGCTTTTATACAATCTTTGAGTTGCTAAATTTCGTTTGCTTATAATTAGCTTTGTTTTTGCAAAACAATGATTACTTTCTTCTTAATTATCTATTGTTTGGCATTGATTTCATTGGCTACCGTTTCAATTATTTGTTTCTAGTTCTTAACCATTTATAGTTTCTATAATTATATTTCTGTTTTCATTCATTTTTCATTTGTTTTTTTTTTAATAATACAATGGTACAATACTATTGACAATAAACAATAATACTTTCAAAACAGTTGTCTCAGCGACACAAATTCCAATTCGTCGGTGAATAGTTTGACGACTCGCTGATCGATAAACTCCCTTGCCCCCTTCTCCGATAACAATCAATTGTTTGAGTCACGTGCGCGACGGGCGTCCTTCTGTTGCGAGTCGCGGTGACCTCAGCACAACCCAACCGCTTGCCCCCAGGAAGTGTGCGGCATGTGTCCTACTCGTGTGAATTCCTACGCTTTTTTAGAACGTTCTCACGGTCTCGTGAACTGACGCCCAAACAATGCGCCCATAACATAATGTTATTATCGTCGGCCTACGGTGACTCTGTCGTTTGTTTGCCGGGGTTTATCCTACGATATCGCTCGTGCAGCGTCCAACGTGTTTTACGACGCGGGCTGGCTAGGCTTTTGTTTGCGCTGAAACTCATTTAAGATCGTAACGCGGATTCTATTACCTGCGTCGAAAGTAGATTAAACTGCTGTGCAAATGTGCATGATCTGTTTTGCACGCAGGTGTTGAAACGTAATGGATCGTCAATCTTTGAAGTGCGGATAACAGTAACGTCAAGTCAATTAAATTCATTCGTCGGGTAATAAATGATAAGCAAACAATAGAAAACGATTTAGCGAAAGACAAACAAAAAACAAGCAGCAAAAAATGTAAAGTGAAACCAGTTCGAGATAATTGCAAAAACGATAAACTCCAATAAAATAAACATGCAATAATTGACAATTTAGCACCTTGAGCGTCATGCGGTTTAATTTTTCCCAGTCTCGTTTGATTTGCTTTCAATGTTTTCTTAACTAGTATTACTTTTTATCATCGTTACGACCGAACAACAAAAGCGACTCATAATAAAATAAGAAAATTGAAGAAATAAAAGTGAAAAGAAAATTTAAATAATAAATGTCCAACATCCAAGAAGTGAACATAAAGGAAATGACATCAAACTAAACACTAAAATCGAAAATTGCAGTTTATATTCATTTGAAATCAATTGCAAAAATTAATACCTTAAACATACTAAAATAAAATCAACATCACATTCTAACAATAAACGTTTGCGAAGCGATTACAGTTCCCAAAATGTTTCCAAAACCCACAGGATGCAAATTAAAAATAATGTCTGAATTTATAAAATTATACAATATACAATAACATTATTGACTCAATATTGAATTGAGGAATTTGCCCCAGGTCCACAGTATGCCATAGACCCCAAAGTTGCCAGGGTCTAATTGCTCAACACATTTTTAACATAAATCTTGATATGCATACATTTTTTTGTGTAAAGCAAAATCCAAGGCAGTATAATAGCTTGTTCTTTAAAAACGATTACGACGTTCCATTCAAACTACGATACTTCAACTCATCACCTCAAATCAATAAGCTGCTAAAAGCTGAGCACTTTGATTTGTTTCTTTTATGGTTTTATATTAATTGTATTATTTTCGTTGAATTGTTGAATTTTCGTAAATTACCATTGTTTTAAAATTGAATTTATTCAGAGAAATAAATACTAAAATTGAAATTAGTTGCTTTTGTCGATATTTTATTTTATTTAGTTGAAGACATGTGTTATGTGTTATGTAAATTTTCCCCAACAAAAAGGTGAACCCAAGAATCAACGTCAACTCAACAAGAATCACCAAAAACAGGTCAACCCAAGATTCAATTGTTGATGTTTGTTGGGTTGGGTTGGGTTGAGTTCGGTTGGCCCCAATCCAACCTAATATAAACCAACAAAAACTGGTCAACCTAAGAATCAATTGTTGATTTATGTTGAGTTGGTTTGATCAACCCAAGAATCAAAGGTACCTCATTTTGAATTATAGTGTAGGCAAAAAGGGCTGTCGACAATCATGAAGAACAAGTGACAAGAATGAAAACCGAATCAAACATTAAGCGACAACCAACAATTTAAATGATGTTTTTTTTGTGTCTGCAGGTCTGTAGCCTAATGAATCATTGGAATATAGAATTTTTCAAGGTGTGGATTTGCAACATGTTTGTGCAATGATGGGCATTTTTTTGTTTGTTTTAATTCTTGTTCAGCCATTTAGTTCCCATATCGATTGAAATATTATAATGTCATAGATTTAAAAAAAATATCTATTAACTCGTTAAACGAAATGTGCAAAAATAAATAAATAACGATGAGGATGTTAAATACATTTACAGCCTGTGTACGTTTATAGAAAATAGTAACGTAAATCACGCATTATGCGGGTAATGTTGTGTAATTTGTGGGGTAAAAGCTTCATCTCGAGCACGCAATCTCATATCGGCTCGCACCAAGTCGCACATTACTTAAACCGAGTGTTAGAGAAAAGCCCCCCCGTACGAGATTTCATAGAATGTGTTAAGTAAGTCCGGATTATTATTAGATTAATCTAAGGCGCTGTGTGTGCACCGAGCGGTCGCGACGATCCCGGCCCCGCACGTTGGTCGGAGCGAGACGGAGTCCTAAACGCATTCGAGCACGAACCGAGCACGAGCGTGAAAGAAGGATCAATTCCGCAACGCGCGGGTCCGACGAGGAGCGACGCTCCTTGAATCACTACACGAGTGTCGGAGCGAGGCGAACGCAGAGCGAGAGGGAGAACGGCAGCTGCACGCGCTGTCACAGGTGGCCAACTGTGGGAACACGTTAGCTTCTGCGATTCCCACGATCTAAAACCCCGGCATGCACCTAGAGTCGTGTTATAAAAGCCCAGTCCCTACCACCGCCTGATCATTCCACTACCGACTCGCTCAGTGTACGCATCGTGCAGTTTCGTGTGTAGTGCTCGACCACGTGCTTTTATCTCCGCAATGGCAACTTCGTACGAAATGTTATCGGTCGAAGAACCGCAACCGATCTCCCGCACTTACCAGTACAGGAAGGTCATGAAGCCCATGCTCGAACGCAAGCGGCGAGCGAGGATTAACCGGTGCCTCGACGAGCTCAAAGAATTGATGGTCACCGCCTTGCAAAGTGAAGGAGAGAACGTCTCTAAGTTGGAAAAAGCCGACATCCTGGAGTTAACAGTGCGCCATTTACACAAACTGAGGAGGCAGCAGAGGCTATCGGCCAATCCCGTCATCGACGCCGATCGCTTCAGGGCCGGATACACGCACTGTGCCAACGAGGTTTCGAGATGTTTGGCGGCTATCCCCGGAGTCGACGTCGGCCTGGGGACCAAACTGATGACCCACCTGGGGCACCGCCTCAACGAAATGGACAAGGTCAGCCCTTTAATAATCCAAGTGTCTTCGCCGTACACCCCGCCCGGAACTCCGACTCCGGAAGGCGTCTACACCATGCCTTTAACACCGGCGTCGTCGACGTCCTCGCACCAAGCGCCATCGCCAATAGACTGCTCCACAACCGGCCTCCTCAAAGTCGCCCAAAAACCAGAAGAAGTCTGGAGACCATGGTGAAGTCGCCGCAAAACTTGTACATAAGAAGTAATCTCACGACGTCTTTCAGTTTAGGGAAAACATTTGCTCAATTGCTTTATTAACGTTTAAGTAGCTTTAAGATTTTCAATATTTTTTTAAGTATCCGAAGAGGTTGATCTCTCTTTTTGTAAGCTTTAAATACGTTTAGGGAAAAGAAAATCCGTATAGGTGTTTCTAATGTGATATGTGTATGTATTGAATTTTATGAATGTTGATGTACCTGTGATCTATGTAGTGTAGGAATATGTAATATTTTTTTAAATCAAATGACGCGACCGTTGCCTTATTTGTTGTAAACGTGAAAATTGTATTGCGAACGTTACTGTGATACATTTTCTTAGATATATATTTTTTGATAATTTTCAATAAATTTGTTACTTAAAATTATGCAACTCTTTCAATGTTATTTTAACCCTTTACCTAAATTCATCCACTTATCATGTGATGCACCACAAACTGAACTAAATACCAACATTTTTGCAAATATTTTTGACATGGAAATTTAAACAAAATAACCCAGAGGCTACATAACTGCTTATTTTTAAAATACCCGAAAATTAAAATTAATTCAATAAGGGCGGGAATACCACACTCTTAATTCCAATATTTAACTGAAAAAAGCAGAAGTGAAGAGCAACAATTAAAAGAAATTCATTACCAAAACGGCGCCACACAAAAGTAGGCGTAACCAAACAAAAATAAAAAATCGCCAACAAAACAAAGTTAAAAACGAAAATCATAAAATAGATGTGAAATATTTATGTCAACCCAACCCAACAAACAAAATAAAACTACAAACAAACCTCATAAACTAGACGTAAAATATGTATGACAAGTAAGACCATAAAGGCAATACAAATATAAATAAATGCAAATCAAATGAATTGAAACAAATGGAGAAATGGACAAAAGAAATAAAACAATGGAAATAAATTTAAGAATAAATAAACGAAACCAATTAAAATATAACAAACTAAGTGCCACCAACTATGAACCAAACCATTAATGTAGTCGAGTCGAGTCGAGTCACACAAATAAAATAACGACCAAGATCAATAAAATCGAAAAAAAAACAAGAATAAGAGATATCAAAGAAATCTACGACGATCGCAATAAAACCAATAATACATTTTTTATCAAATATCAATTAAAAACAATTCAGAAAATAAAATTAATGACAAATGACGAAACATATATAAAAATAATAAAAGAAATAGAAGCAATTGATTCAAAAACAACGTATCTTAGAAAATAAATCCACACAACTAAAACGACAAATACAAACAATAGTTAGTAAACACAACGTTAAATGGACATAAAATAGAAAAATGAATTAATGAAAAATCAATAAAAAAAAAATCTAACATAAAAACATAAACAACAGAAACTATGAAATTAATGAAAATAAAATAAATCAATGAAACTAAAACTTAAACGAGAACACGAATTGAAGACAAAATGGAAATAATTAGGGAACTAAAGAATAAAATAAATATAAATAAATAAAAATAATTCGTCATTTGGTGCCATTAAGAGGTAATTACTTTTTAATCTTGCAAATAATAATGCAAAAAATAAATAATAATACCCAATTTTCATAAACATTTAATTGTCGTGGTCCAAACGAATGACACAGTTTTAACACTGGGCCGCTTTAACAAATATGCAAAAAATGAGTCACGTAAATCTAACCCCACCCTTGCTGTTAAAACACCGGGCAATTTATTAAACGTTCATTTGGGCGCCCGCTTGCACTTTTTCGCATTTAAATCGAAACGTGTGCGTGCAATGAAAACGACGATGAAAATAAACTTGATTCAATCCAATTTATATGTAAATGCAGGCGCCACAATCGCGACGTACACGCGGCAAGTGTTTTCGTTTAACCTGAAAGTTTGTTAATTGTATTGCAAATTTTACGTAAAAAAAATCATTGAAAGTAATCGCAGTTTTAATCGCCCTATGACGCGAAAATCAAGACACGTGATTATGAAATTTGTAATGAGTAAATTTTAGAAAGGGCTTGATTGGATAATTTATAATTTTTTAATTTCTTCTGTTGTCTTATTTTTTTTCTATAACTATGTTTCTTGCTGTTTAATTTGCATAATATCCAATAGTTATATAACGTTACATAAAGTTATGCAATGACTCATAAAATTCGTAAATATATAACCAAAATATAGTTCACTAAAACTAATGAAAATAACATATTTTAACCTAAATAAACTGAAATATAATTTGTAATTTTAGACAACAAGCAAATCATGAAATGTTTCCTATAAATTTGAGGCGAATTACTATTTTTCGATACAAATCACTAAATGGTGATTGCAACCAAAATTTGAAAATTTAATCTCAAAATAACTTTGCAAAATGAAAAGTTGTTATCAACGTTAATTTTTATAAAATATTGTTACGTTTTTAACTTAATCGTTATTATAACGTTATATCGAATAACGTTATATAAAACATCAAATTGACTTTGGTAACGTTGTTAAGGTTACGTTACGTTAGTTCATTTATTTTAGTTTATTTATTTTTTCTTCCAGTTTCGTTACTTTTCGTTAATTTGAATTATTGTTTATATTATTTGTTGAATCATCGTTTATCTGCATCGTCCCGATGGATTTTGTCTTTTTTTAGTAATCGAGGGTTGGATTGGATTGTGTTGCATTAGGTTAGGTTGGGTTGGTTTGGGTGGTGTTAGGTTAGGTTATGTTAAGTTGGATTAGATTAATTTAGGTTATGTTATGTTGGGTTACGTTAGGTCAGGTTCAATTGTTTTCATCTATTTTTTATCGAATAGGTTCTATCACTAGTTTATCGAATAATTCCGAAAATTTATTTTACTATTATCGAATATAGATTGGGTTGAATTGAGCTGCATTGGGTTAGGATATGTTGAGTTGGGTTAGGTTGGGTTGATTTGGGTTAGGTTGGGTTGGTTTGATTTAGTTTGGATCAGTTTGGGTTGGGTTGAGTTGGGCTGGATTGGGTTGTGTTAGATTATGTAACCTAACCTAAACTAAGCTAAGGTTGGTTAGATTAGGATATGTTAGCTTAGGTTGGGTTATGTTAGATTAGTTTAGGTCAGGTTGTGCTGTCACCTATTTTTTTATCGACGCGTTTCTTTCCCTATTTTATCGAACGATTCCGAAGTTTTTTTTTTTCATTTTTCGTCCATTTATTCTTTTTTTGACTTTAATGTAATTTTCTTGCTTTCGCTTTATTTTTTTTTAATTCCCTTTGAAACATTTCATTCGCCTAATCGTTCATTTCATCAGTTTATTGCGATATTACTTTTTTAATTTAATCTTTCGTTGAAATGTAATGTTTCTCCCTTTCACATTTGTTTTCGTTCGTTTTAGTTCTTTGGTTTGTATTTTTGATTTTTATTAGGGTTTTATTTTCTTTGGCTGATTTTAACTCCACGCATTTTTATTTATATTTAATTTCTGGTCCTTCTGCTTCGTCCACTTTAATTCATATTTCATTGGATTTCGTTTTTCTTTTGTTTGTCATATGATTCACACGTTAAAGATTTTCTAGTATCTTATTTTCAATTTCATTTATATTGTACTTACTTCTTTTTGTTTCATTTTAATCGTTTGCATTTAATTGCATTTCTTTTATTTCCATTTTCTTTTTTTTTAATGATTCATTCGCTAAATTTTCTGGTCTCCCATCGCCGTAACCTCTTTCGTTAGATTCTTTTTTGCATTGTCAATTGATTGGTACTTTTTTGGTTTTTATTTGATGTGTTTGTGTTTGTGTTCGTACTTTTCTTTCGGGGTCATTTTTTTGAATTTCAATTCCTAAATTTTTCACCAATCCCATTTAGGTTTGTTTTAGTTTTTCATTTTTTGATCTGATTGATTAATTTTCTTGTAGTCTGTAGTACTTGTAGTATTTAACAATTTCCTTCAAGTGATAATGTTCGTGTTTCTTCGATTTTCGTCAATGTTTGTATCGGTTGCATTCCTTTCGCATGTGCAATTCTCATTTTCTGATTTATTTTATTTAATTATTGTTTTTCATTGGCTTGTCTTCCTTTCACATAATTATACATTTTTGATTCTATTAATTTTTATTTTTTATAGTGTATCTTACTGTTTAATTTTCTTTTACATTATTTTTACTTGTGTTCTTCATGTCGCGTTATGTCACCTTAATTATATTTTACAGATCCTATTTACATATTTTTATCTTGATTTGTTTCATTTATTGTTTCTTCAACATTTGTTGTATTCGTTTAATTTTGTGGCTGCTATTTTCCTGTCCGTTTGCTTGGTTTTGATTTTTGCTTATCTAATCTAATCTGTTCTTTTGCAATTGATTTTTTTCATATTTGTACCGTTAAATGTTTTTTGTATTTCTTTCACGATTTGACTTGACTGTGCGAATTTTATTTTTTATTTGTTTTATTGTTTGTCATTGCGATGATGATATTTCAAATATTAGTTGTATTTATTTGTTAATGCTCCAACTTTTCAGCACCACTAAACGAAATGTAAAGTTCAAGTTTTAACGATATTTATCTCCATCGAAATGGCTCATGGACACGCGATGATAAATCATCCGATACCATTTTTCAAGTGCACTGTAATTAGGTAATCTGGAACTCAATTGCTACATAAACCAGAAAGAACTGGCGAACCGGACAGATTTAATTACTTAAAATTAATCAACGATTGGAACGTTTCACTGAAACGTAGTAAACAAAATTGGCCGGCGATAATTATAACAAATAAGAAATCCTTTTAATAAACAGCACCGAGCCATTTATTCCAAGTGTACCCCGTATATTTACATTTTTTTTCATTTGATTCAATCAACAATAAAAAACAACCCGGTGCCCACAAAATAAACCTGTACCCGTATAAAATCCGATACACTTGTTGGGGTTATTTTTTAACGCTCAACGTCCCCATCGCAAACAACGAAGAGGAAACCATAAATGTTGGCCATTCTTTTGAAACCGCGCAGGGGCATGTTTTAGGCGGTCAGTAAATAAGATAATTATAAATTTATTGCCGGCATCCCACAGGCACAAACCATGTAAGTTACACTTTAACAAAAAATGGTGGCTCCGACTTCATATAATATGCTAATGCGGTTGCGTTTTATTTCTTCGTTGTGCTTGTAATGAATCTCGCATTAAATATGCACGTTTTATTGTAAAAATAATCGCGTGTCTGATACTTCGCATCTATAACGTTTCGTCCGCGGTTTTCGTTACATTTGCGCGATAACAACCAATTGGAATCTTATTGGATAATTTGCTACGAAACAATTCCTTTTTCATCGGTTGTATCGTAAAATTTTTGTACATGTTTGTTTCACTGCCATATCTTAACGATAATTGTTTAATGTTGAAATCTCGAAATTGCAACTAATTTTATTATTAAGACGGGCGAAATTGGTGAAGTTTAAAAACAAAGATAAAATTAATTGGCGATTAATTAGCTGCGAGAACTCGCGACGAAGTTGAGCGTTGTCAAATGCAATGATTAATTTTTGCAAATTATACTTTTTTTAATAAACTAATTATTTATACCAAATTGTAAGAAAAATAATTGGTTAATTTTCGCGAATTATATAATTTTATAATTTGACATAAATTTGCATAATTATACGTCTATGATACGAGTGTTATAATAACATTAATGTAAAATTTTTCAAAAATAATTAAATGCCCGCGCCATCTATCCGAAATGGTTGAAATTAAATCTCAAACGTCAACAGTTGAGTTGCTCACTAAACATAACGCTAAACGTTGTGATCTCTTAGTCGCTAATCAACACAAATGAATTAATAATGAAGCAATTCTATAAACTACAGGTACGTATTTTTGGCACATCCTCGTTGAGTTCATTGAACGTGGCCGATATTACAGTATAGTGCAATAATGTCTGTCTTTGCTGTCTTGTCGGTAGGTGGCGCATCTATTATTTTGTTTCCATTGCTACCTATGCAACCAGCATTGACATAATAATAACAATATTAAGAAACATCCTTTCATTCAAAGGTTATTATGTTATTACACATTTATTTTTCTGTTGTGTTCATAAATTTTTCTTGTATACCATTTAATTGGCGTCAGACAAATAAATAAGAAAACCTTAAAAATTAGTAAATACGAACAAAAATTAATGAAATAGTAACATTGTACCAACGAAAAAATGAAATAGTTTAACTTAGATATTAGATATTAGATATTGAGTGCAAACACGATATTTATCTGATTCCTTGAGTGAGCATACTGACAATGAATTTAAGGAGGAAAATTGACCATAAATAAAGTTGTAGTGAATTAAATTCCCTAACGTAAACATCGCGATGGTACATATCTATCTATTATAGTTTAGAAATGTGATATCCTCAAATTCGCACCCCAGCATTTTGGCTAAAAATTTTCCGAATTTTGATGCTTCTCGCTTCTAAACTATAATAGATAGATAGACACTGTCGGGGGGTTTGCGTTACACGATTTAATTCTCTACAGCTTTGTTTATATGTCGAGCGGTTTGGGCAGCGTTTCTATTAATTTCATACTAATGGTTCCCTCAACTTGAGTGAAGAAGGGCGCCACAAACACAATATAATCTTGTATAGACAATAGGGAATCATTTAACCCAAATAATTTTGCTCAGCTGGACGAGGTGTAATTTGTATAAAACAACAAAACAACAAAAGAATCGATGAGTCACTGTTCGTTTGTCTCGCTAAAACTCGAGAATAGCTGGACCGATTTGGCTAATTTTGATCTTGAAATATTTGTAAAAAAAGACGAATTTACTTTTCCAATACAACATGTTCCTAACTGTGAAACATTTGATGTCTTTTGTCTTTTTAGAAATAAAAAATTGTCACTTGGTTGTCAAATATTTATAGGTGCGTTCATGAATTTGTCTGTTTCAAGAGAACGCGGCGGGTAGAGCGGCACGCCCACCATCAACCACATGAACAATATGATGATATGCCACACCATTACACATGGAACGCATAATCGAAATCTTTTCAGCGTCGGAAACAAGGAATACCAGTTGAAGGACACCCAAATGTATTTGCCTCAGACGGTCTAGGTCGCATCTACACAGTACATCCAAATAACGATGAATGTTATTATCTTCGATTGTTGTTGGTGAATGTCCGTGGTTTAACATCGTTTCAACAACTGAGAACAGTTGATAGATATGTGTGTGCGACTTACCTTGAGGCGTGTCAACTACTACAGTTGCGGTTACTACAGTTGCACATTGGGATAATACGCTTAAGGAATCCGTCATATCTTCATCGTCATATCAAATTCGCACATTGTTTGCGGTTATAATGTGGATGAAATATAGGGATGACATGTCTGAGGATGTGTTCCATCGTGTGCGTTGTCAAACTTTGAATCCTACATTACAAATTACTGCAGAAATTTACAATAAGACGTTGATCATGATAGAAGATATGTGATTATTGATGGTAAATAAAGTATTGACGTGTTTGGTCATGACAGCAGCCAATCGTCCTATGCGCGAAGCATTTAACTATGAGTTGCAAAGAGAACAACAATACGATACTGAAGTATTGGCCGAACAGTTCGTTCAAATGTTCCGCAATTGAATGAACAACAAAGAATTGCGTAGGATACTTTGATGGAAGGTGTGAACAGTGGATTTGGTGCAATTTACTTCTTTGGTGCTTCCGCGGGGGACTGGAAAAACGTTCCTAATTTCATTGCTGTTGGCAAATATCAGATCGCAAAATTAAGTAGCTCCAGCGTTGGCTTCATCTGGAATAGCTGCAACATTCTTAGAAGGTGGACGAACTGCACATTCTGCCTTGAAATTACCACTAAACATGCAAATCAACGAAACACCAGTTTGCAACATCGCCAAAAACAGAGCAATGGCGAAGATTCTACAGATATGCAAATTGGTCGTTTGGGATGAATCTACGATGGCCCACAATAGGTCACTGGAGGCACTGAACAGAGCGTTAAAAGATCTTCGTGACAACCAAATCATTTTTGGTGGAGCCATGATTCTGTTGTCTGCTGATTTTCATCAGACTCTTCCAATTATTCCCCGATCAACTATTGCTGACGAACTAAACGCATGCTTAAAATCATCTAATTTATGGCGACATGTAAAGATACTCCAACTAACAACTAACATGCGAGTGTTTTTGCAACAAGATCAAACTGCGATTATGTTTTCGAAGCAGTTATTAGATATAGGAAATGGTAAGGTCGCAGTTGACACCTCGACCGGATTAATTACACTACCCATGGATTTTTGTACTTCGTCGACTCAAAAGAGGAGCATATTCAGCCTGTTTTTACGGACATAGAACAAAAGAAATCATAATTGGTTGAGTGAACGAGCAATATTGGCGGCCAAAAACAAAGATGTCGATAATCTCAATGCGACCATTCAGAATTTTCTTCCAGTTGAGCAGAGAGTTGTTTTCTTACAAATCAGTTGACACAGTTACAAACCAGAATGACGTAGTGAACTATCCCACAGAGTTTCCATTCTCTGGATTTGCCCTCACAATTTACAATTAAAAGTAGGATCAGTTGTGATTATGCTGCGTAACATTAATCAACCTCGACTGTGCAATGGAACGAGACTGGCAGTGGAAAAGCTAATGAATAACGTGATCGAGGATCGACCATCAAGGGAAAATACAAAGGAGAGGATCTTGATCCCGCGTATACCGATGATTCCAACGGATTTGTCATTCGATTTTAAGCGTCTACAATTTCCCGTGCGTCTTGCCTTTGCTATGACCATAAATAAATCGCTAGGCGAGTCGTTGAAAGTTAGCCGAATCAACTTGGAGTTTCCCTATTTCGTGCATGGGCAATTATACGTCGTTTGTTCGCGAGTCGGAAAACCATCATCTTTATATATTTAAAAGTAAAATTTTATCTGTTTGTTGATTTCTACTTTTGTTTCGGTTACCATTGGATATTAATTTTTATTGGTGCATATGCAAAACACTTGTTGTCATACACAGTGGCGCCGTTTTTGAAAGTTCCTCAAACAAACATTGTAATTTAGTTCGTTACCGAGGTAATTTTAACCTAATTTATAATTTTTATCTGTAATTAAATTATACAAATTCCTAATTTAGTTAATATTACATTATTTTATGTTATACATTGTTAATATAAGCTTGCTCCTTTAAACCTTTTATACCTAACACGGCATTCACTATTTATGCATCCCGATGACTGCGGAAAGACTTATCTAGCATCGTAACTTGTTGTATTTTAGTATTTTCTTAAACGTTATTTAATTTAATGCAATGTAATAACATTACAATATATATACTTTATGTACTTTATACTTTAATTACACTTTCTTACATAAAGAAAAATAGTTAATGTAGATTATTATTAAATATGCAAATAATTCTTTAAAGCTTTCATCCCACGAGTCGCAAAACATAATCTATTTAGAGGCGCTCACTCTAGAACCTGGCCTGTAGGAACGAATTTAATAATCCATGTGATATTAGGAAACCAATTTGCAACAAAAATATTGGTTACGTGCAAAATATCCAATGAGTTGAAAATAATGCATAGAATCTGAATGAAAGATTTATTGTGGCAGGAATTGGAGCAAGATGAAATTATGTTAGAATTAACGTTTTGAGTTGATGACGATATTGAAAAGTCTATTTGCTACAACGACTACTTCTAGAGTAAAGCACCTGGTTAGCGTAGATCACAGAACCCAGAACACCAAATAAAAACAATTCCAAACCAACCCAACCCAACTCAACCCACCCGGCGAAGAAATTTGGAAATTGAAAATTACTAAGAATGAATCCAATAAATGAAATATATTATATAAATAATAATAAATGAAAATCGATTAGATTAGATTAAAAATGTTCAAAAATGTAAACGTTGGCATGATACTGTTTTTCTCTCTTTTGCTTTTGTGTTCTCTTTCAAATTTTCTTGAGTGTTTTTTGTTTTGTCTGACGAAACTAGACAAAATTAATTATGAATTTGTATGCTTTCGTGTTGGACAATTCCTCAGAATGTAAAATTTAAATTACTTGGGAAATTTCGCAAGCCTACCTTCAATGAATTTCACCTCCCTGTGGGCTATTAAGTTCTGCCTGAGTTTTCATTTCATATTCATTTATTTTATGTTAATTAATGGGGATTATCAAGTCGTGGATTAAGAAATAAACAAAATCTGGTGGTCTAGATGGAGAATTCGGTCGTGAATCCAAATCAAATTTTATTCAACCTGAATATAACCTGTCAATTTTAAAGGATTTTTACATTTTTTATTTAATAATTTGGATTGAAAGCTGGCTTTTTTTAGGGATATATTTAGGTATATAACGATTTAGATAATAATATAAACAATTAAAAAATATATATTGGCCATGGGTCCCCATTAATATTAAAAATATAAATTGTAACATGAGCAACAAAGAGCAACTGCGAAATCCTTTTAGTTTCACAGTTATTAACACAATAAAGTGAGAATACTTAATAATAATAATAATTCTTAATAATGGTCGAAATAACGCCATTTGCTACACACAATTGAGATGACTTTCGTACTCATTTCGTAGAAATTACATTGATTATGTTTCGTTCTCCGCATTGGTTCTTATGGGACGTTTTTTCTTCTTGCTTTTAAGGAATTTCAAATAAATAAATTGATTTTAATTTAGTTGCTATTAATTGCTAAATATGGGAATGGCGAGATTCCAACAAATTTAGAACACGATTTACTTACAGAGTATTATTAGCCCTGTAACGTTTGGCATTTGTGCTGATGAGCTCAAGATATGGGCGAAACGATCAGTTAAGAGTCCAAATCATACATCATATCTTTCTGTGGTGATTGCCACGATTTCATTGGTCTACAAATATGTTTTTTGCGATCATTTAATTAAGTATACTGTTATTGTCAGCGTTATTTTAGGAAATAATTCAAAAAGAATACTAATTATTAGTAAATTTTTATTTGGCATTTACTGATTTTCACAAATTATTATTTATTCACTGTAGACTTACAAATGAAATACGTATAAAGTGCTGTATTGAAGAACAGTAAAATTTTAAATACTTACAACTAAGTATAATACAAAATGATAAAAATCAGTACTCAAATAATATAAACAAAAGCGCACTCAATGATGACTGAAGTGAAGTGATGACAAAGTATCGTTAGATTAAAATATGTAATGAAAAACGTAAGCAACCGAAATCAAAAACCTGAAAATTACGCCAAAGAATGCTGATATAAAATGTCACAAAAATTAAAAACCAACGAAGAACCGTCGATAAAAATAAGACATGAAGTAATATTTATGAAAAACTGAAAACTAAGCGAAAATCAAAATAAAAAGAAAACAATAGAAGTAGGAAGAGGTAAAAAGAAAGAACAAACAACCCAAGAAAATACGTTTCATCATTATTATTATCATCAACAATAAAAAACGAAGAAAAATCTTAAACCATTATTTGTTGGCTTTTGCAAGAATACAAATAAAAATAAATCATAAAAGCACAATCGAATGTGGAAATGAAATTAAATTTAAAAGAAAATTATCAAAAAAATTGCAAGAAAACAATATTTAAACATTTACGCTCTGCTGAAATAATAAGAATCTTTGTCCTCATGATTTTCGATGAAATTATACCAAACCAATTTATGTATCAACATGTCAAAGACATTTCAATCGAAATAATTAAATTGGTTATGATAACGAACACAATTTTTAATCTTTCGTTAATATCAACGACCATATTCCATCTTTGATAATTTCGTAGCTTTTACAAATCTCTTTAAATTATTACATTTTTAGATTCGGCTAGTTATTACTTTCTATTTCATCAATTAATTTAGGGCAATTATTTATTACGTCCCCTTAAAAAATTACATACCCTCCACATATAATTGCAATTAATTCGACAACACCAGCAAATTGGGGTGCGTTATCACTCATTAAATTAATTGCAAATGTAGTGTCCATTGGAGCACGAACATGATAATTAGTCGCCAGATAAACACGAGTGTATACACATACATCAGTGCTTAAAACGACTAAATTGGACTCGTAACTCATTTAGTGAAACAAACGTGCAAGGAGTGTTGCCAACTATCATCCTTAGGTAAAATACACATATTGTTTTTTGAACACGTAATTATGTAAGAAAATTTTAGACCAGAGATATGGCTCTAAAGAAATTACCAGAGATAAAAAACGTCTTCGACGACGAGTTAAAGTTTCGACAAAAAGTAAGGAAATATTTCAAGGAGTATTGCGACAGCACCAGCATGCATGGATTCCGATATCTGGGAGAAAGGAGAAGTCCATGCGAAAAGTAATTGCTTTAAGAGTCTTTTATTGGTTTGTGCGATTAAATTAAATAAAAAAAGCACGGAAAGCAGCATGTAGATCAAAATGTGCTGAATTTGCACGTGGCCGCAGAATATGTATCAAGTTACCACGTTTATTTTAAATTAATTTTATTTGCCCATTCGTTCATTTGTATGCAAGAGAAAAGACCAAATTAATGCAAAAAATCCAATAAAATAAATGAAAAGGGGCAATAAATTGTATTAATTAATTGAAATTAATTTAAAAATAAGGGAAAAGACATCGAAAGTAAAAACGGGTGTTTTTTTTTTTAATTTGGCGTCAAAGCTGGCCGTGAAAATTTAACTGTGAACAAACCATCATTATTAATTTGATTTCTTAACATATGTCTAACCGGTCTAACCTCACTTTTAATTGTCAAAAGTTGTTACTTAAGTGACGTTTGAGTGTATGTACAAAATTGTGGTTCATTCACAGTTAAACATCCATGGTCAATTTCGACGCCAAATTAAAAAAAAAACACCGGTTATAAGAGAAGTAATTGAATCGAATAAAATAAGACGATTGTAAACCTGCATAACTTAAAACATATTAAATCAAAAATCGATAATAAATAAAAATAATTAAATAAAAAAATATGAAACGTAAGTCAAAAGAAGAAAGAGAACCAAAGAAATTTTGAATAAAACAAAGTAAATGATTAAAAAAATACATACAGCAAGTCATCAGAAAAATTATCAAAGAAGTTTGAAATGAAACATGGAAACAAGTCAAAGTAGGTATAATAAACAAGCCATTTAGGAGCTTCGATAATTATTCTTTTTTTTTTTCATTAATATTCGCGTATTTCTTCATTTTCTTTTAGATTATTTTATCGATTTATGGTCTCCAATTTTCGCATTTTTTGTTTTTCCTTAATTTTTGCAATGGTTCCATTATTCCTATTTTTGTAATATGTTTTCGTTTTTTTTCCCGTAAATTATTTCGAATTTATTTTTCTATCGTTATATTTGGTCTTGCTGTACTATTTGCATTTGCTTTTGACTTTAGTTGTTTTAAATAACGTTGCCCACTTTTGTACATTTCGCTTTCATTTCAAGCTTTTTACATTTTGATTCCGGATATGTGGTTAATTTTGTTGCTAGAATTGTACGTTATCTTTATTTGTTCAAGTTTATTTTGCTATTATATATATAATGTATGTCCTCTGAAAAATTTCTTAAGATTGGTTTATTACAGTGATTTTTTATTAATATATTTATGGAAAAATTTTAACAAAAAAATTGTTACCTTTCTGTGTGGCAATTGGTGAGTATACCGGGGGGGCTTATTTACATACGGGTTAGAGGTAGAAGCTGGAGATCGCTTGTAATTTTTAATGTTTGATGGGCCCACGTAACGTTTTATATATATATATATATATATATATATATATATATATATATATATATATATATATATATATATTGCTAGTATTTTTTACGACAATCAATTATTATATAAATATAAATAATATTATATATGAATTGTCTTTCCTTATACGACGTGTCCCAAAATTCGTGGAACAGCTCTACACTACAGTTTAAAGTAGCGATAAAACTACATGGAAAAAATATTTAAAAAATTTCACGTTGCTTATTTTAGAAGATACTGGCATTTTTCTAAAAGTAAATTTGTCAACACGTTTAATTTATCCTAGTATTGTCAACAAGATGAAATAATAATAATAAATTTATAACAGATGTTCAAAAGTTGATCTCTGCAAATCTCCGCTCTTCTAATTATGTTCCCCTGCACTCTTTCTAGCATTTCCCCATCTATTGAACGAGCTGCTTCAAATATTCGGTTAGTTAAATCTGCTTCATTTAAAACTGGTGTTCTGTACAGTAATTGTTTAATGTGACCCCAAAAGAAAAAGTCTAAACGGTGAGATCTGGAGATCTAGCTGGCCGACGAAACGGCCCACCTCTTCCCGTCCACCTTTCGGGAAATTGCTCATTTAACCAGTTTCTCACCGGTGCCGCATGATGAGCAGGAACACCATCCATTTGTAACCACATATTATTCATTACCGCTAATGGTAGTTCATTTATCAAATTTTGTAAACCATTTACCAGGAATTCTAAAAAGTTGTCACCGCCGAGCCTGTTAGGAATAATGACTGGGCTGATTAACCGATTCCCTATAATACCTACCCAGACATTTACACTAAATCTATACTGATGTTTAGAAGCTGTAAATACGTGAGGATTTTCCAAAGCATAAACATGTGAATTGGATGATTGTAAAATACATCTCGTGAAAAATTAGCTTCGTCCGTCCACAAGCTATTTCGGCAAAATTGAGGATCTCTTTGTGTTTATTCTAAAAATTAGTTACAATAATTCTCACGACGTGGAAAATCTTCAGGTATTAAACTTTTCTTGAACTTTTCTGTAATGGTAAGGGTGCAACCGCTCATCCTTAATGATTCGGACAACTGAACTGTGTGATACGTCTAGCATATTAGCCATTGCACGTGTTGCTGTTTTTGGATTGTCTTCTAATAAATTTAAGATGGCGTCCTCTACTTGAGGAGTTCTTGCAGTTTTTGGATGACCTCTGTCCCGATAAAAGGCACCTGTTGTGCTACGCTTCCTGTTTCTCGTATTCTTCGGTCTAAACGTCTAAAGACATTACTACTAGGATGTCCTCTAAGAGGATACCTTTCGTGATAGACTCTGGCAGCAGCAGCAGCATTGTTTCCGCATTCCCCCCGCAGCCAATGCATGTCTGCATATTCGTCGTTTGAAAACATTTCAACATTAATTTAAAACAAAAAACCAACACAAACCAACAGAATTCGAAAATTATCACAAACACTGAAGAACTAATCAATGGAAAATACAACGACGATCTTAAAATCCAAATTGTAACGAAAATTAGTAAGGTAGTATCAGGGTTGACACAAGCAGGATGTGACGATGACATTAATACACAATCTTGATTGTCATATTTTTACGTTAAAAAAGTGTAACTTCACATCAACGTTGCCATATGTTTTTTCAGGTAAGATTACCGTAAAATCATTTTCTGGAAATGGTATAATTAAAATAGTGATTAATCACAAATTTGATTGTAATTGTTATTCCATTCACCATATTAAAACCAATCTTCGATATGTTTTCCAGTAATTTAGTTAAACGACATCAAAATTGTTAACTTTAAATATTTATTTCTTTTAAATTAACAGCAATGGAATTTTTTCATAATTGTAATCGTTGGACCTCATATAATAACGTACCATCGAAGTGTTCCGTGAATTTTGGGACACACTATATCATATTATTATATATGGTATTTATATAGCAATTACCAAAAATTGTGAATAATTGTCGAATCGTTGAAAAACTATAAAGAGCGAAAAAGTCGAAAATTGTCGAAAAACTTAATAATCGTAAAAGTGGATAAAGCTCTGTATTTTATGGAACCTCGAAACATTGTTAAACGTCGTGAAAATTGTAATCATCGCATCCCAATAAGTCAAAAATACGCTTAAAAATTAAAAAAATCGCAGAGCAAATGTTAAAATAATAAGGAAAGTGGAAAAATCTAAAACAAACCTTAGGACCGTTAAAAACCGTAAATATAAAGGGCAAGGAAAAATCATTGTAATTCGTTAGAAATGGTGTCAAAAATCGTAAAAAATTTAATAACATTCAAATTGAAAAAATCGCGAAATCAATATAAATTATCAGTTAAATTTTTGAAATCATAAATATTGTTAAAAATCGCAGAAAAATTTAAAAAATAATTGAAAATTTAAAAAAAATCGTAAAAATTACTACAAATTATAAAAAAAGTAAATGATAAAAATCATAATAATCGTATGGAAAAAGTGCAAAAATTGTTATCTTTAAAAAAATCGACAAAATCTATAATAAATTATAAAAAATCCAAAACGACGAAAAAATCATTTAAGCCGCGGGCATTTAAAAATAAAAATCATTAAGAAATAACAAAAAAACGTTAAAAATCTTAATAATGTAGTCTTCTTTACTGTTCGCATACAATCAACAAAAAAATTAAAATTGTAATAAATTAAACAAAGTCGATCGTATTGATTGAGTCGGTGGTTGGCACTTGGTGAAACATATTTAATAGAAATAATAATAAAAATAAAACACTTGGTTTAATGTTCATAATTTTTTTTATTTATTGTACGGTGACAATTGTTTCGGATTATTAGGCCATTATCGAGCTGTGGTAAATAACTGAGTGACATTAGGGAAAAACATGAATTATATACACAAATCCGTTAGGTGAGCGGGCCACCTAACGGTTATTTCGGTATGACACTGGTTCAACAATGAGTGCCTTAAAAACAGTGTCATACCGAAATACATGAAAATTACACAAATCAAAGGAAGCCCATCAGCCTACATTACGTTTATCAATCTTGAAATTAAAAAAGTGGTACAACATAAGGTACTATCTCTGTTTACATTTAAAACTAGTTCAGGACGAACTAAGCTATAAATTACACCCCTTAGAATTTGACATAGTAGACCGAACAACAAGAGAATAAGTCCAAGTACTCACGCACAAACAGTATTTAAAGCAAGCAGACAAACTCCGAAAACTAACTACAACAAATAATATACAAAAACAAACAACCTCATAAACCTCACAACCTCATAAATTTTACATAAGACTCTGTAACCTTTCGTCGACGAACGAACTTTACAGCGGAAGAAACTAAACTCTTGGAAAAATGATTAAAATACTCACCACCAACACAAAAAATGAGAGATGTTGAAACATTAATAGTGAACACAGAATTAGCGTTAAACACTATAGAGCCCCTACACATCAGACAGAGAGAGAAACACACATGTGCAGGAATACTAGAATCAAGCTTAACTAGAAACACGAAGTGGAAATCAACACATCCAGAGTCTAAACTAGTGATGGGAATAATCGAGATGCGATATACGAATTAGTCGATTATTAAAATCTCTCGAGATAATCGACTAGGCACTCCGAAAATTAGTACTACTAATTAGTAGTTGAACGTCGGTCACGGAATGTGTGCGAGCGGCACCGAGAATCTCGATATCTCGGGTTCGACTGAACTCCGAAAATTAGTAATACTAAATTAGTTGTCGAACGTCGATCACGGAATGTGTGCGAGCGGAACCGAGCACCGAGAACCTCGATATCTCGAGATATTCCCACCACAATATTAGTTCTAGTTCGAGGTTCGAGATATTTTATTTTAACATTACTCATTCGATTATGGCAACTAATATTAGTCGTACGCGAAGCCATGGCCGATTCTCTTTCAATTATTTTTTGTACTCTCGATCGATGGTCATTGTCGGATTGACGAATACAATAATTTAAATAAGTACAATCATGTTGATGATATTGCGTTAGTAAATAAAACGCTTCAAAATTCAAAATAACAACAACAGTATAATTCTCAATAAAAACAAGGGTATATATATAAACCTATATAATAAATTAGTAACGTGCGATTAAACAATATTAATAAAAATTAATAAAACAAATTTATAAGAAGTAGGTACCATATTATTAGTCAAAATAATTAACAAAATAAAATGCAAACTATTCATAACAACTCCAATGTAGTATTGAAGAATATAATTTGATCTAAATTTTTAGACGATAGTCTGTTTCGACGTAAATTTGTAAGTTGCCCGGCTTTAAAAAACACACTGCTAGTGGTATTAGAACGTTAATGTTGTACGTTGCACTAATTAGTACTAGTACTACTACTACTAATTTTAACTACGAATATTAGTCGATTATTAAATTATATCGATTACTAATAATCGATTATTGAAATATCTCGATTATTCCCATCACTAGTCTAAACTACTCAGAAACATCAAGAAAAAATTGGGAGACAATGACCTACTTCTAGGTAAGGCAAGCAAAGGCAACACAATAACAATCATGCACCGAAGTGAATACATTGAAAATCCCGAACAAATTATCAAGACGGGGAACTTCGTAGAACTAAAAAAACAACACTACCAACAAACGCAAGTGCTCAAGGCACTAGAAAACTGCAAAAATCTAATACCTAGCAACTCCATTCATCATCTCAAAGTCATGAACCCGCAAGCCCCGTTACTTTACAGTTTACCAAAACTCCATAAACCAATTGTGGCCATGAGACCAGTGGTATCTTATATGTTTACCCCTACATACAAATGATGTTAAAAAGTCAATTAGCTCCTTCCCGAAACAACTAGCTTCAAACCCAAATATTCCATAAGAAACTCCGCGGAATTGGTTACTCGTTTAAAATCACTACATATCCATAACAATTGTAAACTAACATCTTTTGATGTATCAAGCCTTTTCACATCAGTTACCCATAACTGACTTAAGTCTGATCCTCGAAAAATTGATAGATGCCAGCAACAGTAGCGATAACGAAAAACAGAATTGAAAATGCTAGTCACAACTTGTATAAAACAAAGCTATTTCAAATTTAATCAAAAATTCTTCGAACAACGGGACGGCCTACCTATGGGTTCACCATTGTCCCCGTTATTAGCAGAAATATTCATGGACAACTTTGAAGACACGTTATTTAAATCAAATAATCCGCTATTAAAATGTATTATGTCCTAGACAAGATATGTTGATGGCATTCTATGCATGTGGACAGGAACAGACCGACTATTAGATTCATTTCTGGTGTTTCTCAATTCAATGAACCCGAGAATTCAATTTACTATTGAAAAAGAAGTATAAAGAAGCCTGAACTTAGTCGAACTAACTTTGACCCGTAATTACAACAACGAAAGCGAATTTAACATTTACCGGAAACCTACTTGCACAAATACAGTGATATCCGCGGATTCCAATCAATCTAAACCTATTAAAATGGCTGCATTCAACAGTTTGCAAGAGAGAATAAGTATAACATGAATATTATAGCCAGAATGGTAGCCAAGAAACAAAAAATAGCATTATTAAAACATTTCTATAGAGCACAAGAAAAGTCTGAAACTAGCAGATACAACCTCATTAGCCACATCGACAACATCAGCCACAAAATATGCAACAGACTCCAAAAACATAATGTAAAAAATATATGCGTCAACAAAACCAACCTAGGAAGCTTGTTACTCAATAACAAAGACAAAATTGACAAATTGGAAAAATCAGGAATCTATCAAATCAATTGTAATGACTGTGATGTCCTATACATAGGCCAAACCGGTAGAAACTTCAAAACTAGATTTAAAGAACATAAAAGAGACCACACAATCAAGCGCACACCGGAATGGCGGATCATTATATCAACAATAACTACTTCATTCACGACAATATACGGGTACTACATGTGCATAACAAAGGGCGGAAATTAAATACTTTAGAAAACTTTAATTTCGAAGAAAAGGCACAAAACAACGAGAAAAATATAGTCAACGATAATATTGAACTCGGAGAAACACCGCTTTTCAAAATACGTCTCCCGCAAGGATCATCTGGCCCGCTCACCTAACGGATTTGTGTATATAATTCATGTTTTTCTCTAATGACTCTCGGTTATTTACCACAGCTCGATAATGGCCTAATAAGCCGAAACAATTTTCGCCGTACAATAAATAAAAAATTTTGTGAACATTATTATAATTATAACATTGTTTTATTTTTATTATTATTTTTAAACAAAGTCGTTAAAGATCATCAAAAATCATTTATTTTGTAAGTTAATTAATTCGTTTTAATTTTCAATTTATTTAGTCTATCTTTTTGGTTATTGTTAGGAAATTGGGCCCTCAAATTGTATTATCACACGGTATATTGTGAAGTACACAATTTTTGTTATTATTTCTTTTCATTTTCGTTTGGAATTTATGGAGTTTTCATTCTGATTCTATTTATAGGTAAGAACTTATTTTCTTTCTAATATTTGTTCTTTTTTGTTGATAATTTGTATGTCTTGTTTTCATTGAATTTTGATTTCAATTTCTTTAAGCATTGTTCGCTTTGGGTTGGGTTGGGTTGGGTTGGGTTGGGCTGGGCTGGGCTGGGCTGGGCTGGGCTGGGCTGGGCTGGGCTGGGCTGGGCTAGGCTGGGCTGGGCTGGGCTGGGCTGGGCTGGACTGGGCTGGGCTGGGTTGGGTTGGGTTTGTAAATTCTGACAATTTAAGATTTTCATATTTCTAAATATCGATTTAATTTTCGCTCATTCTTATTTATTTTTATTCGCTTTATGATTGCTTTGTTAGAGATTATGTTTTTCAGGCTTGCTTTCAAGTTACTTTTCGTAATTTCCGTTTTTATATTTTTTTGTTATTCATTTATTTTAGCGTTTATTATTGCATTTTAGAATTGAACTGGGAACCTTATTCTAAAATCGTATAATTTTTAAAAAATCAAATTTTGACAATTAAATTACGATTTCGATTATTTTTATATAGCATATAGTTTTTTTGTATATACTTCATTTGAGATTATTTTTCATTTAGTATTTCGTTCGTCTTCGCACTCACGTAGACGAAAATTCGATATACAACTATCCTGCTGTGGCATTCCTGTTGAGTCGACATGAGAATTAATATTAATAGGAATATGTCACAGCAGGATCGAAAGTAAATATGTTTCAGTGAAATAATTTTTAAAGGCCCCAGCTATTGATGATTTTGAAACGAACATCATTTGCTTATATACCAGAGTATAAATGAAGGAAAATAATTGCTATAAATCCTTAATTTTACGAAATTTTTTTGAACTAAAGTTTTTATTATATACTGCATACTGTTTTGTTTTATTTATATCTATTCCTTGGCATTATAGTGCCAACTGACTTTTTTTTAAATATCACACACACGTTTTCTTTCTGACATGAACACTGATTATTTCCATCTTTTTATTGTTGGGTTGGGTTGTATTTATATTTGGTTGGGCTCAATTGTACTTACAGTTCATCAATATATTTCAGTATAAAAAAAAAACTTGGGCCAATGCAGCAAACAATTTCAGACACATTTAAACGCTACTGGAAATATAAAACAGCATACAGTAAAAAATACTCCAATATAATATTAAAGCTTTCTGATTTGTTTAATGAAAATCAAATCAACTCGTAACTAATAATCACTGTAACAAAGCAGTATGCTTACTTATTAATAACAAGTATGTGAGACGACGGTCTTTTAAAACAAATAGAAACAGCTGAGATGTTTCTATATGAGATAAGTTGACGATGTGTGGATACTTATCTTTTTACATGCCCAGTAAGTTGCATTGTTTCGCGGTACTTGCCATATTCCTTGCATAATTTCTCTTCCCCATTTTCTATACAGGGGTTCCGTAATATCCATTCTATTATACCTTTATAATATTGAGATCGTTGATTTTTTGAATTGTGTAAAATTTTGTGTCAAGTTACGCACTCATTGCATAAATAACTATTAATATAATTAACAGTATTTGGCAATTTTCAGACTTTGGTGGTTTAGCACCATCACAATTTCTATAACTTTATGCTGCTTCCTAATCTACCAGACCTACAACAAGTGGGACCGATCGCCCGTTTTAGTGAGCTTCGCCACCTCCCAGACGCCGATATGGCAAGTACCCTTTCCCGCCGTGACGATATGCTCGGAAATCAAAGCGTCCAGGAGTCTCTACAACCTCACCGACTACCACATGATGAAACGGAGCGGAGAAAACTTGACCGACGAAGAGTGCGTAACTTTAACATTTTAGCCAGTTTACACTTTGGGCCCTTTCAGGGAAGAACAATTCGAAAAGATGGCGTTGGTGTGCAAGACTCAATGGGCTTATAAATGGAACGTTTCAGTCTTCGACGAAAACGTGTTGGATTTTTTGGACGACGTGAGTTTTTTTGCGTTCGATTATCCGATCTTCTTTGATTTTTTGCAGGTGGCGCCCAAGCCCCCTTTAATAATATGCTCGTGGGGTGGAAAAGAACGCGATTGTGGTAAACTATTCACACGGGTGATTACGCGACAAGGAATGTGTTTTACGTTCAATATGTTGGATCGAAATGAAATGTTCCAGAATGACGTGTAAGCGAATTTAAATTTAAATTTAGTTTCTCATTATGTGATTGTCTTTGACTTTACTTTCAATTTATAATCATTAGTATTTGCATTGTTTTATTTCCATCCAATGCGTTAAAATGTAGATAAATGAACACAATGTTTTCAATTCTCAGCGAATTCTATCGAAACCACTCGTCGTTCCCTAAATCGCAAGGTTGGAGTCTGGACAAAGGTTACGGCGACGACCTGAACAAAGAAACCTACCCAGAGAGGGCGCTTTTTTTCGGCGCCAGAAGCGGTTTGAAAGTCACCCTCGTTACTATAAAACAAGACATTGATTACCTTTGCGGCGATTCGCTGCAAGGATTTAGGGTAGATCGCGAATGTTTCGCTTAGTTTTGGGCAAACATGTGATTTTTTTAGGTACATTTGAGCCACCCGGCTAAGGTGCCCAGGCCGGACGAGCAGTACTTCCGAGTTGGCCTGGACGAATCCACCAGCGCCGGCATCGACATGAAACTGATGACCACTTCCGATGCGCTGAAACATTACCTGCCGCAACGACGAAAATGCTACTTCTCCGAGGAGAAACCGTTGAGATATTACAAGATTTATTCCCAGGAAAATTGCGAAATGGAGTGCGCCGCCAACTATACGTTGACGATGTGTGGGTGCTTGCCGTTTTATTTGCCCAGTAAGTTGGTATTAAAGCTAGGGTTATTCGGCGAGTTTGCAAACATTCCAGTTACATCCTGATTTAAGTTATAAGTCACCTAATAATGATTTGACATTTGACGATACATAAAGTTCTCCTTTCAGGTCATTATTTCAGTATATAAAATGATTTCTAGTTGAATTGTTTTTCTAATTTTTAACTTTACAATATGTTTGTCTACTTGTTTGCTTCTTTCCATATATTGGATTCCTGGATTTGTTTTAAACCGATAATCCAATAGTTTTACTCAGTCACTTAATTGTAATTTAGGGCTCGCTTCGACTCCGATTTGCGGTCCCGGCAAAAAGAAATGCAGCAGGGACGCTGATCGTCGAAGGCTAAATGACGGCGTGACCACCAACCTGGAAGACAATAAAGTGGCAGAAGTTAATCTGAACGGGACGACGCTGTTGCATCTATGCGACTGCTTGCCTTCGTGTACCTCTTTGACTTACAACACGGAAACATCGCAAGTTCAATGGGATTGGAGTCAGCATGTCTACGATCTTGGATATCAGGCAGCTCCGCTGCAGTTGTAAGTTAAATATCCGTATAGATATGCTTTCAAATTATTAATTTAATCCATTATTATTTTAAAAAAATTAACATTTAATGCTAGGGCTCTACGATAGTTATAAGCAAAGATGAGTCAAAGAAAAAACGATGGAAAAACTAATGACTAAGTGTGTAAACTCATATAGAACCACGGGAAAAGTTTCAATAAAATAAATTACCATAATACAAAAAAATACAAAAATAATACCTCTAGGTATTATTATTATCTAGGGTTTCGACTCAGTATAATCATATCGTCATCATGTTGCCACCTGATAATATGAAACAAATTTGCAAAGGCATCGAATGTATAAAATAACGTGTAAATAAATGAAACATGTTTGTGGACAGATCGCTAATAAAATATAACACGAAAAATTGAAACATGTCAAACCAGGATGTAAATCAGACTTTTTAAGTGCACTCATAAATCATTCATGTCATATTGTAGTTGTAACACAGATGCCCAGCAGCTGAGTAAATATTACAACATTGTGCAAGGAAGTGGCAAGCACTGACGACTATCAAAGCAGCAATTATAAACACAAATGTGTTCTACTAGCACTAAACCAATAAATGTATTGTTTCAAACAAAGACAACAAAGTAATTCAAGAAAATCTAAGCGTAGAAAAATTTATTTTGACAACTTCATTGGAAATTCAACAGGGTTTGAAAAAATAAAACTTCAACAAAATTCAAGGGTTCAAAGTATGAGACATTTATAGACACGCGTCTATAAATTTCTCAGAGCTATGATTACATGCTCATTGCATGATATACTATTTGTCAACATAGTAACAAAACAACAAGCGTTTCGTATCATTTCAAGTGCGAAAATTCGTTCTTCTTACACAAGAATAAAAACTCGCATTGTTTTAGAACATGTGCTAAAAAATACAGTTGTCATTAATTAGTAATATAAATAATGAAACAGTGGCAACAACTTGTCGTGATAAAAAGCAGACCATTTGCACCTAGTTATGTAAATAGCTATTTTCTACCTGACTAACTATCAAAAGTGTGAAAAGATACCAGAAAATACAAAGCAATATCAAACACTTGATGCAGATGCCGACGGACCAATCGAATAACAAAATGAGAAACATATGGAAATATGTAACAAAAAATATATAAAAGCAGGCAAATAAGGTAAAAACATAAAAACCTACAGAAACCACTACATAAATTACAGGGCAAAAACACTGAATGTGTTGACAGACAAACATTTGAAAAAATTCGAACATCGAACAACAGCAAAATCAAAAAAAAAAAACGCTGCAGAACAAAATAGAAAAAGCTATAAACGAAAACAGACAAATAAGATGAACAACAATTATAAAAAATAGAAACGGAATGATTGGCATAATAAAAAACAAAAATGACATCGTAACAAATGACAACAAAATTAATGTGCCATGAAGGACAAACGGATGAGATAACTTCAACCCAACATCACCCAATCCAATCAAATACAGCCCAACCTAACCCAACCCAAGCAAACCAAGAAATGTTAATGATAGTAAAAGTACGAACACAGAGTACGTAATGAAACAAATTATAAAAAACAAATGAAAATAATTCATGTAACAATAAAAAGTATAAAAACGATACCACAAAATAAAATTAAACAAGACGTATAAACAAATCAAGGCAGCAAATATTCTAAAATGTCGCGAAATGAAATAGAAAAAAAAACGTAATAATTATGTTTGCCACAATAATGTAACAAAAAAGGATAATAACACCAAAATAAAAAATGCGTCATTAATCATAAAAGACATTTAATAATGAACAAACGTAACGTAAAAAACAAAGAAAGTCAAAGAAGGGAACAGCAAAACAATTAAATTAGAGTGAGTTAGACTATAAAAACTCGAGAAATAATTCAAGGAAAGATAGAAAACCAAAACAATGGGCTTGGTTGGGTTGGGTTGAGATGGCCTAAGTACCAAGTACCAAGTTGTACCAAGTTCATGAACATGATACACCAACATAAAAAAATAATTCGATGAGGTATTACGAGTTTGCAAACACTCCGATTACATAATTGCACCCAACAAAAATATACACACGTCTCTGGGTGGTAAAATCATGTATGGTAAGGGTTGTTAAATTTTATGACTACACTCTCAGTAATTTATTATTGTTACGAAAATATCATGAAAATAAAAAGAAAATGTGAAACATAATCGCATTTCATTAAAAATACCGCCGATAAAATATTAAAGGAAAAACCAAAGCAGTAAGAAATGGAAAAAGCATACGCTGAAAAAAACAATAGAATGGCAAAGGAAAAGAAATGGAAACAAGAACAACGTAACACCTAATTTTTTTTTTATTTTAAAAAACAAGGAGTTAAACTGATAGAAATGCAAGATAAAACCTACCAAAGAAGCAAAAGACAAACAAACAAAAACGTAACGAGAAATGGCAAGTTATTATATAAAATAAAAATACAAAATACAAATAAAAGAGCAATAAAACAAATACTAAGATATGAAAAATAAAGAATGAAAGAAAACATTGAAATATGTATCTATTACCGAACCGAATAGGTTCGAGATTTCTTCGAAATTAAAATATAAATACCTTTTATGACTCATTTGGGAAATAAAATAGAAATTACATAAACTATTGTATCTCAAACTGGAATTAATTCATTTTCCCTTCGTTAAATAGCAATAATAAATAAACAATTTTGATTTGTCTTGTTTTTAAATTCTCCACTCAATAACCTTGAACCCTGATTGCTTCGTTTTAGTAGTCAACAGCAACGCATCAAAGCTATCAATAGCAAATAATGTAGTAATATAAACAAAAAATGTTAAAAAGATTCGAGGACAAACGATAAAAAAAGTAAACAGGATAAAATCGTTGAATTATATGAGTTATTGAATAATGTATAAATGAAATAAGTAATATAAGACAAGAAGTTGATTCGTTCAAAACACAAAAGGAGAAAGAACAAGATGGAGAAAATAGACCAAACCAGAGTTCAATGAACAACAAAAGATCATAACGATTGAATATTAAATAAAAAAAAAACAAGACCCAACGAAAAAATTAAATGCACTAATAAATAAAAATAAACACCCAATTGAGGAAGTTAACGTACAATGAAAATTGCTGACAATATATCAAATTTTGCTCAAACATCTAACGAAACGAAGGCAAATTAAATGAACCCGAAAATTCCAAAAATTGTGACTTTCATATCTAACGCATTTCGTTTCAGGGCGCACTTGTCTCAGATCAGGATATTCTTCAAAGAGATGCAGTACGTCGCCTCGGAGCGCGGCGAGTTGTACGGGCACACGGATTTTATGGCCAATTGTGGCGGCCTGCTCGGCCTGTTCACTGGTTTTTCGTTCCTGTCTCTCATCGAAATCCTTTACTTCTTATCGCTACGCCTATATTGCAACTTGCGAAAGCACGGCCGAAAATTTTGGCACGGAGAAGAATAGATCGGAATCGAATTTTGCACGACAAGAGAAACTTGCACTGAAATATTACTTCATCAATAATTGAAAACAATCATTTTTGTCAACGTACAATAAATAAATGTATGCTTAATTTTGTTTTACTATTCACCTCGCAGCAACGAACCATCAAAGAGTTATCGGGAAATGTAATCAGAAACTGTAAAATTAATGGGAGTACTTCTGCGACGTTCCTCCATCTGCTCAGTGGAGGTACGGGGCATGAAACCAAAAGGTTTACAAAAAGTGGAATTAAATGGCATGTATTTCTAGCGAGGGGTGAGTTCAAATATGAAAGCACAATAACAAGAAAATTAATTCAACGCAAAATGAACCTTAGCAGATTTTAAAGATAAGCTCCAAAACTGTAAAAAGCAGAAATAAAAAATCTATCCTCAATGAGCTAGTGATATAAATGTTGTCATTTGCCTACATTCAGTTACCTACCTTTCATAATACTATTATTACGCGAGTAAATAAAAGATTGTCTTTCTGTAAATTAAAAAATACATTTTATTTGCTTTCTATTTGTAATTTTCGTGTTTTAAGTTTTCAGTTTTTATTTTTACTCTCACTATCTTCTAAACTCTTACTTATTCGCACTTCTTCCCTTCTCCTTGGCTTTGTTGAATTTCCCATAAAACTGCTTTATTTTTTCTCCTCAATTTATAACTTTGATCTTTTTCGTTAATTTTACTTACTCTAGTCTACTGGTCATAGATTACGTATTTTATTCTCACTATATTCCATCCTTGTTTTCGTTCCACCTCGTCTAATATTTGCTGACATGCACAGCCAATCTAATTTACCTTTGACGCGAATAAATGGGATTAAACTTCTCCTGTTTATCGAAGTAGCGACACGTACGATTAAAGTAATCATCTGATGCATTAATTTAATTAGACAATTTGAACAAACACGCACTTTTCATCTGATAATGTGAACACGTTACTTTAACAATTCGGATGTACTTCAGTCTTCCACTTTACGGTCCCTTTACACGCAGCCGACGACAAATAGGTGAGAAATTTCGAACGTCCAAATAAAAAATTTTCAATTAAACTTTTACGCATTTTAGTGCATTGGTGCGATGGAAGAAGATGGCAGAGAAGATTTCAAGAAGAAATCGAAACGTTTCAGGTTATCGGTGAAGAATCGGAAACGCGTGAACGGATATTTCGGGGAATATTGTCAACACACCAGCATACACGGTTTCCAATATCTGGGTGAACCCAAAAGAAGCTGTTTAGAGAAGTATGTCGTTTATTAATTTATCAAAATGTTGTAAACAACTTTTTCTATTGCAATAGCCGTAGGATATATTTTGTTTCCCTCACCTTCTTTGCCAATATTTGTGATACCCTTCATCCACTACTCTACTTGGTTTTCTTAATCCTATTAAAAATCATTCACGTAATTTCATACGTGCATGCCCTTTTATTATTTACATTTTCAACTCTGATGATTACACTACCATCACGTGCGAAATCGTTTCTCATCTTAAGCCCCATTTTCAGAATTCTTGTGGATGTCCTACACCCTCGTTCATCATTTAGTTTGATTCCCATATTCCCATATATACGATATTATCCCCCCTTTCCCCTGCATATCCATAATGTTTCTTATCAAAAAAGGAATCCCAACTACTCGCAAATTAAACCAGATCATAAAAATTCTGCATCATCTCCAAAGAAATTTTCAATTCTTCTACTGATATCTTAAGCCTCAGTTCCAGAAGCGCCTCTACAATTTTCTTCCACCCCACAAAATCATGGAGATATATATTTTGCACAATCCACCACAATTTAGATCCCCATATATGTGAACTAAGAGTCCTTTCAAAAAATGTTTTCATTTTTGTTCACTTTAAACCTTATTTACAATCAGCTCCAACCAATCGACCCTACAACCAGGCTCATATTGCCAAGAGACATTTAAATTTAGCCACCACAATCACCAATTAAAATTCTCCTTCAGAATACCAGCTTACAAAAGCTTTTAGACTCTCCCATTCTTAGATTGTGGTGGTTCGTGACCCTGAACGTTTCATTCATCATCTGCGGCTACTTGATCCTGAAAACGTATCAAAAGTGGGAAATGTCCCCCGTCATAGTGAGCTTCGCAACGAAGCAAGTACCGATCTTCGAGATCCCCTTCCCGGCGATCACACTGTGCCCCGCAGTCAAATCGGACAAGAACAAGGTCAACTATACGGCGTTGGTAAACAGCCTCAAACAAGGAATCGCGCTGACAGAATCCGAGTATTTATCGGTGTCACTTTGCGATCCAATTTGACGGAGTTGTTTTCAGGAAATTGCACCACGAGTATATGTCGCTCGTATGCGACTCCGGCGAAAAATTTTCGAAGAACGCCTCCGGTAAATTTGATCGTAAAATTTTGGACTTTTTCGACGAGGTGAGTATCCCCAGCAAACCTTTTCAACCTTAATTATGTCATAAATTTTAGGTAGCACCTCCTTTCAACGAAACCATGATAAGTTGCAGATGGCTGGGTAAGGAAGTACCATGCGAGGATTTATTCAAGCCAGTCATGACCGACGAAGGCGTTTGCTATTCTTTCAATTTGTTGGATCGATCTGAAATATTCGACGAGAAGATGTAAGCTTTAAAAAAGACCAAATGCACTTGCAATGTAACAATTTTCAGAGTCAAGTTCAAGAATTATTTCCAAGCAACATATTCAAATGGTTACAACATGGAGAAGGGGTACGACGCGAAAGAGTCGAAAGATTCGTATCCAAGAAGGGCTTTGTACCCTGGCGCAAAGGAGGGTTTGATGGTCAAATTACGTGTCATGGAAAAGGATATCGACTACAAGTGTGGAAATTCGCTCCATGGATACAAGGTTCGAAAAAAATCTAACAATTCCAAGTCTATATACACACCTTTGTAGATTGTACTTCACCATTCGGCAGATGTCCCAATAACGAACCAGCAATACTTCAGGGTACCTTTGGATCATGGACTTTTGGCAGCACTAACACCTGAAATGATAACAACAAAATCCTCACTACACGGTTATCACCCTAACCAAAGGCAATGCTTCTTTCAAAAAGAAAGACACCTGGCCTATTTTAAAATTTACACGCAAAGAAATTGCGAGATTGAATGCCTGACGAATCATACCTTCAAATATTGTGGATGCGTCAACTTCCATATGCCGCGTAAGCTGAATTGAAATTCATTAATTTGAAGATATTGCTATTAAATGTAATTCTGACTTAGGAACAAAAAACATGTCAATTTGCGGTCCGGCTAATATCCAATGCATGCAAAAAATACAACCGATCTTACTCAACAAGGAAATCAACCTATTCCTCGACGAAAAACAGCACCCAATAGACAAGGACTTGTTCGATGACTTATCGGACATGATTATACATGGCGAAAAGCCGCCTAAGCCGAAACGTATTAAACGCACTTGCAACTGTTTACCGTCGTGCAGTTCCATCTCGTACAACGCCGAAACGTCTCAGTCTGAATGGTACTGGAAGAAGACAATCGAGACAGACAATGGAGAAGAAACCACCGATGGGTAAATTTTTTTTTTTTTTGATTATTTTTTCCAATTAGAATTTCTTGTTTTAGGGAACACCGATCAATGTTGCTCGTTTACTTCAAGAAGACCCAGTTCATACCATCGGAGCGAGATGAACTGTACGGGCACATAGACTTTTTGGCCAATTGCGGAGGTCTGCTAGGGCTATTCATGGGATTTTCGTTCATGTCCCTGGTTGAGATAATCTACTTTTTGAGTCTCCGGCTCTGCTGCAACATTCGCCTTTACGGGAAACAGTTTTGGCACGGTTCAATGAAGTATTAAAGCATATAAATGGATGTATTGAAATGCACTTGTAACTTTAATCAAATAAATGGTTCAATCGAGCTAATGTTCCTACGACAGTTGTTGGACAGAATCCTTTATAGCAATTTCGAAATCCGAAAGGATCTCGAAGTTACATATCGGTGCATCTATAAAAGATTAAATGGCATTTTAAAATTAGCGCAAGTTGCAGTAACACGAACGATGGTTGTAAACTGTAAAATCGCCACATAAAACGATCAGAACGAAGCAAAATATTCGAGTTCCTAGAAAATTCACTGAATATTAGGTACGATGGGTGTTTCAAACCCAATTTTACATATTTGGAATCAATTTATTAATAAATTAATATCTGGTGATCTCTATAAAGCTGCAAATATTTATATAAAGCTTAAAAAGTGTTGTGAAGGTCCAGAACAGAACCTATATAAGAAGGTGCTGTGGAGCTATGAAAAAGGGGGATCAAGAGAAGAAAAATATCCGAATTGGTAGAAGGGGCAGAAAGGGACAGAAAGGAGATGAAGAGATGGAAAACAAGTGGAGATGGAGGTAGTGGAGATATGGAAGCTGATAGAATCACAGGAAAGAGAAAGCAAAATTAGGAATGCCAAAATTATGAATGGGAGATACAACATAAAATACAAAAGGATAAAAGTGGACTGCAAAATACCAAGATACTTATGGGGAGCGAGATCGATAGAAAACGAGAAAACACTAGCAAGGTACAGGCGTGGAAGGGAAGAGAAATCCAATAAAAACTGGACGGATGAGAAGTAGAGAAGGTGTAATTTCTGTGGAGAAGGGTGGGACAAAAGGGAACATCAGATAGGAGAATGCAAGAACATAAATAACACTGGAAGGACAAGAAAGGAAAGAAGTAGAAGGATTGTGGGAAAAGTATTCTAGAAATATTAATCAAAATACAGGGGAAGAAGGAACAGAGCAGGGAAAAGTGGGAAATGGAACAACAGGAGGACCAGAGAATGGGGTGGTAGGAGGGGACGGTGGGAGAAAAGGACGAAGAAGAAGGGGGTCCAATGAGATGTAGATAATATATGATGCATATACGAATAAACATTTTTTAAGTTGTGTTGTACAAAATACGACGCAAAGTGTGGTGGTAACACATTTATTATTGAAATGAGTTCATTAGACGTCACAACATTAGTGATGAAGCATTTAATGAAATGGTGCATTAATATGACCGTAATAAATTGTAGCAAAATATGCTGGAAAACACAGTACTCCTTCGTGGTTAAACACACATTTTGTCCTTCTTTTCTACGTCTCATGAAGAAAAAATTGTATGTCTAATAAACTTCGTATTCGTCTCGTTTTTTAATCTAGCCCAACCTTTGTAAATACAAAGTTTTCTCCTAACTTCTTGTCAAACGAAGCTTCATCGTCTTCATCCCCACTCACATGAAATCATTTGGGAACTAGAAAGGAATCTATTTACTAGATTTTATGTTGGGTACATTGTTTTGGTGAAGAAAAACGTTTGAACCAACTGTACGAGATATTTATGAAATCTTTAAATAAGTCATGGAGTGATAAATGTTCTCAACCCAATTCAAATTTAAGAACTAATAAAATTAGTTGACTTGTCGAATGAACGGTTGTATTCTCTGTATCAAAGAACTTAATAGAATTGATTTAGTGGCAAAGCCAAATAGTATTAAATATCATATAAATTATATACATGAAAGATGGACGAATCTTACACCTCAATGGTGTAGTGAACATTAATTAAAACATCCATGAAGACTAACTGATGGATCGCTAGACAATATTGTTTCTGGGTTATTACCCTTCGTCAGTAGCGATTACCAAGAACCTTAGTTGTTGAAATACCTTTACATGTAGTGGCCATCAAAACTTCTTGGCGCGAGCCAATCACTCCTAACGAACCACTGACAACAGAACACTGACAAGACGATACCTTGTCTAACACCTTGCGGAGACTAACCGAGAGACGACTGTGAAATGTCCAGTGTCAACATATAAAAGGATTGCTGCAATTAAGTTCAAAAATAATTCAAATTGAAAATGTGTCTTGTCAAATATGACTGCAAAATGTAAAATTAATTAATTGGTAATCGCTACTGACGTAGGGTAATAACCCAGAAACAATATTGTCTAGCGATCCATCAGTTAGTCTTTATGGACCTGTTTTGTATTGTGGTGTAAGATTCGTCCATCTTTCATGTAAATTTTACATTTTTATGTCATATTTGACAAGACATTTTCAATATAAATTATATGTAACGTTATACATAAAATATGTTAATTAAGGAATTGGGTCAGCACAGCATTAGCAACCTTACCCATATATTCAGATGTTTCCACACAACCCAAGAAAATAATATATTGACGACACTCATGGTGTTATGGAGTCAATAAATATCCATCGGAGAACAATACGAGCTGATCATGCAAGTAAACACAATTCATGTGTTAGTGAAAAATTATCTTAGCTCGTCCAAAGATACGGTGAGCTTTAATGTTAAATTTCATTTTGTAATAAGACAATTTAAGTTGCATTGAAGGGCCATTAATTTCATAAAATTTAGTGGACGGAATTGATTTCCTAATAAAACAATTTTTCGACAACGATAATGGTAAAGACTTTCAGAGTCATAGTTATTGAACTAGATGGCAACATCAAAGTGATTCTACATTTTATGTGGTACACACCTAGAATACTTGTTTGTTGCAAATCAGAATTTAGTAACTTTTCTTTAACATTTGATTGACTTTTCTGCTACATTTCTTTTTGCCTGAACTACGTTTTATGGTAATAAACGAATGGGGAGTGATAATGCCATTAAAGTTAGACATTATACTTGAAAACAGTTTCATCCCACCAACCCAACCAACCCCATGACATAATCAGCATTAGACTTGTTGCAATGGTTTCAATAGTCCTTGCATTGTTTAGTTCATGATGGCTAGGATCTTAATGTTGTTTTGTAATGTTCGTGACAAAAGATATTTCACTCCATGCAAAATGCAAGACTTTGGATTTGGTTGGGTGTCGTCGTGACAAAATATATTTTAACTTTCTACAATCTTCTTTTCTTCTTTTCATAACCTTCCCATACTTCAAAGTTTGCTTATCACCCATTTATTCGTTTTGTTGCTTTAGGCTCTTCTTTAAAGGTCGGTATGTTTATTTCTTCGAAGCCTAATGCAGCGACCACTGAGAAAAACTTAATGTGAAACCAAGGAAAGCATTCAGCTGCAAAATTATGTCAGTAATGACAATGTTGAGAAAGGATTTGACCAACTTTGAAAGCAACATTAAAAGGCAAACATATATCAATATATAAATACAGGGTTCTTCTTTACTGGGTGAACTGAATACCCAGCTACCAATTTAATTAAATTTAATTTAACTCCTGAGTGGCGGCGTAGCTCATTATGGTTTGAATTCTTCGCCTTGCGGCGTTAAACAAAATGCAAAAGACTCCTCAATCGAATATGGGACGACTTTGAGGAGTAGCTTTTTTGTTTCCTTCTTGAATACTTTAGGTTGAAGGTTTTGTAAACGATACGTAATAATATTCCCATATGTAGTCCTCAGGCGATTATAAGGCACTACTATTGCCTCAGGTCTTCTAAGCCCTAACTGATTCATGAATGAAAACTTTTGTATTAAAGCAGTGCAAATGAAAGATGTAGGCACTGTCAGTATCTGAAGTCTAAGAAACAATACGAACTGCCTCCCGTAATCCACGCTCTAGATTTGTCGAAGGGTTATCTGTTGGCCTCATCAAGATGTCATGTGGCATATGTGTTCACTAGTCGTAGAGTTAAACCGATTGATACAGTGTTCTACCTCGATGCTGATGAAATTAATTTAAGGAAATTGTTGGTGCGAGAATGACCATGTGCATGTCGGCGACTATTTGGGACGCCAAAAAAACATGGGAAAAATCAAAAACTTCCGGTTGAAGTCCCGGATTGCAATCGACAGCTGAACTCGAACTACAATATATTAAATCAATTATAGCGTAATCAAAAAAAGGAAAATATTTCAATAATTTACTTTTAACATATTCATGAATTTTGCGTAAACAATTGATAATGTACGTATTGGATATATAATTATTGTTTTGTGTTAATTGTCACCAACTGAATCTAATGGACGTAATATAAGGGAAAATAATCAATAACGATGATGATGAGGAAGTCGGGGCTAGAAATAAGGGCGATGGCAGATATTAAACAGAAGAGGAGAACAGGGGCTTAATAAAAATGGATCTTCAAAGAATGTTGTTGTCAAAACTAATTACTCAAAAACATGGAAAGCTTTGTTTTGTGGTGCTATCTTGAATGAGACTTATTTTAATACAGAATTTCAAATAGAAGATGCTCAATTAATTAGAAAGATCGTCAATCTCTTCTTTTAACAAGGGACCAACTTAAACTAAATGAGACAAACGTTGAGGTCGAAGAACATAACAAAAAGACGATCGGGATGGGATAGGTTGTATACATCAGTATTTTCCTGCCCCTTTCTCTAGCCGCAATCCAGAGAACACCGACTATTTAGTGCACATCTCGTCGTGAATTCGTCGCCTTAAATTATTACCTGTTATAATATTTATTTATTTCTACACACAGGACCTGTTTCCCGTCCTCATTACTTAACAGGAAAGGATGCAAAATTAAACTAAAAATAAAAAATATATATGCAAACTCGACGAAAGTCTCGAGGGACAACTTCATTTAGCAAAACAATGTTTAATTAGAGTGAATTGTGGCCGCCGTGTAAATCACCCATTGCCGTGACGGCTGTCTGTGAACTTCAATTGTACCATAAATAATTAAGCAGAAGCTTTCGTGTCGTATAGATTTCCCTCGACGTGGAATTAATTGGAAAATATGTTATTGAATTAATAGTCACGTCGTCATAAAAATGAACTATAATTTATACAGTCGAGTGTAAAAATAGTATTTAATGTAGGAATATTTGCAGGAATTTTGTTATTGGGATTAAAAATCGATATTGGAATATGAACTGAAACCATTTATTGATATCATCGACTTCAATTGGGAACTCGACGTATTTATTAGGGACCACACTGCGCATTATTACAACAAACTATTTTAATGGTAATGTTGATTTCATTTTTGTGCTTCAAAAATGAAAGCAAATGAAATGGAACAAAATATTAGAATGACCACAGAAGCAAATCAATCGAAAGTTGGGCAAATGAGCTTGCATGCAAATGAAAAAAAAAAAACGTGACGTAGAACTTGCCCTGCATGCCACACATGTTTATCGTCTATTTCAATTAAATGTCGTAGTGTCAACGCGACACAATAATTAAATAAAAATGGCAATGAGTAATTCACGTCGCCTCCTTTGGTCACATAAACGCCGCGAATCCTTTCGGGATTAGGAGCGTCGACAATTAATCTAGTTTTCCCGTCCCTTTCGCCCGAAAAATATTAATGAGCGTTAATCGCGCCATCGCTGAAAACATAAAAGGGGCCCAAACGTCAAACGTGTTTCCAGTCGCAGCTCCGACGCGACGAAATAACGTTCCGATAGGGGAGGAACTAAAACTAAAGGGTGCGTTTATGGTTAACGTTCAGAATGGCCGACAATAAAGTCGAACCCTGCACGCTGTCGAAGAAGATATCCTTCGAAAACGAACTCTACAAGCACAAGAAAAAGAAATATCCGGGTTTCTGGAAAAATCTGAAGAATTACTTCAGCGAGTACACGAGCTCGACCAGTTTGCACGGGCTGCAGTATTTGGGCGATCAGAAGAGGACTGCCATCGAAAAGTAAGTTTGATTTAGATACATATGTGAGTATTTTTTCGTATTTGTATATTTATTTTTCGCAAATTATTCACCACAAGCTAAATTTTTTTATTTATGTCTATTCGCATGGAAATCGAAGCGTTGTATCCCCCATTAGCGAAAGCTACCAAAGAATGTAATCGAAATTCTAATAAATGAGCAAGGTATCAAATTGTACAATAACGACACGAAATACGTAAAGAAAAAAGTAGAAAATACCACAGAATTGAAATGGGTCAGTTGAAATCAACAAAAAACAGGTCAGAATGAAATAAAAGCTCGAGGATAAAAAAAAATGGAAATTATGGTTACAATAAATTAAAAGGAAGAAAGGGCATAAAAAGTTTTGACATTCACTACTTGTGACAATTCCTTCAGTTTTCTTGTTGACTAATTAAGTTTGCATTAATTTTCCACGTTCGTATCAAAAGTTTAACACACCTATCATTCTATCATAGGTTTTCATAGATGAAAAGATTGTTTTGATTAAAAATATACTCAGTGACATATAAACTGCACCACCTAGAAGGGGTGGGAATTTTTGGATCAATTTAAGGTAACAATTGATTCAAATTTGATAAAGAAAACACTTCATCTTTTTGATTTTTCTTTAATAATGTGTTGGTCCGCCCCTATTTCTGATACACTCATTGACCAGCCTTGGAATTGATTCCAGCAGGTGATCAATGTCTTCTTGGGGTACAGCATCCCAAGCAGCCTGTACTTCATGCCGTAGAGCTTCTATTGTCAACGGTGGGTTCGGTAGATTCCTCAATCTTCTACCCATCATGTCCCACACGTGCTCAATGGGCGACAAATCGGAAGATCTTGCAGGCCAAGGCAAAAGATTAACATTGGCCTCTTCAAAGAAGTCAAGAGAAACCCTTGCTACGTGAGGTCGTGCATTATCTTGCTGGAAAAGTGGGTCTTCCAGCCCTCGAAGATATGGAAGAACATGTGGTTCTACCACTTCGTCAATGTAGCGTCGGGCGGTCATACTGCCCCAAATGAAGAGCAAGGGTGACCTACTGCCGTAAGCAATAGCACCCCACACCATCAACCCCGCAGTTCGGCGAACATGCCTCGCAATCGAAAAATCAGTTTTGCGCCTTTCTCCACGTCTTCGTCTAACAGTCATCCGACCATCATGCATTCCTAAACAAAATCGCGATTCGTCACTGAAGACAACTCGATGCCACTCCAAGTTCCATTGAAGTCTTTCCGTGCACCAGGCCAAACGTTCCTGGCGATGTTGAGCAGTGAGGGGTAGCACAAGATGTGGGCGGTAAGACAGCAAACCGAAGGTTCTTATTCGACGATAAACTGTTCACAAGCCTATCGGACGACCTAGTTCACCTAACCATTGATCAGCTATTGATCTAGTTGTAGAGAATCGGTCTCTCAAGGCCATTAGTCTCAAGCGGCGATCTTGACGTTCATTGGTTCGTCTTTGAGCCCCAGTGCCTCTTCTCCGACGTTCAACTCCATGTTCAGACCACGCTTGATAAACACGCATTATTGTTGAGTGGTGTCGTCCCAAACGGTTGCCGATTTCTCTAAACGAAAAACCTGCTTCTCGTAAACCAACAATCCGCCCTCGGTCAAAGTCACTCAACTGCTGGTAAACTTGAGGTCTCCTTCCTCTAGGCATCATTAAACACTTGAAACACTTTAAACTAAAGAACGGGATCCGAAAAAGTGGATCAAATTCAAAAAATGATGATCGATAATTGCTTGTCTATCACCACCTCTAAAAATGACACAAACGTAAAAAATCCCATGACTGCTGAGTATATAATTATCTGACTTCTGACCCAATGATGGTTCATTAAGTACATTGGACAAATTTCTATTCAACTAAATCAACTCAACAAAACCTACCCTATCCCAAGCCAACAACCACATAACCACATGTAATTTGATACAAAACATAGCAGAAGGCTACCTACCAATCAAATGAAGAGTAATAAACTGACAAGTGCAGATAATCGCAACAGAAACACTGGTCGCGGAGTCATAAAAATATTGGAAAAGAACGAAAGGAATGTCAAAGGTAACATGGAATAAACCATAACTGGAGCAATAAAAACGGAAAACATTTGTCAAGAAGAAATATAATGATTGGGAAGAAATCCCGCAACAGACACCGTGCGGCACAAACACTTTGTTTTCATTTGATCTGTCACAGTAGCTTGTATTTAACAAAATTGCACTTGATTAAGGTTTAGTCCTAATTGATAACAGTGACAAGTTTCGTGATTCAAAATTAAGAATGTCGAATGTCATGTGACACAAACGTTCCAGTTCTACTGCATTAGCTTCTAAATTTCTGGGAATTCATTTTTGATACACACAATTCCATTGATTTTGTTAAAATAAATTTTATTTCTGATTTTGCAACTCATAAACATGGACTTCAGCAGGGTTTGGTTTACATTTATTCCTATTGAGCTGATTATAATCAAATAAGCAAAATAATGCATTTGGTACCCAAGATGAGAAAAAACAAACAAAAACATTTAATTATTCCCGTTGGTCCAGTATGGTCAAACGGGCGATTGTGATATAGGAAAACCAAAAACGTCCAACAAAACTGAACCCAAGCAACCCATCCGTACCTAAAAAAAGGACCTTAACCTCTGGCTGGTTCCGACCATTTTTAAAAGGCAATTAGAAAATAGCAAATGGCAAATTTGGAAATAAAGCATTGCTTAAATATCTTGAAGTTTAGCAAACATTTTTAAACCATACGAAACCCACGTAAGTGTATTTAAATAAATCTAAAAAATACTCAAATCTAAGGATTATTTAGTAGTTGTAATTACTGGACCAATGGTTAACCATAAAAATACATACAGACCGCTTTGCATTTTTTTAATTGAATAATTTAAGAGACCCCTACGTAACTTGGCGAAGCTAAAGAAATTGAGTCTTGAAATATTGGGAGAGAACTTTTCATGTTGCAGTCATGTGTTCCTATGGAAGCAAAAGAGTGCAGGATATAATTACATAAATATTATAGAAAGATTAGGACGAGTAGAGACCACGTACAAGTGGAAGGATGAAGAGGAAGAACAAAAGTATTTTCTCATTGCATACGAATTTATAGTTTGGGGTTTCCCCTTTCTTACTTGATGTAATCATGGATAGATGACGAGAATTGTCCACATGGTGTTGGTATGAGTAACAGCGGGCGTTTGTAGATGTTGGATTATTGATTACAATGACGTCGATTGAGATGAAGATGAGACCAATATTATGACACATCGAAGAGATATTTAGCCAGGTTAATTAAAATGTTGAATGAGAAATTGGGGGCTGGACAATAATTGTTGTAATTAACATCATTTATGTCAAACATTATTACTTTTAACTTATGGTTTACATTCACTTTTCTTATCAAGTTTCATGTACAATTGGGTTGGATTGGGTTGGGTTGGTTGAAGTTAGGTTAGTAATCGGCAACGAATTCAATTACCACAATTCATAGGGAGATGTTGGAACGTATATGTATGTATATGGAATGTATATGATGTATATGAAACGTAACTTATGGCGCTTTAAATGTGGAGATGCTGGAATTTCTGGCTGGAATTTCCCCAACGTTAGCTTCGTAATGTTTAAATATGGCATCTATGACGTTCTCCGTTCTCGTGAAAAGATTTGGTCGAGTAGAGGCCATATGGAAGGATGAAGAGGAAGGATAAACGTCTTTTCTAATGGTTACAAATTTATAGTTTAGGGTTCCCTTTCTAACTTCTTTTTAAAGCTTCTTTTCCAAGTTTCTCTAAGTTCATACAAAGTGGTTTGCATTTAGTTGGGTAGTTTTGTCAGAGCGGTCTTATCTTTGAAATTTTGGAATAATATAGAATGTTAAGACAACTGACAAATATTAAATTAGTAAAAGATGTTAAAGTATGGTAATTAAAAAATTACAAAGCAAATAAATTGACAAAAATGTCAACAAGTTAAGAAAAACATAACCTACAATTTTTCAAAAAATAATAACCAATTCAATATATAAAGAAATGATCAAAATACTTAATAAAATTAAAATATTAACAAAATTGGCTATAAGAATGAGAAAACGTAAACGTTTTGAAAAAAGAAAAAACTTTATCATGTACCGGAAAAAAATTTTAATTACAAAAATATCGATATTACAGAAAATTTGGAAAATTGACAAATTCGCTACAGCGCAAAAAGTGTTAAAATGGCTTAATTGTAATTTTAAAAAATGTAATCTAACTGAAGACAAAAGTTGCAAAACCAGTCGAAACATTTTTGTAAGGGAAAAATATATAAACTGAAATTTTCAGAAAATTAAAAAATTCCCACAACCATGTAACTGCGTATTCACTAATCCACAGCAAGTACATGTAGTCCATGTCATTGAGTCTTTTCAACATTAAATTGTACTTAATATGGCGAAGATTCTGAATTTATATACTTCGAACTAAAAGAATTAGTAAGTTTGTTTCAAAGAGGATGGTTCGTGACGACGCTTTTTCGATACCATAACTTTGTAAATGTGTTTATCTGATTTATTCTTTATACCCTCGTCACCGTAAACGTTCGTTCGTTAAAAAAATGAAAACGCTTATAACATTGCGTTGAGTTCGGTTGGGTTGACTTGATTTCGAGTTTTCTATCATTTTCTATCCTCTTTTAATCTCGTATCTCATCGTTGATCTATGTCCTGGGTTCTGTCCCAGTTTATTGCACCGCGGTTGTTGCGATCGGATTATTGTCGCTTCTTTTCACATATTTCTAGTTTCCAATTGTTACCAGTCGATATTCGTCTCCGTGGTTGAAGTTATTGGTGTTCTTCATTATTTCCAGCCACTCCCTTATAGTGCTTAGTTCTGGCCAATATCTTAACTTTGTCGTGATCATATTTTGACTTCCTTCTCGTGCGTGTGTGTAGCATCTCTTGGATGTTCCCTTATTCAGCATCGTATACTGCGTCCATTTTGATACTTCGGTACAGCTTCATCCTTATTGGATGGTAACAGCTGTTCTATCGTATTTACTGCATTGTACCGTATTTTCATATTTTTCTTCTTCAGAATTTTCCCAACTCTATCCGTAACGGTACCGACGTAAGGTGAGTGAGCATAACCCACTGGTTGTTGTTGTTGTTGTTCTTCTTGGTCACACCTGTTTTGCTGGTATCACTGTGGTGTTGACGCTCTTCTTTAGCGTTTCCTTGACATATTGGATTTCTTCTCGTCTATTTTGATAATTTTGATAATTAATTTTCTTCGATTGTTTTCTTGTGGATGGTAGTGTGATACTCGTATTGCGTGTAGACACCCGTCCATATGTGTTTCCTTTCTGTATAATTAAGTTACTTTGTTGTTGCATTGAAACATCAACGGTAAGCATTTGTCTCCTTCAAGTTCCAACCGAGTTGGCCTAACAGGAATCTTCGTTCTTGCTTCGGTATGGTAGACTCTTGAATAGGTCTTTGCTGTTTGGTCCTTATTTAGCTTCGCGTTTTGAATCCAGTGGACATGTTATCTTTTCATTGTAATCCGTTGTTTTCATGCCTACTTCTGATGCTCTTGTTTGCTCTCTGCTCGATGATGTTTCGGTCCATTGAGTGCCTTTTCTTCTTCTCTTGTTACGTTTCTAGTTGGTCTCATGTCCTGCTTCCTCCATAGATATACTTCTGATCGCAAATGTAGTGTTACAGTTGCAACAGTAACCCGGTCTAAAACCGACTGTGAGGAAGTAGATTGCAATGGACCACATGTCTTATAATTTGTATTTCCAAACAGGTTCCAGTATTTCAGATAATAGTGTAATAATCGTTTTTCTTACGTTAATGTACTTAGGAAATACTTTGTGTGAAATACACTTATATTGGGCGATCAGATGCAAAAATGTTGATTTTAATACATCTTTGCACTACATTTCATCAACGTCAGTAGAGAGATCCTTTACCATTCTTCTTCAAATAAATCATCATTTTTCTAGAATATGGTGGTTCATCGTCATAGCAATATCACTGTACGTTTGTGCGTCGTTGATAATTAAAACGTACAGCAAATGGAACCTGTCACCAGTCATTGTAAGTTTTGCCCAAACACCAACCCCAGTATGGCAGATACCGTTCCCGGCAGTCACCATATGCTCCGAAACGAAGGCCAAGCAACGAGAATTCAACTTCACGCACTACTACCACGTGCTCCTGGACAAGACTAACATAACCGATGAAGAGTCAGTTGGGTAACACGTTTGTACGAAATACACCCTCGTTTTGTTTGTAGGTTAGAAAATTTCGGGAGAGTTGCCCTCCTGTGCGATAAGCACCTATACAGTGAAGGAAATACAACGACCGGCATCGACGTTATCGAATACTTTGCGCAAGTATGTGACGACTTGCTACATTTCCAGGTCACAAATTGTAAATTGCAGGTAGCCCCCGCATTCGGCGAAGCCCTGTGGCAATGCAAATGGACCAGCCTGAACGAATCCTGCGTGAACCTCTTCACCAAAACTATAACGGAGGATGGGGTTTGCTTCACGTTCAACATGTTCGACAAGGACGAAATTTACACCAACGAAGTGTGCGTTTTATCTTATCCGCTGATGCCAACACGACTAAAAATTTCATAAACAGATTTCACAACACCGCTTTCCTCCAAGACGACATGCAATCGAGCACCTGGTCTTTGGAAGGGGGGTACGACAAAGACGCCGAAATCCACACCTATCCGAGGAGAGCAATGTCGGCTGGCGCCACCGCTGGTCTAACTGTCTTATTACGCGCGTACGAACAGGACCTGGATTACATATGCAGGGGACCGGTGCAGGGATTTAAGGTGCCTGGTCCAATTTCGTTAACTTTGTACCAGTTTCTCTATTTCAGATTCTTTTGCATCACCCGGGCGAGATACCGAGGGTCAGCATGCAGTATTTCAGAGCGCCGCTGGACCAGGAAGTGGTGGTGGCTGTCAAGCCGGACATGATGACAACTTCTTCGGGATTGCGCGACTACGATCCGCATAGGAGGGGGTGTTTCTTCTCCTCGGAGAAAAATTTGCGTTTCTACAAGAATTACACGCAGCAAAATTGCGAGGTGGAATGTTTGACTAATTTTACCATGGACCAGTGTGGATGCGTTGCGTATCACATGCCTCGTAAGTGACGTTGGATTCCTTGGCCGATTTGATGATTGATTTTTTTTAGATCCCGAAGGATCGCCGATATGCGGCTCTGGAAGTATAGATTGTATGGAAGATGCCAGAGGTAAACAAAAATGCAGAATAAAATAAGTCCAGTTTCTGGAAATCTAACTCAACCCAAGTAAATCCAATATTTCTTTACATCGTCAAATAGTGCAATAAAAATAGTATTTTTTCAAAAGTCCTTGTCCAGCAGATGTTTAATGCCAGGCAGATATGGAATATATTTTGCAATAATAATACCTAACCAACACAAAAATGTCAATGGTATAGTAAAGAAAACCACAGAACTTTATGGAAGGAAATTTATGGAAAAATTCAAATATAAGATCAAAATAAATCTAAAAAGTATTAACAAATTTTCGAGCAACTTGGTATATAATCCCATTATTGTTCAATGGCAGATCTTATAAGTTCTGGGAAAACTAACTCGACTCAAGCCAAGCCAATGTTTTTTTTCTGATTGCATCAATGTTTGAGAAAATAATTCAAATCACATGGATCCGCAGATACTTGATGCCTGCCAAACGAACAAATTTTCAAATATTTTTGCTTAATGTTGTAATAATAATACTAATCCAACAAATATTACAAATGTGCAACAACGAACAACTTACATGTAAACAAATTAAAATTTTGTAAAAATCTTTAAACCGGTGCCAATATTCGTGGAATATATTGTTATTATTTTTATCTTAATTTTACAAATGCTTTGTTTTGAGTACAAGCCTCAAACATCCTAATTGCTAGATTCGATAGATATTAAAACTATGAACCTGTAAATAGTACTTTGGAGTCGCATTTTTCGAATACATTTTTTGGTCTATTGACAAACCTTTTCACCATAAGCTTTTTAAGACAGCGTATTGATAATTTTTTTAGCTTTTTGGCATTTACATAACTTGGCCTAGTTTGAAGTTTGACAATGTTTTGTAATTTATAATTAAGTTTGATTAGGCGCTACCAGGATTCCACCAACCTCACATGAGGTTAATCAGCCAGTTCACTTTCATTGGGGTTACTTTGATACCGTTAACTTCTTGCCATACAATCGGTGGAAGAAAGTCGTTGTATTTGAATTTAGTACACATACATGGTACATGATAGCACAAATAGGTTAAACAGGTTGGATCCTTGGATCGTTTCGCTCTTCTTTGAGCTTGTCGACGAGAAACATCAAAACTTGCGTACATGCTTCCCATTTAGAAGGGCACAAAAACATCGCTCAAGGATCGAACGTCGATAATTTTTGAATTCTAGACAACCAACAAACTGTCATGATTTTTGACAATCTTGAAATCTTTGCACATTCCTTTAATATATTTATTTGATTTAGACCATTCAAAGTACGAAAAGTGAGCACAGTTTACTCCGTGAAATGAAGTTTAACATCTAAATAATATTTTTTTTCACTATTTAAAAAAATGCATATGGACAATTCTTAGATTTTAGAAATTTTATTATTTTCGGCATTGTTCGAATTCGTGGCCATTGTGCAATTATGTTCGTTTCTCACAATTTTAACTTCGAAATCTTGATAATTTTAACTGCTTTGATTTTGATACATTTTTTGCAATTTTGTTCATGGTCAGTGTTTTGGTATTCTAGACAATCGATATTTTAATAATTAGTTTTTTTATTTCTTTTGTCAATTCATGCATTTTTAGAAATTTAACATTTTTATAAAATGTAGCTCTAATCTACAACCTCTGTCCAAAAAGTTCGATAAATGTGCATTTCAGTGAACATGTGTAGAAGTCCTGGAAGCTCCTGGTGTAGTCGTCTTTGGGGATAACCTTCAGTTGGATCGTGACATAACGTTGGATGTCCGAAAGGTCCGAAAACCTCTGGTCCTTCAGAGCTGATATCAATTTGGGGAAAAGAACAAGTCCGTGAGTGGGTGTTAATTGACACAACTCTCTTGTTGGCCAGAAACTGCTGCACCAAACACGACAATGCCTGGCCACACTGCCTTTCTGATACAGCACTTCCTGGCCAAGTGGAGTTGTGTCAGTCTATCTCCTACCCTCCTCCTTATCTCCCCGGCGTTTTTCTTGTTCCCCGAAATCAACCTTAAAGGTCTAGAGGTTTTCGGACATTTCAGATATTTTGGACATACTGCGACCCAACTGAAGGCTATCACTAAAAACCACGACAAAATGAGTTTCCAGGACGTGTAGAGCCGTTCCCAGGCGTGCGTTACCATCGACTGGGATTACTTGAAAGGACAGAACTGCTCTTTCAGGTAAACCAACAATCCATAGATTTCGAATTCTTATAATTCTCGTTATATATATTTTTAGTAAAATCGATACGTCTTTTGTTTTTCTTTTTTTAAACATTGGGACATTAAAAAAATATATTTTCCATACAATAAAAAAACTTTTCCATTACAGGATCGCCCCAACACTAAAAATGTACATAACAATAGAGCCATAAAATTCCTACAAAAATTCGTGACTTTCTTAGTAGAACCCAACATGCGTGTAATCCTAGTTTGTTGTAAACAACAGTTGCAGACAAGTACTTCTTTAATGGAACTTATTTGGATTTTTCGTTAAAGACTTACTCTCACAAATTGTTGTAGCCTTTGTCAATACTTTTTCTTCTTGTTTGTTCATCCATTAAATATTTTATTATTCGTATACATTTACTGTTTATAGTGTTATCAGATGGTCATGCGATGATCTCCAATATCATTATGTAAAGAGGAAGAGTAAAGAAGCAAGCTGTTCCTCTGATAAAGAGAACTAAGTAAAGAAAGAAGTACACCTTACATCTTCTCCTATTATTTTATCAGATGAGCCCATACTTTTTGATCTCTTCTCCCTGCTTCCCCTGTCTACGATCAAATTGGAAATATTTTGGGTTAGGACATTGTCAACTTCACTAATTTTATTCGTATTGGAAACTTCTCTGCATCTTTTTCTATGCCTTCTCCTTCAAATTCTATACTTTTCCATTCAGATCTTTTATCATTCCCCTTGATTTAAGATCTCGTACCAGTCTCTCAAAGATTATATAAATATGTTTAATTGATATTTTCTATCAATTCCACAAAACTGGTTACTTCGTTTTCAGTTGGTGTCGTGGCGAGACAACTAGAAAAAGCCATAGGCGACCAAGGCGATTCCTGCGACTGTCTTCCGGCCTGTACCTCGCTGTCCTATAACGCCGAGACCTCCCAGGCCGACTTCAACTGGGCGAAGCTCTTCCAAGCCTACAAGCAAAATTTCACCGAATTCCCCGGGTAAGGCCCGCTCGGAATCTTCGCCAAATTTTGTAACCGCATTTCTCTCCGCAGGATCAGGATGGCGAGGCTGGTGTTATTTTTCAAGGAAATGCAGTTCATAACGTCGGAAAGGAACGAGTTGTACGGCGTCACAGATTTCTTGGCCAACTGCGGAGGACTTCTTGGGCTGTTCATAGGGTTTTCGTTTTTGTCGCTGATCGAGACTCTTTACTTCCTGTCGATTCGTTTAATAGTCAACTTGAAGAGATACGGGCGGTACTATTGGTCGGCGTCTGAAGAGTTGTTGGAAAACGACGCTTATTTACATTCCAAGGAAACGGATGATTGAGCTATTGGAATTATGTAATAAATGTGTTGTTGGTTTCTGTTTCCAGATGAGACAGTTCAGATGAGGTTATTAGGACGTGAAAATCGATTAGGATTTATGATATAAAGGGCACATTTAAATATGTTAAGCTTGCATAGTAACGTTTTTATAATTACAATATTAATATTTTCTTCTGAATATATATGTATATAATTTTATTTAAATGTATGAATAAAAGGGTGGAGAATCACTATTTAATTTAAAATTGCCGTAAATATTATGTACGATATCTATTGCACACAGCATACTTGGCTATAAGTCATTAGCGCAGTTTACTTTACAAGGTGCAGTCGGTAGGATAAGTTATTAAACCTATAACAATATATCTACTATACGTATACACGTTTGTCGTGGCTTCACTGTCACACAATTAAATACCCAAATACCCGCTCAACGATGAGTGAAGAATAAAAAAAATGTTATACACTTGGAAGTTACTCTAAACAGATCAGATATGCCTTAAACGTATATATCAATGTGTCGCCCAAACTTCCAGCAAGTGGTCATATAACAAGATAATAACAACCACTGCAATACTCATAATCTATAACCTCAAACGTTCACGAAACGCTAGAAATAGAGCTGACGATTGAAGCCCCATGCCAGAAAGGCATGACTTCGACAATTAAACCACAACTTTATGTCATGTACTCAGCCTATAATGAAAATTGCTGATGGAAACTGAAGAGTCGCCAATTGTGACTTAGATCCTTTAGTCTGATCAAACTCTGTTAGTGATATAAAATAATCTTTTTGGCCTCCCGACATGTAAACATTGTAACTATGCACCGTTCATGTCACATGTAACTTCGTGTTTACGACGACTGTGCGTTTTCCCCGTTTTCCCGCATAGTATGCGGTAAAGTAAATAATCCTTCTTTTTAAACTCCAGAGACGTAGGAAAAATACGCAATTTTGAAATCATGAAGCCGATGTTCAGGAGAACGAGATATATTAATTTCTAATTCGATAAGTATAACAGAATACACAAAATTTTAATATTACTTTAATATTAAATTAGTCCAAACATCGTGTTTAAGATATAAACTTTATACAGCAAAATGCAATTTCCTACATTCGATTATAAATAGCTAATAATAAACGTACCTACCTACCTAATAACCATTAACTTTGATACAATTATTTAAATGTAACAAATCTGTCAAATCTGTCATAAACAATGCAATGTTGCCAAGTTGAATAAATAAAATATGTAGGTATAAAAAGAGGACTTATTAATTTGAAATAAAACTATCGGCCAAAAAATTTTATACAAATCTCATGCGTTAAGTTATTTTACAGCGCTCCGGCAAATGAGGCACTCGCCCTTCGGGCTCGTGCCTCAAACGAAGCCGTCGCGCTGTAAAATTGAACTTCCCGCATTCGACTGTAAATAACTATTTCCTAATCTTACCCCAACACGTTAACCTCAAAGCAACATTATTTGAAAATTGACCTCGCTGTTCACTTTTACGACTCCTTTCACATTTGTATAACATATTTATATATCACATCGTGAATATTCAGCCACTCCTTTAATCATTAAAATTCCTGCACCAATGGGAATATACACACGCCTTTTTCATGCTTGGGGGTCCTTTTAACCCTCTTGAAATCAAAGGGTGCCAGAATGCATTGCAAACAATAATATACTAATTTTTACTCCTGGTTGGTGATTTATTGTTGCATCTGTCAGTTATGATCGACTCGTTCAATAGAATAATCAATGACGATATCGATGAATTTGTATGCATAAATTATCACAATCGTGTTTCACGTGCAATTTTTTATTGTTATTATGTAGATACCGCTTAAATGTATTAAACTAAGTCTCCAAGTCATTATACTCATACGTTTAATGCATGCGAATAGGAAGCGTTGCAAAAATATATAAAATTTTTATAATTCAATCGATTGTAATGTGTATTTCTTATTCAAATAAAAATATCACATACATAACTTTCATGGTGATGCCCGACTTTTGGGGAACCCCCTATGTTCTTAATACACGCTATTGACCCCTCGTTCCATATGTTTAACCTTGTGCATGGTTTTTAATACCAAACGCTTTATTCAGGTTCGTGCACTAATTACAGGTTCCATTTTCAAGTCCACGTGATTTACGACCGTGTTCTTGTACGTGCACGTCAGCCACTGGTAGACATAAACTCGCAAATTAATTTACGTATCAAACGCAAAAAGGAACACTAAAATAGTGTACACATGTGTCACGCCATGGGTGTTTAAACCACACCTCGACAAATTATAATAATTATTATTATAATTTGTATTAGCACAATTAACAAATTGCTGCTTCTGAAAGGCGTTGTCAGTAATATATACAGCCGATTAATGACACCTAAATTCTTGGTCAGGAATCGTAGAAATTGACAACATATCTTTTATTATCACTTGGGTGCACATACATGATCTTATTAGAATTAATTTGAATTAAGAATTTCCTCTTTATGTTAGCTTATCACACAAATTTATTTATTGTATTATGTACAAATGTACTTTATTTCCATAGATTAATGAATTAAAATCTAGATAATTATGAGCAGTAATAATTCGATAGGACAAATGTGTGGTCCGTTCAACATTTTCATTCAGTTATTTTTTAACAGCATGTTTGAACCTTAATATCATTCATTAAGCAGTATCAGATACAGATGGTAAAATATAAAAACATGGAGATAATCTTTACAATAGTAATTATTTCCAGACCAAATGAAGGATCTACACAGGAACTTGAAGTGACGTGTAGAGTAACGTGGATGGCAAAACAGGCTCGCTGAGAATTACCGAAGGCCTAAATGGTAGGGTAGACAATGACCCAGAAAGATCAGGAGAAACAATGGGCAAATTCTGTGAGATAAAAAAATATTAATGGAAAAAAGACCATCGACTTCTGTATATTGAATGACTTGATAGTAAGTAATGTACAGTTTGAACATAAACAATCAAGGACATACAGACATGTTCAAAAAGGTCATCGTGAATACAAGAAATATCACTCTGACACTTCTCGCAGCAAGTAATTTCGAAATGCCGGCCGTGAACATTATTGAACGAGCATGTATTATTGAATATTTAAATGATGAGTTATCTATCAGGGAAGTGGCAAACATTATACAGAAAACTAAAAATACCGCTTTAAAAGTCAAGAAACGATGGTACTCTAGAAGAAAGAAATCTACAGGTAGGCCAAAAGTTTCTACTGAAGAGGAAGATAACGCTTTACAACATTTGGAACAAAATCCATTTCATATTATGAGACATGCGATACGAGAAACTAACTTCCCAGGCTCAAAAGTTACCGCATGTCGACGGATTAAAAAATCCCATTTGAAGATTCACGTGGCAGCTAAAAAATTCGATTAACTGAACAACATAAGCAAGCAAGGATAATATTCGCCTTAAACAATATATTAAGTGAAAATTGGAATGAAGTAATTTTTACCGACGAAAAAACCTTTCAGTCAACATTTAAGGGCCATGTAAAAGTATATTGACCACGCAGTACAAGATTTGACGAGCAATATGTTACCAATTGCAATAGAGCAGGAAGATTTTTTATTAATTTTTGGGCATAGCTAAGTATCCATGGACTTGGGACGTGTTGGAATATTGAAGAGAGACTGAAAGCCAGAACATACTGAGATATATTAGAAAATGTTACGTTGCCAATCAGTAAGACAACACTTTCCGGAAAATAACTTCCTATTTCAACATGACAACTGTCCTATTCATACAGCAAAAGTCCTGATGCAAATATTATAGAAAATGTGTGGGGCTTAATGGTCAAAAAAATGAATCAACGAAATTTTCCACCACAAAATAGAGATGAGTTGTTAAATGAGGTTAATCAGTCTGGGACGAAATTAGCGATGATGTTAATTTAACAACAAATATATATGTGTCACTACCGCATAGATTGCATGAAATTTTGGAAAGAAATGGTGCTATGACCAAATATTAACTAAAAGATTGCTTTAAGTTGTGTTGTTATATTCGATATTATTATTTTGTCAAGTTCGTAAATTGTTTATTATTTTACTTAATTTCCAAACATATCTATTTTGTAATTTTGTAGACATATTTGCTTTGGTGTGAAATTTGAATGATGAGCATTATTAGATATGGTTGTGCAACAACACTTGTTTGAACTTGATGAAGTTAACGACAAGTTAACATAGTAGAAATGCTGTATCTTTTTGAACATAACTGTACATAAATACACAAGGAAAGTGGCTACTCGGGGAAAGAAGTCAATAATAGAATTAAAAAAGCAAAGTTAATGGACGTCGAAGAACGTGATATAGGAAATGGCAATCATTTAGTTGAACTCAAACTGAAACTAATTACAAACCAAATCCCACCAAGAAGTAGCAAAGTTAGAAAATTTTAAATACAAACAAATCAAAACTTATAAAATTTGGATCTAAGTAGCATGTGGAATAACTTTAAAGAACTAATTAAGAATATGGTTGCGGAAGTTTGTGAAGTCAGCAAAAGGAAACAAATACCATGGTGGAACCATATAATTATAGAGGAGGTCAAAAAGAAAAAAATACTATGGAGAATTTATTTAGGGAAAAACAAAGATAAAACAATGTACGAGATGTATAAAAAATAAAGAGAACAGGTGCAAAAATGGTAAAAGACGCTAAACGGCGGTCATGGCAAGAGTTTGATATTACGACGTTCAAAGAAAGAAAGAATCCACTGATCAACATAAACGACAAGGAAGAAAACACTATCTCAAATTGAACAGAAATACTAGCAGAAAACAATCAGCAGGATAGTGTATTATATGGACCTACTGGGCATAGAAAATAGAAGCGAACTAATGGACAAGAAATAGAGGAAGAAGAAAATCAAGAACAAGAAAAAGAAGAAAAAAAACGAGAGCTTGAAAAATCGGACCAGAGATAGACGCCATAAGCTTGGATAGGATTTGGGACCGGAAGGAATAAAACTCATACTCAAAATTATGCATATAGTGTGGAACACTGAGGAGATTCTCATGGCTGGAAGAGAGCAACAGCGACACATATTTATAAAAAAGGAGATAAAAAGGAGATAAAACAGAAACAGAAAAATATAATCACGGGCAATAGATTTGGAGAAAGCCTTTGACACTGTACAAAGAAAAGACAGATAGAGGAGTACATGAGAAAATCATTGAAACGATAAAATGTATGTACGCTGAAACTTTAAAAGTAGTAAGAATCGGAGAAAATATGGCAGAAACGTTTAAAACAGAGAAAGGTGGAATACTCCTCAATGAAATTGTAAGTGAAGCAAAGAAGAAAGATAAATGCACACCATCAGAATACCGAAGATTAAAACCTATCGATTTAAGTGAACTTTTATACGCCAACGACTAGATACTAATAACCAACACACAACATTTAACAAATAAAATAAAAGCATGATCAGAAACATTAACAGAGGTAATGAGTGTAGGCAGAAACTCATAACAGCAATAAACGACACAATACAGGAAACACACAAATAAAATACCTGGGCTTGATAGTGGAGGAAAAACGTAGATTGGAAAGTGAAATCAACAACAGAATAATGAATGCAAACAAAATGTTCGGAACTCTACATAACATATGCTTTAATAAAAATAAATAAATAATTGAACGAAAATTAAAATGTACGAAACAGTACTAGCACCCACCTTGATATATGATTGTGGATCGTGGACGATGGCAGAAAAGTACGTAAGCAAAATACAAGCTACAGAAATAAAGATCTTGCGAAAAAATGAGGGCGTAACAATAAGGTATAAGATAAGAAGCCAAGTAATCAAAAGGAAGTGAAAAAGTTAAGTGAGAACATCGAAACACAACAGTTCATATGGTAGGGACATGTGACACAGATGAAAGATGCTAGACAAGTGTCAACAGTATGCATGAATGCATGAATCATGTGAAGAAGCGATGATATTGGTACAGGATCGAAAATCATGGCGAGGCATAATAACCTCTACACCTTTGATAGAAGAAGCCGCGGATAAGTAAAATTCGAACTGAATTAAATTTTAACTTGTGCATTAATATGCACTACGCGTGAAAACATTCGTCTTTACGAACCACAGATCCTCATTTTTAACCGTTCGTCGACAATTTTCACACCTTTACAAATTTTTCAACAAGTCACTTTGAATATTCGTTTATTTTCTGCTTCCACTTGGTATAATGTAAAAATTCATCATACATTACTAATACTAAAGCACCCGCCGTACATCTGATTATGTTGGTTAATACACCCTGGAAACGGCAAAGTTGTAAAAAATTTAACTCGGTTCGAAGTTGAACCTGGCGCACGCCACCGACATCATTATTTCGATTAATTACCGCGTTATACGTTATCATAGATAGATGGCGCTGGCGTGCACACCATAGTAGGCTCGTCTTAAAATTACTTTATAAAAACCACTCATTCCGGATTTCTTGTATATCATTGCGATGGTCATTTTGGGAGTTCTGCATATCCGCAAGAAATCCGGCCTGCCGGAATCCAACATCATTCTGCGGGATATCGTGTCTAGTGGATAAGCGACGAGTCCTGATATTACAGTCGCCAGCTGGACATAAATTTCTAACGTAACGCACGTGCGCATTAATGAAGTAAGCTATACCTGAGCCATAATGAACGACATGACCAGGGGCGGCTTTGGCACGTCTATGTCTAAACGTTTATTACTGTAGTATGCCTTGAAGACGTCGAACAGGCAAAAATACAATGATCGATATATAGTAAGGCCCAAAATGGCCAACGGGGCGCCCTTATATAATCCCTTAATGCCATCCGTCCTCCACACATCCCTGATACAATCGGTCAGGCCACCAAATTCCCTTTTAACTTGACATTTCTCATGTTGCAGTTTTACTGAAAAAGTTTTACTGAAAAATTGCGTCGGAGAATTTTCGTCGCAAATCAGTTACCATTCGCTCCTATATCAACGGTGAGTCGCGTCTGGCAAAAATCTAAAGGGTAAACCATGAAAGACGAGCAGCCTCCCGCCAAGCCTCCAGCCACCAGTTTACAAACGATGATTTGAATCTTTTTCTCGCGGTTAGCTATCGAATACAAAGTGTGCTTGTAGTAGTCGTAAAAGGCGAAGTTCAAAGCCTGGGTAGGAAAGTACCGGATCACGTTCGTTCCGTTGCCACGCCACAGGCTGAAAAATCCCTGAAACGACGTAGTCATTCGTGCACTCCGTCAAAAATCATCACGCAAATGTACCTGTTCTTTGGGGACCCTCCTCAGGATGTCGATGAAGCCCTTGTACTTTTCCCGCTCGCCGCTCAAAATTTGCAGGGCCGAATCTTGATTTTGCAGTATGAGTTTCGTCCGTTCGATCGGCGCCATTAAGGTCTTCGATATGACGGCCGCCGAACCACTTATGATAAAATTGATACAAAAATAATGTATGTCGTGAACCATTAATTTCACCGATGTACACGTAAATTTAAACCGGACGTTCGACAAGTCATGGCTGTTTGTCAACTGTCAACTCGGTTTGAACGTTCGATAAACGCGACGCTGGATTCAACATGCACCTCTATCGGTGTGACGAACAATTAAATTCCATTTTGACAGCACACAACGCGTAAGTTGCTAAAATATTATCGTGAAGCTTTATCGCATCTATTAAGCCTTGAGGGTATGATCCATTTATGAAACAGCTGCAAGGTTGTTTTACGATTGATCGATTGACGATTGATTATTGTCTTATGATACGAAATTCGTGAATTCTGTTAAATACTACCGAAGAAATAAACAACAATAATAATTATCCTATGAATCACATCGTTCCAAACTTTTGCAACTTTTGGTAAGTGATCGCTACTACGATTATAAGCAAAATAATCAATACAAGAATAATTATTATGTGTTTCACCAAACTAGTTCGCTGAAAATCATTCTCCGAAAGCAATTCGATATGGCTCTCCTTAATATAACTTATTAATATTAATAATTATTAGCACAAATTGAAAGCAATGCATATTAGTTAACTTTTGCTAACACGAAAGTGCACATGGGACCGAAGCCCTCGAAAGCCTGTTGTTATACATTTTCGGCCAATTTGTAAATATGGATTTTTTCATGTCGAAGGCACAGCCTACGAGATTACAGTATGATTTATGCAGTGATTACGTTGTTATGTTTGGTTTTAAACGAGTCGAACCATATTAACCATATGTTGCCTTGGGTGTCGAGCATAATTGCAGTTGAATGTAAAAAAATAGTTGGGAAAGGACATATAAGGTAAATTACGCCGTTATTAATGTGGTAATTCAAACGGGATTTTATGCACAAACAAAAGTAAAAGTCATTGAAAACCAAGTCGAAAATAAATATTGAACTGAAATCACAAGGAACTATAAATAAATGTGCATATAACGAGTAACAGAAAATGAAAAGAAACGAAATTTTACAAAATAGAAAATGAAAGAAAATAAAACAAATGAATATAAATTAAATGAAACACTGGCCTTGTTTCTCTTCGTTGTGCATGTTTTCATATAATATTTCACTTTCATTTCTTGTTTTCAATTTGTTTTTCTTTTCTTTTTTTGTACAATTTGTGTTGCTTTGATTTACAGTCGACTATGCCAGTGTCGATGCGAATTTGTCGGTTTTTCTGATTAGTTAGTTGATTTTTAGCTCGCAAGCCTATGCACGTCGTTTTGTGTCCAGAGTGAAATGAACATTGACATAAAAGTTTTATGAAAACAATAGTGTAACTTGCTCAGCAAAGAAATTGAACGCAAAGAAACTCAATAAAATAAAACAAATAAAATTAAATTGAAAGCAGAACGAGTGAAACTTTGCGTTTGGTTTTATTTCAATTTCATTGTGCACATTTTCCTGTTACAATTCTACGATCGAAAACCAAGTTTGACTTTTCTCATCTCATTAGATGCTTCGAAGTGACATGGCATTGAAAAAATGACCATCAGTTTTTGTAGAATATTTCATAAACCTAAAAACTTGTAGCACTTTTGCAAGCATTACACATAAAATACTGTTTAATTTTGTCCATTTAACCGACATATTATAAATGTAACTTTTACTTTAAACGCAGTGAAAATTAATATAGGTCAGGTGTAACCATAATTTCCACACCATCGTCACAAGAAACTGAGACTCAAAACTTAAAAAATATAAACCAACCCAACCCAATCCAACGTAACGTAACCCAATCAAGAAACTAAAAATCCATAGTCAAACCATAAAAATATGTACATCCAAGTGAAATGTGCATTGGAAATATTGTTGGAGGATAAAATAAGAGGAAAGATAAGGTAAAAACAAAATGTAGATAATAACAAGCCAGAGCTAGATCAGAATAAAACATAGTTAAGAGTAAAGGTAAAAGGAAGAACAAGAGCAAAGAGCACGGAAAAAAGGCAAACGTAAATTAAAGGCAAAGCAAAGACAGTGAAGCAATACGACACAACAAGTGCAAAGGTAAGTGCTAAGCACAGCCAGAACAAAGGAAAGCAAATCTAGAGTGGAACAAAGGCAAAGCGAAATAAAACCGAAGCAAATCCATAGTGAAAGTAAAGTGAAACCAAAGCAAAGTTAGAGCAAGGCAAAGAAAATCTTGAGTGAAACAAAGTAAGGTCAGAACAAAGCAAAACCAGGCCAAAGCGAAGGAAAACAAGAACATGCCAATGATAGAGCAAAACAAAGTCATAGCAAAGCAATGCCAGATCAATGTAGAAAAGCAAAGCAATGAGGAATCGTAAAAGGAAGAGAAGGATCAAGAGCGCAATAATAATAATAATAGTGTACTTAGTGTAGAAGTCAAGTCACAAACAACACGTACGAATATGAATATGTAAACATAAAAACCTATGTCATACGTCAATCCATAAATAAAATTAATGAATTGAAATACATGAAGATTTACAGTATTTGTATAAGCAGTACAATTTGTTACTAGGAATGTTTATAAAAATCCTTCAGAACTCGCTAAATGAGTGCCAACACAGTAAAAAAACGAGCGAAATAAATCAAAGCCACAGTAAATTGATAATAGCGAAGCAAATCAGTGGCAGAACAAGTGAAGTCAAACAAATGTAACACGAGGGAAGGCCCTCAAAATCAGGACAAGACAAAGTAAAGTCAAAGCAAAACAAAGTAAACCAAAAGTTAAACAAAGCCATATATAGCAAAGGAAAGATAGCAAAGCAAAGCAAAGCATAGCAAAGGAAAACTGAGCAAATCAAATTTATTTTAAAGAAATCAAACGAAGCTTATTATTTTATCAAATAGTTTTATGAGTAATTTATCTCTATTATTATGTTTTTATTATTATTTAAGGGTACCAGTACATATTTTTGTTATCATTTTATTAAAGCGATCAGAAGAAAATAAATCAATATCATCGAGGGTGCTTCCGCAAAACCCACCAAATCGTGTTCTCAGGTAGCAGTTTAAATAATGGAAATTAACAATTTGAAGCTGTTTATGATTACATTCGATATGTGTTGGGTTTGGTTGGCTTGGGTACAACAGCCCAAAAAGTTAGCTAACAATAAAATTCATTTGATAAGGGGTAGTTAACTACTTTAACTGACACAGGAATTATTAAATATATAATTGAACAAGCATTTCGAATAATATTTGAATGATACACAACTGTCAGATTCGATACCTTGGAACTAGAATAACATTAATGTTGAACAATATTAACTATCATTACGTCCCTTCGAGATGATATATAAATGAGTGTACAGATTTAATTATTAAATACAAGTTTGGTTGTTTATATCTCTAAAAATGTAAAAGTTACCAATACAGGGAAATAGAAAATGGACTGCCTGTATATGCAATTTGAATTGAATCACGTAGTATATTGTCTTGCATAGATATAGATCTAAATTTCGTATTTTGTTTTTCAATATCTGACCTTACAAGTTCCAGCAAATCAGCAATTTAAAAAAAAAGTCATTCTAAGGTAACGACAAAACTGTCGTGGATCATCTTTCAATCTAGAAAAAGCTATACGAAATTACCATCTTCTCTAGCTCTCCTTAAAAGGTGAAACAAAAGAAAAAGCAAAAGGAGGGGTTTTGCTTTTTTCCTGTATTAATGCAATTATAACGTCTTCTTCATTACGCTCTATAAATTAGTTTAATTTCGTCGTTCATGTATACTTTCGTCCCTGTACTTCAATTAGTTTCCATATTGAATTTGAATTTGCTTTAAATCTATTTTGGTTTTTATTTTATTTCATAGCAATTTGTTTGGTTTTACGTTTCTAGATAAGGCACAAATTAATGCATATGCAACACATGCAATTATAACGTCTTCTTCGTCTCAACTAGTCCATAACACGACAGTCACAACCCGACAGTCAAAGAAGATCGAGGCGCAGTCAGCGCATAGTCCATAAGTGAGAATATATCTTTATAGACAGGGAAATAGTAACACAAAATCCCGACTCATTTTTTTACAAGTAGTGTCGAATTACGAATTAATGAAAGAGATGTGCTGGTCATAGCGCTGGTCGTCGGGGCGTAATCGCAGGACGAAGTACCGAACATGTCAGAAAAATGAAAAGTTTTTAACGACATTTCAGACAAAGACTCTTACATTTTCCGGTAGTTTATGGAAAACAATCCGGCCGAACCAAATGCCATACTTATGAGGTGGGACTTACAACCCGCCATAGTAATCGAAACATGTATTTTTTTGTAAACTACTTTTTTACATTTTCGTTTTAACTAATTATTTTCAATTAGATGTTCACGAAAATCACCACGCCACCGATCTATAAATGGTCGCCATACTTCCATAAAGAAGCGGAGTTTTTGAAAAACGATTGCTGTATGGCATTTGGATTTTTTAAATTTTATGACACAATGTGACCGTTAATGTACATATATGCCATACTTCTAGTCCAGTGCAAAAGTAGTGTCATACTTGAACAAGTGTTTTCTTGGCCTCCCGAGATGTAAACATTGGAACTATGCACAGTTCATGTCACATGTAGCTTCGTTTTTACGGCAACTGAGCGTTTTCCCGCATAGTATGCGGTAAAGTAAATAATCCTTCTTTTTAAACTCCAGAGACGTAGGAAAAATACACAATTTTGAAATCATGAAGCCGATGTTCAAGAGAACGAGATATATTAATTTCTAATTCAATAACAAAATACACAAAATTTAAATATTAATTTAATATTAAATTAGTCCAAACACTACGCTGGGCATCGTGTTCAAGATATAAACTTCATGCAGGAAAATGCAATTTCCTACATTCGATTATTAATAGCTAATAATAAACGTACCTACCTACCTAATAACAATTAACTTTTATACAATTATTTAAATGTAACAAATTCAAATCTGTCATAATCAATGCAATGTTGCCAACTTGAATAAATAAAATATATAGGTATAAAAAGATGACTTATTAATTTAAAATAAAATTATCGGCCAAAAAATTTAATACAAATGTCATGTGTTAAGTTATTTTACAGCGCTCCGGCAAACGAAGCCGTCGCGCTGTAAAATTGAACTTCCCGCATCCGACTGTAAATAACTATTTCGAAACTGTTTTAAAATACGACTAGGCATTGTATTCAGTTCATTTCAATATGATTTTACCTTTTAAAAATACCTCAAACTATGACGATGGGGCAGAAGACTGCCACACTCTTGTTGTGATGAGGGAATAAACTAATGTGGAACGAATTTTTATAGTAGGGCGTTTTGATTTTTCGAAAGTTGATATAAAAACATGACATGACAAAAATTATGCCATACTTATGGTGAAGCGCAAAAGCGACGCCATACTCGAAAAACTGATTTTCCGAAACGTCTTTAAGGTACAAGTGGTAAAAACCTAAAATTACCCATTGCAGAACAACTAATTTGCATTCATCTTTCATTATGCAATGATTATTTTTGTTCATTCGGCTATTTCTTCTCCCGAAACACTTCATCTTCATCTTTGTCAGGCTCATAATTCAGCTCGTCCTCAATCGCCTCTTTGGTGCCGGCGTTATCACATCGGTATCTATAAATTATTTCATTCCGTTCATCAAAATTTTCTTGTCAATTGATATTCATTCGAATTGAGGTACTGCTACTTCAGACAAGCTCATTATACAATCTCAAGCTGGAAAACAAAATTGTCTTCAATATTTACCTTCCTCTTCCTCTCCATCATTCCCACCCATGTTAATCTCCTCGATTGTTGCTGGCATGACATCGCCATCGAACCAATGAAAGTCGTAATTATTTTCAGTCGTTAACTTCCATCCGCAATCGTCTGGGCTTAAAGTTGACGGGTATTTAATATTAACATTGCACCAGATAGTGCTGATGTATAATACCTTTATTAGGTGTTGTAACTCGGCCTTATACGGCTGAAGTAGAGAGGCGCAGAAATTTGTAATATTCTTCGTGCATTTGATCTGTCTGGCACATACTGTAAGATCTCATGAATAGAAATTTGGTTACTTCTGATTGAGTGACATTATACCTGCAAAGAAATTCTTCCAGCAAGAGTAAAGCTGGAATCGATCCTCAGAGATCTTTATAAAAAGTCCTCATATATTTTGTGTTGTATTAAGATTTTCAGTAGTGTCGTTTTCCTTTCCGATAAAAGCAAGGATAATCGCAGCCGGTTAGTGGGTGTCGGTCAATCCCGGCAATGAACGACAAACATCGTTGCCCAATGTATCATAAATTTGAGTTATAGCAATAAATAAATAAATAAAGTATTTCCGCTTCTAGTGACCATCTTTTGCATTGTAGTATTTATCAAAATTTACATGCACAACCTTTTGGCCAATGATTGCCCCTGCAGCGTCCCTCGCCCACTGTTGGATTAGGACATTTGAATTAGTTATTTAAGAACAGGAACATGTCACAATGACCTCACTCTTCAGGAGACACAAAATATTGATTTCACAAGATCTTTATTATAAAAGTTTATGATTATTTTTACTAGGAATTAACTTCATTCGTCAGCATTATCATTATTTTCGTTTTTCTTAGGCCAGTTTTCTACTATATTAACTAAATACTGCATGTGAGCGTGACGTGCAAAGTACGTCTTTGATCTTCAATTTTTCTAGCATTAATGGGTATATGCTTTTTCGACCAGTAAAACAGGAATGGCGGATCTTCTCAAATCGAATGTGTTAACTCGTCCACAGTTTTGAATGAATGGACGAGTTACTATGCATTCTTTCTGATCTGCCGAATATTCGAACTCCAAGAAGTGCGACGCCATAAAATGTTGCTTTTGACTTTTTTGTAAAATGTTGTCCATCAGCCTTTGAAGTCCAAAATATCTTCAGCTTTGACCATGGACACGGTAAACTTTCGATGTGCGTTGCATATGAACTGGCAAATTTCCATCGGTTCATAACACCTGTCTTTTCTCTTGAAAATCTTCTTTAATGTTCCAAAGCTGCGATCGTTGGGTAAAAAAGAATGGCCACGGATAGGCAAGCGATGATAAATCTTATCAAATCGGTCAGTATCTACAAGAGCTTGACATAAGTTTATCATGATGTGATTCCTGTTCAGCCTGCCACATCCATCAGTAAAGATATAAAGTTCTCTTACTGTATGAGGCACCTGTTCCAGTATATAGTTATATAAAAATGAGCATGTTTCATTGGGGCCCTTTAGTGCAATCCCCTCATCATATAAGAAAAAGCGACTTTAATCTCTTTTAAGATTTTTAATACAGAAAGGGTATAAGGAAAGTTGCCTGTAGTAAAACATTTCCTGCACTGGAATACAAGGCAAAGAAATATTCTGCATATAATCGAAACATAATCCAAGAACATCATCTCTTGATTTGCTCATCTCTTCTACCTCTTTTAAGCTACTGTAAAATGTTTGTGCTCTTCTATTATGAACAGCTAATTCAGCTTTAGCAGTCATAACAGCTGTCGCATTGAGGTCTGGTGAATTAATCCTGATATTAAGCCTTTCACATTCACAACAGACATCAACCTGTGGTCTGCCAAAATGCAAATCAAAGTGTTCTTTAAAAACCTTAATAAAATGATTGTTTTAGTGGCTATGTTGGGAATTTCTCCTTGTATAGCTTATACATTGTTTTAATATTTAAATCTGCCGATAGATGAAGGTACTCTTTAGAAGCATAGTGAGATCGCTTAACAGGAAAACGTGAGATGTATTCCTTGACTTGATGAATGAGATTTCCTGGCACTGTTCTCTGATTACATTGTTTTCCTCTGAGATCGGTAGGAATAGTTCCTGCTAGACTTAAGGGGGATCCTGCTTTAGAAGGCTCAAAAAAATTTATTGCTCAAATCTATGCCTAATATATCTAAGAATATGTATAAAAAGTTATAGCGGCTAATTCGCAATATTTTGAAAGATACAGGGATACAGCATTAAACACAGTGAGGTGTTGAGCAAAAAATATACGAACGCTCGGACAAACGAAGCGCGCGCCCCTCCCCGCAGTCACATAACACCGAACTATGTACTGAAAAAAGTTCAATCGGTCGTTCGAAACAATAGTATTTTGAATTCGTAAGAGCTATAGTAGGATTATAACGAGATATTCCGTAAGTAATGGAAACTTAACATTTTTCCTGATCCTAAACTTTAGAGCACATTTTCTCGAGTTTTCGTTTTTACGATTTTTCTAAACTGGTGGGCGTGATTGCGAGAAAACTAGACAAGCAATCAAAACGAAACAAAACTTTTGTTGGCTTCAGTAGCATTCTATTCTATTTGAACTAAAAAGATTAATGAAAAAAAAAATTGAAATGATTTTCTCATCCTGCAAAGAGCACATTTATTTTCATACCTGAGAAAAATCTTGAATTTCAAGATTTTGGGTTTTTTTAGTTCACCTAGAAGAAAATATATGAGAATTACAATTTTCTATGGTTTTTTTTTGTTTCAGACAAAAATTACGGGCTACATCTTTCCCACCGATTGTAAATTGCAATTGAAAGGTGTTGCACAAATGTGCATCAAAATCGGTTCCGTTTAAATATTTTTCTCTCGACATATTTTTTTTAATGCTCAAATATGCAATAAAATGCTCTAAAAAGTTCACTAGACTTGCTCATTTTTTTCTGCCCTAAAAAAATTCCCCCAAAAACGTTATTTTAAGGCCTCCTAAAGCAGGATCCCCCCTTAAACGTTGCAGTCGAAATAAGGCATGATTATTTACGGAGTAGATACTCATAAATGCCTTTTTAAATACCCGAATTTTGGAATCCTCAATTTTCGCAGAAAACTTGTAGGATGTTTGTTTAGGTTTCGCTTTTTGTAAATCATTGCTACGTGGCCGTTTTTGATTGATCGATACAACCTCGATAAGGCCATACAAAAATATGTCTTGCTCATTTTTACTATTTAAATTATGCACTCTAGCGAACGCTTGAAGTCGAAACTCTTCATCAACTTTTTCAAAACATTTTAACGCACAGCCACAAGCCTCACCAGGTTTTTTTACCAGGAACCAAGACTCCTTTATAATTTTCATAAGATAGCCGTTTAACATGACTGCGTTTAATTTTCTCTGTTTCGTTTCTTACACCTTTCCTTTTTCTTTGAATTATTTCCACTGTTCCACTTTCGTTATCAGACATTTTTAAACAAGAAATCACTGAGCATCAGGAAATAACTATAACAAAAGTAACCTCAAAAACAGTTGTTGTTCAAAATGACGTTTAAATCAGTGTTCCCAAATGATAAAAAAATGGTTAAATAAAAAACGAAACAAGTCACTGACATGTTCCGTTTCTTCAGTGAAGGTAAATTTTTCGCGTCATAGAAGTTTCAAACGAATGTTTTGACATGTTCCGTTTCTTAACTGTTTCGTTGGCCTTGCCTTTAAGAACCGAAATCCATCGAAATTATAAAATGTAAAAAAAGCTGACTTGTTCCCTTTCTTAATTAACCGATTCATTTACCAAAGCCGTTTTAAATTTTTCATTTCTTAATTCGTTTTTGAAATTACTTAGCCATATCTGCTCGCTGATCGTAAAATCATCTGAAAAACTGTTTCGGAGGACGTGCTCAGTTGCTTTGATTGATGGCGGTAGTCATCGAATATGACATTGATTCTGGAGGCAGAACTCGAGCAAACTGTTAATAGATGTTTGAGCGCAATATTTCCAAAAGTCGCTAAAGATAAGAAATTTGTGTATTCATATTATTCATAGCAATTTCGTGTTTGCGTATTCGACGCTACAGTATACCAGAATGAAAAAGTTATTTTAATACTTTCTCTTCCATTGAAGTCTTCCGAAAAGGTCCCTCTGTACTTTAACTTCTGTGATTTTGTTGCCAATTTGAACTTTCCGTTTCTTAACGGTAACGAAATAATAACAGTTGAATAGTTTCATTAATAACCTCTATAAGGGCGCCGTACTTAAAAAATGAATCGGGATTTTGTGTCACTATCTCCCAGTCTGTTATGCTTATGATTGAAGCATTTTTACGTAGAATATGTCAGCAACCAAGTTAGCGCAACATCTACTATGTTAGCGTCACAGCTTAGTAAGCAACTCAACCGTTGATGTTCAATGGGCTCGACCATCCCATAAAAAATCTTTAACATTCCATTTCAAACAATTTCTAAAAAGGTTTGAGATATGAGCAGAGCACATATCATAAAATTTGAACTATAGTTCAGCTCGGCTAAAAGTGTACCTATTCGAAACCAGATGGCATGAGAATGCAAGCACGTTAGTTTATAAATAAAATTTCACGAATGAAAAACTTTAAACATTTCGCATTTTAAAAATTGATTTAGTGTATATATATTTCGATAAACCTGTTATTGTTGGGCACTGTGGGTAACGTACAGAAACAAAATTTAAAGCGTTTTAACATTGACATAGCAAAAATTACATAAAATATATGCAAAACAATAAATAGTTACTTTTGAAAGGTCTCTTACCTTGTTCGCATTTTTTATTCGCGTAGTACGAAAATCCAACTTTCTATAAAGTGTTTAAGAAATATTTTTTTTACACCAGCAAATAATTTAAAAGACACAAACATCATCAAAAATTTTTCCAGTTTATTATATCTCGGGTGGGTCATGGAAAACGTTACACATTGTGACAATTATACTTCGAATTTATTTCTATATATATACTTCTCTCTCTCTCTCTCTCACACTCTCTCTCTCTGCCTGTAATAGTAAATTGTAGACTGTGGTTACTTACTCTTATCACACAGAACTTACTCTTATCACACAGTACTAAGTACACAGTACTGTGTAGTAAGGGTAAGTTTGTTTCAATTTTCTCTTTCTCTGTCTCAAATTGCGAGAAGAATAGTATATAAAAAATTGCATCAATTACAAATGTAGACAGATAGTCCATCCGCAAACAAACCGTGTCGTATTTCCCCAATTAGTCAATTCACAAGCAAATAAATTCCGACAACCAATGACACTACAACTACAAAGCACCGCGTTTAGTCTGCAACGCAACAAACATAAACAATTGGCTGGGATTTTTTTGCGCCGTGGTGTGTGACAAGTCGTCATCGCATGCCGACGTGCGTGCAGTCGCGATGATTCACGCCGCTAATTTAAACCGGAAGATAGGGGTAAATTTGATACGCAGTGTCCTGCGGTTTGAAAAGCAGTTTTGATTTGCAACGGCGACCGCGGTGATTTCACGTGGGCTAGGTGCAAATTGAAATTTATTTCCGCGACTGGACGTCCGCGTCCGAGCGGCCGGCCACCCTAGTTGTTTCAAATTCAACCCCTTCGCTTTTACGCCGACGGTGCGTATTCAGATGCCCGTAATGGAGCTGTGACTCACGCGGCGTTATTAAAGTTCGCTAATTGTGCACTTTAATTTAAATTTAATGTTTCATGTTTTATTTCAAACTAGGGAGTTTTTTTTTGAAAGTGTTGGGAGCTTTTGGTTCTTCTCAATTTTATTGATTTTTGTCATATTATATTTCAGGTGATTAACTTTGTGGCAACTTTTGACAATATTGTAAGATGAAGTTAATAGTAAATCGGAGACTGTGGCTGTAAAAATAAAATAAGATAAATATTACCCTTACCACAGCACTAGCACTAGTCAATCTGAATGTGCTTCTTTTGTTTAAGATGACAACACAGTTATCGAAATTTACATTCAAATTGAATAAGTACTGTATTGTAAGGGCAATATATATTTGATTGTCAAGTTGGTAAATTTATCGACAATGACAAAATTGACCCAATATCTAAAATTCAAAATCTCTAGAACGTAAAAAGAATGATATGCAAAATTGATTGTCTAAAATGGCAAAGCTTGTCAAAATCAACAGGATATAATAGTGGAAACGGAGCTTCATCGACAAATGTTGACTGGGTTGTGGAAATAGTGAAAAAAATGAAGGACGAAATTCGTTCTAAGGATGAGATCATGATGATAATTAAAGAAATAATTAAAGTAGAAAAAAAAAGTGTAAAGAAAGAAATGGAGACTATAAAAAAGATGACTCATGAAAAAGAAGTTAGTCTCGCATGAGTATCAAAAGGATCATACAGTCAAAGAAAATGAAGTATTGAAAGAAAAAAACGAAATGGTGATTATTGTCAAACTCGAGGTACAGCAGGAGAGTGAAGCTACAAAAAGGACAGTAAAAGAGAAGGTGGAAATCAAGAACATGGCAATGGAAACAACGAAATTGAGAGGAAGTGAAGGAACTGTCATACTAGGTTGTGAATCTGGGGAAATCTGAAAGCAAGAATATTTGTTAAGACTATCGTTGAGACTTTAGACACATTAACACCAAAAAAGATAAAATAATTATAGGATCGACTTGCCTTGCGTGGCGTAAGGACAAAAAACTAAGTATGACTCGGGTAGTTTGTCGTGTTATTAGAAGTGTCTTTGTTTCATGTGCTAAAGGATGAATATATTTTGCAATCGGAGCAAAACAGCTTCCGAGGTTTCGATAACTTTATAAAAAGTTTCCCAGTGGTTCAGGAAATTCTTGTAGAAGTCCTCTAACATTGTTGCAATAAACTGAATTTTCCTTTTTGGGAGTCCACTTGTCTTGATCCTAGGAGTTGAGCTTTTGTTTTCAAGAGTCCCAAATCTCGACCGACCTGGTTCTTATAAAAATGAATATATTGAAATTTTAAACAACTTTTGTTTGAAAAGTTTTTAGCAAAATGGAGTATAAGTAAGCATAAGTTCAGTGTAACTGCAGATTTTTGTTTGTTTTTGCACTATATGATGATATTATCCAGGCAATTTCGATTTTTTTTTAATTGTCGGCTTTTTTGCATTTTCGACATTTTAATAATTTTTATCAATTTTTATTTCTTTATTTTAACAAACTTGGCATTTTTTACAACGTATTTTTGATTTTTTGATATTTTTTATTATTTTGTAGAAATATGTAGAATAGTCCCGCCCCGCTCATACACAGCCTCTTAACAGCTTGCCCATGTTAAGAAAAGTTTATACCTAGTTGGTCACAGCATTGTTAGAGTTGGGTTGGGTTAGGCACTGACCTATTTTTTACATTTTTGAATTTTTTAGTATTCTTGACAATTTGACATTTTTTACAACGTATTTTCGATTTTTTATAATAGTTTTTGTAGAATTGCAAGAATGCCCCCCGAACCGCTCATACAGAGCCTCTCCACAACTTGCCCTTGTTAAGAAAAGCTGTAGTTGGTCACAGCATTGTTAGAGTTGGGTTATTTTTTTCATTTTTAATTTTTTTTATTTTTGTATTTTTATATTATTGCATATTAAGCAATTGTGACACTAATGACATATTTATGCAATTTTGACATTGTTTTGTAGGTTTTCATATTTTTATAAATTTTACACTTTCCGTTTTTGCGTTTTTGACACTACTCTCAAATTGCACAATTTGATATTTTATTAATTTTCGTAATATTTCAAAGTTTGTCAAAATCGACACGTTTAAAAATTATAATAGTAGTAGTATTATTTCACATTATAAATTGACCTTCTGAGCTACAAATTAACACGTGTTTCAATACAAATGCCATATAGACGTCACGTCTAGATGGCGCTAATACACTAACGCTAACGTTTGTAACTCATGTTTGGATGACAACACGCAACTTCAGCAAATGTATCTCGGTGAACTGATGTGCCATTGATAGAATAGCCAGAACGACGACGCGGTTCGCCACCAGCGATGTAGTAGGATTCGCCGAAATTTATTGTCAACGTTTTTATTTCCTTATACATTATGTATAGGTAAGTATAGGAATCATGAAAATTTTCGAACTCGAGATTTCAACGGATGTACACGTTTTGAGTTCCCCTGAATCGTTTCTGACTATTTTCGGAATGACGTCTGTGTGTCTGTGTGTGTGTGTGTGTCTGTGCGCGCTCTAGCGTCCAAACGATTATAGCTAGAGCTCGGAAACTTTAAACTTAACATTTGTATGTAGCAAGGAGGAAAACGTCCTATTTTGAACACAATTTCTCAACCGGAAGTGATGGTTTACTCTTATCACGTTTTTCCATATCTCGAAAACGGTACACGTTACGGAAAGAAATATTCTTATATAAATTATAGATATTGATATTTTAAACAACTTTCATTTGAAAAGTTTTTTCGAAAAGCGTAGTATAACTGAGTATAAGAAAGTTTCGTGCGAACCACATCGCATTTTTTAATATTAACGATTTATAAAATATGGGAGCTTAAGGGGGGATCCTGCTTTAGAAGGCTCAAAAAATCACCTAAAATCTGCTCAAATCTATGCCTAATATATCTAAGAATGTGTATAAAAAGTTATAGCGGCTAATTCGCAATATTTTGAAAGATACAGCACTAAACACAGTGAGGTGTCGAGCAAAAAATATACGAACGCACGAACGCTCGGACAAACGAAGCGCGCGCCCCTTCCCGCAGTCACATAACACCGTACTATGTACTGAAAAAAGTTCAATCGGTCTTTCGAAACAATAATATTTTGAATTCGTAAAAGCTATAGTAGGATTATAACGTAAACTTTAGAGCGCGTTTCCTCAAGTTTTCGTTTTTACGATTGTTCTAAACTGGTGGGCGTGATTGCGAGCATTCTATTTGATTTGAACTAAAAAGATTAATGAAAAAAAATTCTAAACAACTTTTTTAGCAAGTTGAAATGGTTTTCTCTTCCTGCAAAGAGCACATTTATTTTCAAACCTGAGAAAAATCTTGAATTTCAAGATTTTGGGGTTTTTTTTAGTTCACCTAGAAGAAAATATATGAGACAATTACAATTACAATTACAATTTTCTGTGGTTTTTTTTTGTTTCAGACAAAATTACGGGCTACATCTTTCGCACCGATTTTAGATTGCAATTGAAAGGTGTTGCACAAATGTGCATAAAAATCGGTTCCGTTTAAATATTTTTCTGTCGAAATATATATATTTTTTTTAATGCTAAAATATGCAATAAAATGCTCTATAAAGTTCACTAGACTTGCTCATTTTTTTCTGTCCTAAAAAAATCCCCCAAAAACGCTATTTTAAGGCAGGATCCCCCTTAAGCCTCATAAAGCAGGATCCCCCTTAAGCTTGACGTATTAAAGAATATTACAGCCGTGTCTTAAAAATCTTATTGTCCTATTTTCGATGTTTGAATGTAAATTAACCAATCACCTTAAAACTGACGTATATAATCATTTACTTGTTTGGATGTATGGGCGGTGGCCATGGTGAAGACTATAACGGAATTTTGTACCACTCTTGTAGTACTTTGTACACAAAGTTCTGACTTTGTGTTACAAAAGTAACCGAGATATAAAGAAAACAAATAGAGGGGCTGGCCTCACTGTGAACCTTTATATAATGTTGTACAAAAGAGTTCGGCAATAAAAAAATCATTATTCAAAATATTTTATTGCAATTGCAAAATAATAGTTTTTTTTTTTTTATTGACTTTTGGAATCATTTGTTCCAGATATCTATGATTGGTAATAACGAAGAAGCTACCTCCCCAATTACCATATGACTGTGCAGGCTGGAGTTTGTAATTAATCAACAGCTTTCCGGGGTTGTAGAAAATAATTTATTGTCATGTTACCTTTCAGGACGATCTAACGAAGAAGCATGACTTTTCCATACGATTTTGTTGATCAAGTACCCGTTTTCATGTTTCGTTTTGTATAATTTGGTTAGTATGGTACTTGTGGGGACAGTTTCTGTGCAAACTAATGTAAAAATTTTATTAATTAATTTTCATCTTCCACTTTATTGGCTAATTCAGGTACTCGATATTCCTCTATTTTTGATATTTTTGTCAATTTTTGATATGGTGATACCCGCAGCAGAAAACGTAAGAAAGGTGTCAAAACTGTTGTTTATAAGTGTGAAATAATTAAAAAGGCTAGGGTCAAGGGCGATGAATATAATAATTATAAGGGTAAAGTAATGCCTAAAAGGGAAGGGTGAAAATTGGAAGTAAGTGAAATTTAGCCCAAAAACTATGTTAGGTATAGTATTAGTAACAAATTTTGCAATTTTTAGTTGCAAAAAAAGATTGTTTTGATAAATTGGACGAGGATGCAAAGCTTGAAATATTTAAAAAGTTTTACGACTTTTCAACTAAAAATGAACAGGACGCATATCTTCAAGCTTTGATATCAGTGGTTTCAATCAAACGAAAGCGTATTCGAAATCAAGAACCGAAGAAGCCACACGCATCTGCTTATAAATACCATGCTACCTGCAGTACAGGAGTACTTGAGATTTTCAAAAAGGCTTTCATGAGCCTGCATTCTGTAAGTAAAGATCGAGTACATCGTTTATGTTTATTATTATCAGCTGGTAAATCACCTCAAGATGGACGAGGAAAACAAGTGCCGGGAAATTGAAACCCATATTTTGTCATGTAAAGCATGCGCATTACACTGGCAGTGAATACAAGTATTTGAATGAAACACTGGATATAACGAAGATACATGATTTATTCTCGGTAAAATACCCTAATGCTGAAGTAAAGTACTCATTATATTACAAAGTTTTCAAGGAACAATTTAACTTGTCTTTTGGAAGGCCGCAAGTGGATACCTGCTGCAAGTGTGAGGAGCTATCGCTGAAAATTAAATCTAAGGAATTAAACGATAATGTAAAGAGAGTATACATAGCTGAAAAAGCTGTCCACCTAAGGCGAGCCAAAAATTTTGTACGAGGATGAGCCAGTTAAAAGAGGAAAGTAAGGATAACCCTGCTATTGCAGTAATAGTAGTTGAGTTTATGCCGAATCTGTTTCTACCCCAAGTGCCAGTACAAGATACTTTTTACTTACATCAACTGACCGTATCTCTTTTCAACATACACCTTTAAAAACAGATAAAGCGTATCTATATCTATATCACGAAGGTATGGCAAAAAAAGGACCAAATGAAGTATCCTCATTCATCACAAATTACGTAGAATCATATATACCACCGGAAGTTGAGCATTCGCACATATTCATGGACGCATGTCCCGGTCAAAATAAGAACTGTGTTATTAGAATGTGTGCTGCTTTAATCGAAATTGGAAAATTTAAAACAATAAACCAATACTTTCCTATTCGTGGGCATTCTTATATGCCCTGTGACAGAGGCTTCGCAGTAATAAAACGCAATATTAAAAAGAATGATAGAATTTATACCCTTAAAAAGTATGTGGAACTAGTCAACAAAAGAAATTTACCGTGAATGTAATAAATAATGATAGTAGCATCATTAAAGATTTTAAAAGTTGGTGGCCTCAATTTTATAAAAAGAATTGTCAAAGCAGTGACATGGAAAGAAGTAAGAAAATACCATATAACATCTCTTCATTTATGCAGTTTTCCCATAGTGAGAACTTCAAAGGTAGTGTGAAGGCATATGACTTTATTGAAGGATTCGCTCAATACATATTCCCCATTGCTACACGACGCCCTCGGCCAACTGCACTTCCTAGCCTTCCAGCTTATCCTCAAATTAAACTTCCCATTAAGAATAAAAAAATGGTGAACATAAAGAAGTTTGAAAGGTTTCATTCCTATTGACAATATACAAAGTTTCTATCAAGAAATTTTTTCGTGGCCAACTGAAGATGGAAAAATGGAAACTGAATATTTTTAAATTCTTTTTGTACATCAATTTTGTAATTAATCTAAATACAAAAACTGTTTCGATTAATTTTTATAATTTTTTGAGAAATCCGACAAGTCCATTTTTTCAAAAACAAATACAACGTTGGTTTTTCGTTTTTCGTCGATTATAAACACTCATATTAGCCTACAGGACGTATTAGAATAAACATAAATAATAAAAAGTTGAATATACATAAAACATAAGAAATTAAACAGTTTTTTTTTTCGATTTTCTCATAACTAGGTTTTTGTGACTTATCGGGTTTCTCAAATAAGTGATTCAATTATGTCAGCATTTCTTGTATTTTAAATACAGGTTCGAATTTGTTTGAAAGTTTATCATATTTGGCATTGTTTTGCATTATTTTTGAAATTTTTGCATTTTTTATATTTTCAAGAAGTTTCGCGATTTTTATTGCTTGTTTCCATTTTATTGTGACTAAAAATTCAAAATGTCAACACTGTTGTTGGCTTTATCGTTTTGGCATTTTTTGCAATTTTTTCAAATTGCATAATTTTGGCATTTTCTCACTTTTTTTGCAATGTTACAAAATGTATCAATATATACCTTTTAAAATTTACATGCTACATATTTTTACAATTACATTACATTTACCTAATAAATGTTGTTGACATTGTTTTGCATTATAGGCTAGTTTTAATTTCATTGTGAAATTAAGAATTTTTTGAATTTTTACAATTTTTGCAATTTGTACGTATTTGTGTCAACTATTTTTACATTTTCATTTTTTACATTTTTGTTTTTCATTTCATTTTGTCGTTTTTGAAAATTCAAAATGTCAATATTCTTGTCAATTTAGATCTTGAAATATCAAAATGTTCTTGTCAACTTTAACCTATTTCATTCGCCCAATTTTAACTTTTTTGGCAATTTCATCATTTCCGACAATTTCGCAATAATACCCGCAATTTTTTCTTAAATAATAATCGTTGTGCAATTTTCGATACCCTTCGTACGCGAAAGTAAACCAATTTCAATTTATTCACCTTTACATCCGCCAGTTTACGCAATCGAAATACCGACTACAATAAACTTCCTTCCAAAACACTTAAACCGTCTCTCGCAGATTAGATTAGAAATTCGCGTCGCGATTCCCCGCATGAATTATTCAAACGTCATTCTTCGAAAACGAAAGTGATATCTGTCAATGTGGAAAGTGCGAGCATGTGATTTTTCCCAAAGACGCCTTAATCTATTCCACGTTCGAAATAATAAAAAGCGAAAGTAACGAAATTCCGCGGCCGCTTTTACGAACTGAGGTCCGTACGGTTAGATTTAACTCCCATTGCAAAGGCAGGAAGCGTGTCCTGATGTCTCGCAATAAAAAGGCGACGCCGAGAATGGGCGCGCATTCGATAAATATTACGGAATGTTTATATTTTGATTAAAAAAAAGCATTCGTTAAATAACACCCAAACCATTTATTTATTTACATAACGATTTCACGGAATTACAGCACGTAAAAAAAATTAAATGGTATTAAAACGAAACGTTATTGCGAAAATGAAAAAATATAAAAACACGAAGCGCAAGAAATTAAAGTTGAATGTAAAAAAATCAAATATGAAGAAACATAAAAATTCAGAAATAAATTTCTAATTAACTACAAAATAAAACCTTTAATTTGGTTAAATAGTGAAATAGGAAATGAACAAAAGTGATGCATACTTAACGAATCAACAATTTTTAATGAAACATTGTTATGCATGGCGTTCATTTTTCGTTTGACGAATTTACATGTTTCATTATTTTTATTTTTTTTCGAAAGCCTTTATGTATCAATTAACTTAGGCCCCGAAATATATTAATTTTTTTCATCATTTCTCGTTGTGAAGAGGTTCAATCGAAACAGAACGTATAAGATATCAAAATACGACGCCACTGATGAACACATGGTACAAATGACATCAAAATTGGAAATTTATATTTAAATGATCTGATCAAGAATATAACTTTAGACTGCTGCAATACAAATATAACATTCTACACCGTACCGTACAGATACGATAAGGAATGGCTAAGTGATAATATCTTTTATGTGAGCACATTGATGCATGTGGATGTACTCCATTCTAAAAATACTGGGCGTAAATTATTTGACTGGAATTTTTACTTCGACTACAAATGTTACACAAGACATGGTTTACATCTGAACGCATATGGTAAAATTATATTTTGCTCAAAAATTGTAACATACATTTAATATGACTGTCGCAACCTGATGCAATCAACAATCTGTTAGTCGTTCACCAACGGAAATGATTAACCATTTATATAATATCAGCAATAGTATCAGTGAAATCAGTGACGTTAACACCACCACGGATACCTCCACCATAACAAAAACCATTTCTACAAGTACTGACTACGACAACACATCTGTCTCCGCGGCAGAGTTTCCGTCTGGAGACATTGACATGTTCATGCAAAAGCTTGACCCTGTATTGAGTTCCCTTAGATGTACATATGATCTTGTATTTGTGTCATACAAGCATTAACTTGTATGATGTCATTTGCTTTCATAACTTCCATTTATCTATATCAGATATGACCAAAGTTATTGTTCGCTCATCAACATTGATCGACAATATCGCCGCTAACTTGAATCGGATATATTATGAAGCTTCAGTCTCAGGTTTCCAGATCACTGCGCGCAGTTGTTAATCTGTGAATTAACAAATAAATTGTCACTCGATCATAACTATGAATATTTTTTCAAAACTTTTTATTATTACTTTGACGCAGGTTTCCCCCTAACCATAGTAACTAAATGTAGTGTCAAAAACGGTTGGTTTAACATAGATTACTTAAATTGGCGAATGTTCCAAGTCTGACTCTAATAAGTTTAAGAAGACCGTAAACTATTAGCTGAGTCAAAAGAGAAATTAAATGATTCAAATTCCAAATATAAAAGTAGATTCATGTGGAACATAATAAAACCCGAAATCACATCAAGCAAATCAGCAAAGATTCTGAACATTAAAAAGGATAATGAGATCATTACCAATCCCATAAAAGTAAGTACACTTGGCACGTGGCTCTTCTATAAATTTATTTATGAACGATTCAATTTTTGAAAAGATAATTTACATCTTTGAATTATTGGACAGTAAATCGGAAGTCGGTTCTGTTTACTTCGTCTTGACTAAAGACTTTGATTTGGTTGATTGTATTGGCTTCTCAGAACCCGCAACTATAACTATAGATGTACCACAGGGATCTGTTTTTGGACCATTTTTGTTCGTAATGCTTGCAAACGATTCCCATTAAAAATGCTTATCAGTTTGCCGATGATATATCACTTGTAATATCGGCAAACTCTACTAAGGAACTCTCAAGGACTTAGGGACTCAAGGTTAATTAGTTTATATGTGTGAACGTATATGTTATACTATACTAGATTTAAGTTGACAATGGCTACATCTTTGTAAAAAGGTCTTATGACAATAACCATTGTTATTAACGATTCAATATATCACTAGTTGCTTGATTTACATCAAATTAAATCGTATATGCTAATTAAACTGTGATGAATTAGTAAAAGTACCTCAAAATAAATTATTTAAGTTTTGTTTGTTTGAACTTCGTTTCAACTTTTTTTAAATTCCTTAAATTCATTTTTTCAAATGTTTTTTTTTATTATTTTGTGGTCTTTTCTTTTATTATTTTTAATTTCTTCACAAATTCCTTGTACAAACATGAAACACATCGTCTGCACTGAAATTTTAGAATTTCATTCGCACCCAAAGCACACGGCATGGTAGCTGAACCAACAATAAATACAAACGATAATAATCTGCGTTATAAATAAGTTTTTTTAATGTTAATTATTGCTTTGTTTTTCCTTTCATTTGCGGTTGGGCAGATCTCTATTTATTTTATTATTTTGTAGTTTCCCGGACGTGAATCAAATTATTTATTACCACATTTGCATTAGTCGAGATGTAGGAAGAATGATTATTTTCAACTCCTACTAAAACAACCCCCAGAAAGGTCTCACGATTACGACTATGTTTCAAATGCATTTCCAACTTCTGGGTTGGGTTGGGTTGGGTTGGGTTGGGTTGGATTGGGTTTGGTTGGGTTGGATTGGATTGGATTGGGTTGAACCAAATTATTTATCAACTGTATCAACATTAAATTAAAAACTAAATTGTGAAATATTTCAAAATTCTCTAAAAGTGAAAAGTAAATCCTATCATATTTGCAAACGTAGTCAAAGTAATGAAAAATGGGCAAAAATGCTAAATGTATCATAATTTGATCAATTAAATGGTATGAAGAGTAATCAAATAATTTGTATGTGCAAAAACCAAACCGAACCCAACCCAACCCGACATTAAATGAATTAAAGGAACAAATTAAAAACAACATCTTTAAGTTTTCAGTTTCATTTACTCCCCAATGCAGCCCAAATCGTCAACAAAATGTTGATGCTGAATTTGTTTTTGGTAACTCAATGAAATTCGATATCAAAACTTTGCTGCCCAACCTAACCCAACATTAAATTAATTATACATCTTTAATTGTGTCTCTTATATTTTTATCGTATCAATAAAGTACTACGAAAAAATTTTTCCAAACGATCGTTTAGACACTGCTAATTTTATTATCAAGTCAATTTTATTTGTTAACAAATTATACATGTCGCTGAAGTTCAGTTGAATTTACGAAGAAATTGAAGGGCATTGAAGGGCAACAACCACAAGCATTTTTTTAACATTAATTCAAAGGTTCGCAAATTCATAATGAAATGATATCAAAAGTAATGGAATTTTTACGATGAATTTTTTTGCTAAACTTCACGATCGTTTTTCGTTAAATTCGTTTTTATTTAAATTTTTATATGTAAGTCAACTTTTGCGTCGTTATTTCCTCTTTGATTTTAAAACAAATTTCACTTGCACGGTTTTGTGTGTCCGATTGGTTCCAGCAGTCGGACGTCAATCCACTCGATGTTCGCAACAGTGCGAAACAATTACGTCTACGACTAATCGACACCGACTGAAAGTATTGAAATTCGGTTGTGTTAATTCTGGATTTCGAAGCAACCTTTGGGAAGAAATTGTAATAATTATGAAATTTCTGGAAGCAATGTATAAATAATGACGTTTCACAGAAACATTGATGACTTCAATTCCTTTAAAGTTAACTATTTCGTCTTCAGTTGTTGATGTTGTTGAACATTTGTATCATTTGAATCCTAAAGTACGATGGAATTTGGAATTTTTCAAACCACCGATTCTGGACGGAATTTATTATTTTTTCTACAAGCAAATAAAAATGTAAAGTTGTTTGCAATGTCAAGTCGTCTATTTAAAATAAATCTTGTCGCCTGGAATTCACTCAATCAGTATCGAAATAATTATCTGCAAACGCTTTTCATTGGGCCATTGGTCCGCGGTTTATTTGCATATCCAGTAGCGTAGTCATGGTAATGAGTAAGATACCAATTTGTTGAATTGCGACGTCGTATTTCTGCAGAATTATTTACCATTTTGCGTTACCCCAATGAATCTGAACAGTCAAGTTTACCCGAAAATTACCGATGTAAAACTAGGTAGGTAGGCGCTGCGATTCGCCATCCTACACCAACCAGTTTTTTATCAACAATGAACCCACCGTTATGATTCATGCGTGCATTTTTACCTACGACGTAAATCGCGCAACATAAATATGTATTTATTGATGTGATTTCTGACTTTGCTTAGCTCGTTCATTCTCATAAGCTGCGCTTTCCATAGCTTACCTCGTTAATTGTCCCACGTTGCGATTCCCTATGGGTACTTTTCTATTGGTAAACCTGGCTTCTAACGCTTTCAACGGATGTATTAGGTGATAACAGCAGTTTCTTCCTTCTGGACTCATCAGCTCACCAATAATACATCCATTGAGGTGCATTAACTTACACAAACGTGAGTGACAAAAGTTCATTTTACTACGTGACTAGGTCGGTACTGTCGAGACCACTTTCTTGCAAGTAAATTTCAGCGGATATATCTGGTAATGAGAGCTTTTTTTGTTGCTCAGAATTCACCAGATCATGAACGATATTTCATAATGAATAAATGCACTAAATATATATAACTGTTTTACCCAATTGATTGATACAATTATTTGTTCCCCATCGATTCTAACTAATTAATTTGTCAATAATTCCAGACTAAATTATATCAAAAATGTTATATATTTCAAATTAATATTATGTATCCTTTATGAATTAATTTTGGTAAAAAGCAAAATAACCTTATTATCATGAACTCTTACTAATTATCTTGTCGTTGAAGTTGAAGGCATATGAAACAAATGTTTGTGAACATTTTTGTGGGGTGATTGTCAAAATGTCAAAAATGTAAAATTATGAAATTGAATTTCAAACACGACGAAAATTGACGAAGACTCTGAAACGTCAACTGCGCCAAAATACATAAATGGTGAAATATTTCAAAAATCTGTAAAAGTGAAAAGTAAAAATTATCACATTTGCAAAAGCTCACCAATCCAACGCAACCTAACCCAACATTAAATGAATTAAAGGGACAAAACACAACCCAACCCAATTCCATATCATAATTAAATCAAAGTAAACCCAACACAGCATCAGAAATTAAATACTTATGACGTTGGGTTTAGTTTAGTTTGTTATTCACAATAAAAGAAATCATCACCAAAATTTAAACAAATCAAACCCAACCATTTGCATCATCTATAATAAAACAATATATACTCGTAATATAACATGTAGTAAAACAAATCAAACCCAACTCAACAATCAAACGGAGGCTGGGCGTACCAAACCCAACTCAACATCATTGTTAAATAATTAAGATGTTAAGTTGAATTTCGATCCTTTTGTGCCAAGATGAAATCACAGCAAACCCAATTGAACATAATAATTGGTTTGAGTTTCATGAAATTGACCAAACTTAAAGTAAATAAAACCCAACCCAACGTTGTAGTTAAATAATTATGACGTTGGATTGGGGTTCCTTTGTTTCGTCAAAAATAAAGCAAATCAAACCCAATCCAACATCATAATTGGTTTGGGTTTCACGAAATTGACCAAACTTAAAATAACTACAACCCAACCCAACATCGTTATTAAATAATTATGATGATGGAATTTTACGTATTTCGTCTAAAATTAATCAAAATCAAACCAAATCCAACAGCATAACTGCTTTGGGTTTCACGACATTGACTAAAAAGTTTAAATAAATAAAACCCAATCCCACATCGTAATTAAATAGCTTTCATGCTGCGTTGAATTATTTATTTTGTCAAAAGTAATCAGAGATTTGCTCAATGTAACAGAGTTTGTTTGGAACCAAACCCAACATCGTTAAATAATTATGGCGTTCGGTTGATCTAAGATAAATAAAACACTTAACCAAATCTAGTCATAATTGTGATGGATTGGGTTGGGTTGAATTGTGTTGGGTTGGGTTGGGTAGTTGGTTTGGGTTTGTATGTAGTTTCCTTGAATTTATGATTGATCGGTTTTGTTCGTCTCTACAATAAAACAAATCAAAACTAATTTAATTATACATTAAAGTAATTAAAATCAATTCCAACATCGTAGTTCAATAATTATATTCGTTGTGTTTACTTCACGTCAGCAATGTTTTAAACTCATTTCCATTTGCTCTTATTACCAAATCATCTCAACGCCATCCGCTGACGTCGAGCAAATTATTTTCTCGCGCCGCAAATGACTCAAATCATAGTAAAGTGCGTAGTAATTTCGGAAATCCAATAATGAATGGAATCACTGTGGCGACGCAGCGGCGCATGCGCGCACCTCGACAATCGTTTTAAAGGACTCCGCACGTCAATTTAAATCGCAGTGCGCACGTGAACGAGCGTATGTCGTTTATTCCGAGGTTATCCCGTCCACATACCGCGTACGAATCCAGTCGGCCGCTTTTTGCGTGCGAGAGACGAGTCGTTCCAGTGCAGAGAAGCCCTCGATTCGCAACCGGAGCGTAGACGATTGGTTGTAAAAATGTGCGATCCGGAATTAAATTCGGTCCTCATCAGGAGGCAGGAGATCAACGAGGCGCTCGACAACGGCAACGAAATCAAACTCAAGTACAAATTCGTCAACGTTTACACGGAGTTCCACGAGTTTTCTAGGAAACAGGTCAAACAGTACGAGACTACGTTTAAGAAGTGAGTACATGTTTTTTTTTTGACGTTTTTGTTACTGGTAGATTTTTTGTGTGGAAAATTTATTTCAAAATTGCATGAAAAAATTAGATAAGGGGTCAATGTTAAATTATACTCGACGCAGATGCCAATGCATTGGACGTTGAAAGCGAACCATTATCAATAAATAAAGTTTTAAGACGGGCGATTAGGGGTCTACTTTGTTGATTGAGTTGATCTGGGAAGTGTGGTCAAGTTTTATTAGTTTCTACGCGAACGTCGAATGGTTTACGACTGTGTATACATTAATTCTAACATAAGCCTCCATATAGAAAACGGCAATAAATCCCGCTCACTCTCTAGTTATAATAGCGGTGTAGGAACTAATTTAAAAATTGATCGAGATCAATTTGCAATTAATTTTCTATGGTAATTAGTATGAATATTATAATTAAAAAACGAAAGTGTCATATCGTTAAAACGTTTTTTTTTTTTTAATATTATTTTGCTCGTACCGAAAATGTATACTCCAGAAAGTTAAAATCAACATTTTTGCAAAATATTGTTATCTTAAGTTGAAGTAAGAAGTTGTAGAGAACTAATTGACGTCATAGACGGGCATATGTCTATCTGTAATAGTACAGATGTAGACAGCCGCCAACTAATTCGACATAAAAAGAGAAATAAAATTTTAATACTTAACTAAACTAACGCACTAATTAATTCAGCGAGTATTTTTTTCACATTTATCAGCCGACGCGATAAACGAAATTGAAAATATATTATACTACTCGTTCTGTTAGACAAATACATAGCTCTGCTTCGACGTACTAAGTTGGTACTATCTAGACTTGTAACTACTTCGACACCGCTTTGTTAAAAAAATGTCAGCGAATGCAACAGTTGATGACAGACTCTTTGGTCCTTTCTGAGTTGAACAGATCATCTCACATACACATTCGCGGAAAGTGCATGAAGTGATATAAGCGTGAGTGATAAAAAGTTTATGTGTGAATATTAATGCCATCTAGACGTCAATACCCCTTACTTGTGCTGCTACGCAATTATGGTCTCACCGGTCTGTACCAACTTAGTCGTACGAGACAGACGTCTGTGATTGTGTAGAAGCACGAGCATTACAAACATATAGGGGTGTTGACGTCTAGATGGTGTTAATGCTCACACACATTTTTGTCGGTTGAGTTTTTGTAGAAATATGACACAATATTGCATCGTAAAGTAGGGTACCTAAACTAGTTCACCATATGTGGGTCATATTATGTTTATATCTACACTTTTCTAGAAAAACCAACAATTGCTTACATTATTTTTTTCAAAACCAGATATATGTGTTTGCACCTATTTGTACCGGTTTGTACCTTAGCACTGGTATCCCGATAATCAACTCTAATTGTACTGGATTTTTACCGGATTCTACTCAGTTAATAACATAACACCAACATTTGTGCAAATTAATCTGTTTGTGCTAGGTTGTACTACATACTAAACTTATACACGAAACACATACACACCTTTACTCGGCTAAAATCGGTCATTTTCCCCGTGTCGGGTTTGTACTTCATTATGCGGTGTCTTGACACCGACCCAAAAAATTATTCTGTTGGATTGTACAAAATTTGTACAGAAATGTGTGGCCACAATACTTGCATTTCGTCGAACTTTTTTGAAAATCAAATTATAATTAATGGTCAAGCTATCCAGCAACAAGTTTTAACGAGAAACATAAAATGTTTGGGACTGCTTTGTACCGTTTTGGACATAGTTTGCAGACGGTTTGTACCGAATTGCATCGTGTTTTAAATGTTTGGTTACTCGAAAAGTCGTACAAACGTGTAATGTTTATTGTGCGATGTATTTTTGAACGACCATTGCGTTGCGTGTCTTGATTATATCTTTATGTAGTTATTCTAATTATTTAGAATGAGTGCTATTATTTGTACCTTTACCCAATTTATTTATATATCTTATTAAAATTCGTGTACATATATGGGACGGAGTTATTATTCGATGCCATAAATTTTGATTTATTAGTATTTATTGATTTCACAATTTTATTCATTATTTTGTATTTCTGTACATGTTTCCGTTTATTTCAAATCAATTTAATTTATTTATTTGCGTTATTTTTTATGGTAGTCTGTTCTTTCCGATTATGATTGTTGTCTTATTTATCTGGTTTTGTATTGACCTCATTTAAGTTGTTTGCATATACGAACAAATTATCAAAATTGTCAAAAAATTCAAGAATTTTAAATTGTTAATCAAACTGGCTGCAATTACCAACAAAGTCACAATATTTTACAGAAAAATAGAAAGTAGAAATTATGAAATGCCTAAAAATGGCTATGAAACTAAAAAGTACCAATATGTTAAAATATAAAACTACAAAATTATCAAATAAACTTTGCAAAAATTAAAAATTTATTCAGAATGAAAACTACGTCGAAGCTATAAACTGTTTAAAATCTAAATTGTCAAAATTATCAAATTAAAGGAAAATCAATATTGAGAATGCATACAAATCGCTAAAAATTGCTGAAAATGGTAAAATTGTAAACATTTTCAGAATTATTTCAGCTGGACAAAATTACCAACCAAAAATCGCAAAAATTTGATAATTATTTAAAATGGAAGCAAGATTTGAAAACAGGATGTTCTTACAATTATTCATTGTAAATAGCGTGGAAACGGTAAGGATTTATTGATATAAGTAAGTATTCGTTGAAATAGCAAAGAATTACGATACATTATTTTTGGAAAATTGTTATTAAGAATTGCAGGCGCCGAGCTAGTTATGTATTTAAGTATCATTTGGACGTGAAAATGCTGAGGCTACGCAAAATGCTCAAAAATTCAAAAAATACCAAATATCAACTTAATAAAAATTCAAAATTCTGAAAATAGCTATTTCAAAATAAATAAAATTTTCAGAATGTAGTTATTATAAAAAGTACGAAAATAATCAAAATATAATTTATACACAAAAAAATTGCCTGAAAACAGTAAGGATTTTGTTATGGCAGATCATTGTAAAAATCGTGGAAACAGTTAGTATTTATTGACGCAACTATTAGTTCGTTAAAATGGTGGAGAATAAATTGTTTTTTTTTAATTGCAGCAGTTGAGGAACTAGTTATAGGTTTGAATATTATTGATGATGACGTGAAAACGTTTATTTAAATAATCATTTGTTGCAAACAAAACGACATTATTGAACAACAATTGCTAAAATATCAATGATTATTAAAATTATTAAAATCTACCAAATTGCAAAAATCAAAATTATGCAAGACATAGAAAATGCAAAGCAATCAAATTTGTAAACCGAAATTATAAAAAACATCACATTTTGGAAAGTTGTATAAAATGCAAATAAATGTAGTACTAAGTGGGTACCGTTGAGACTTATAAATATTTCGCATCCGTTGGCGCAAATGGTCCTTTTCCTGAAAATAAATATAACCGAATATATCAAGTGTTTGCATGAGCGCGTCTCAGGGGATATATCGTTGGTGGTCTGATGAGTCGAGTAGGACGAAACATCTGTCATCACCTGATGCGTCTCTCGAAATTAATTTTCAATGTCATTGTAGTTCAGCAAAATCAACGGTGACGTGAAAACGTCGAGGGTATTTATTTAAATAATAATCATCGAGAGCCATGAGCTGACAGCGATATTTGAAAACTTGATTTTCCCTAAAGTCTACTGAAATATCTACCCACTTGAAGTTGTATCTTTTGTACCGGGTTATATCAAGTTTGTACTGCTAGCACAAACTTTTTGAAAATTAATGTTTTCTTGAGAAAACCAATGGTTTGATACGTTGCTTACATCATTCAACCCATGTGTTGGGTTTGCACCCAGTTTGTACAAAATTTATATTTAACATTTGCTACTTTCAAAATGTCTCGATCACTTTGACAACTTTGTTATTTTATCCATCGTGGACAAACTTTGCATTTTTGACGTTTTGGCTTATTTGACATTTTTCATATTTCTTTTTCAACTTTGCACTTACAATTTTTCGTTAAAACACAAAATTCTTCTAAATTTAACAATTGTTTTATTTGTAATTTTTGAGCATTTTCTTTGCGATTATAATTAATGACAATAAACAATCTTGACCTTCGCCACATTCATTTAGCTATTCTAACTTTCTTGAATGTATCTGTGGTATTCTTTGCAAAATTGAGTTTTTTTATCATTTAGGATTTTTCCACACTTTAGACAATTTGTGCATTTTTGTTTTTTCTTTAATTTTCTTGGCAATGTTTACAAGTCGATTTTTGTGTTTTAGATAATTTTGGATTTTTTAAATTATTTATTTATTTCTAGCAATTTTGGTTATCATGTTGGAATTCTGATTTTCTTTTTGTTTGATTTTGGTGTTTTTGACAATTTGAACAATTTTCAACAATTTCGGTTTTTCAACAAATTTAAAATTTTAGATTTAGACTTTTGTTGCATTCTCATAAAACTTCAGCAATTTCCATTGTAGACGATATTTTTTGCCAAATATTTATTGTGTTTTCACAGTTTTAATTTGTATATATTTTAAATTTTTACATTTGATATTGTTTCCACTTTAGTCAGTATTTCAAACAATTTTGATTTCTTTAGCATTTTTAATATTGATAATTTTGGAAATGATCTATTTCTTTATATTTTTATTGTATGTTATTTATCTGTCTGAAAATTAATTAATTAAAACCTTTAACTTGTGCAGTTAATGTTCATAGCATATTTACGCAAGACAGTAATGTTTACACATTTACAACCAAACTTGCATTAAATCTGTTAAAAATATCTTAAAACGGGTCAATTTTTTTAAATAGCCATTGTTAAAAATCTAAAGGTTTCCAAAATTGTGAAAAATATTAATGAAAATGCAACAAATTTAAAAATGATAAAAAACAGTTGAAATTGTTCAATTTTTCAAACGTATCAAAAAATGTCGCAATTCCAAGAAAAGAAAATCAAAATATCAAAATGCTAACAAAAATTCCATGAAATGCTGAAAACGCCAAAAAGATGTGGAAAGCGTCCTAACCTTTCCACATGAAATTTTTTTATATTTCGACAATTTTGACATTTTTTAATTTTTGAATTTTAGGTTAGGTTATTTTGCCTATCGACTTTTCAATTGCCTTCAATTTAGAAATATAAGTTTTTCTTTTTGTGATTTTTACAATGTTGATATCTTTTGCTATTTAATTGGAATGATTTTGGAGATTTGCCTATTTTTGCTTTTTTTACAGTTCCGCCCTTTTCGCATTATATACGTAATTTGCTGCATTTCACAACTTTAGAATTTTTAAATTCTGCCATGTTAAATTTTTTTAATTGTTCTGACTCAGGTGATATATTTTATTTAATTATTTGCGAAAATTAATTAATCTGCCAAAATAAGTTGAGATTCTTGGACGGTCGTTTCGCCTTCGTAATACGTAATTAATACACCGATTCGGCTTCTGCTGTTAAAATATCTCGTGTTAAGTGATTGGTTAGTACGAGCTGCGCAAGTGGTTAGTTTATATATTTATTTTATAGCTTAGATTGGTTGTGCAAACGTTACATGTCTTGCTGGAGAAGTCATAATTATTGAAACGATCGTCCAAGAATTTCAGCTATATTCTTTTTGTGTATTTGTGTATTTCATTTACGAATGACAGGTACAGAATTATGCACAATTTACTATATACATAAATATAATACATAATACATGAAGTATTCAGAAAAAGTTCAATATTAAATATATAAAATGGTGTAGTTGGATTGGGTGGTGTCACCTTGTAAATAATGTCGAATATATCAAACTCAAAAAATAACAAAAAATAAAAAAAAAATTTATTACAAATGATATTTATTATTATTTGTCAACACAAAATAAATTAATTCAATGAAAACTATGTAAAATGTGTCGGGTTAAACAGAAACGTTTGCCAACTTCATTGCAGTTTAATAAATTTAATTCTATTGTTAACAACAATTGTACATGTTTACTTGAACCTTCTGCATTGTTTGTAACGGGTGTTTTTTAAAATTTGGTGTCAAAGCTGGCCGTCATTATTAATTTGACATCTTAACCTATGTCTAACCGGTCTAACCTCACTTTTAATTGTCAAAAGTTGTTACTTAACTGACGTTTGAGTGTATGTACAAAATTGTGGTTCGTTCACAGTTAAACATTCATGGCCAACTTCGACGCCAAACTTTAAAAAACACTCGTTATTTTTCCTGTTACTATTTTTGTTGTAATTTTTGATGGCCAAAATAAATTCAACGCCACCGTTGCTTTCTTTTCTATTCGTTTAATTTTTGTTGTTCCTATTTTACTACAATTATTTTAAAAAATGTATTTTTAACCCATTCCATTAACTAATTAACTCTCAAGTGCCAATTTTGCGATATTCGCCATCAAAACTTCCCAATCAGATAGCGGGAAAAAATTCCGCCCGATAGCCGCTATCTGCTTCCTCGAAACCCACGTACGAAGCTTCCTCGTCGAACCGCGGACGAGTTACCAGCGAATAACGCGCAAACAATGCGTCCGTCGTAGATCTGCCATGCGACATTCTACCCATCTCGTATTTTTTTAACGAAAACAGATCACTCCGAGTCTCGCGGATGAGAAACCCGACGCTGACCTGAATCCGGTGAATGCAGGGATTAAATTACTTGTAACCCACCGTCCTCGTGTTGAAGAAACTCGCGGACTGGATCCGACGTCAAATTACATTTCTCGCGGAACAAAAAATATCGGATGAGGAAAATAAAAATAAAGTGCACTCGTACGGCAATTTAAGGAACTATCCATTAGTCGTAGATAACCAAGTTCCCAAACAGGAAGAACTACTAGCGATAGCGTTTATAAATAAACGGGGTTATTGTGGGGAAGTAACGTACACCACGTGATACAATACTGCTATTGTGCCCTAATTAATTCTGAGGTGATTGCACCAGTTCGAGATAAGCGAATTATTTAGTTTGGTTGGTTCACATGGCGCGCAACTGCAAACAAACTCAGTTTTTATTTGTTTATGTAAATAAATATCTAGGTATCGTTGAGTGATTCTAACGTTTCGTGCGTGTGACAAAATTCATATTTAAAACGATAATCGTGGTTCACACAGCCCCACATAGTAGGTGCATTATGCTTCGCGCAGAAAATCTGCAGCAGATATTTTTGATAGAGTAAACATGCATAAAATAACTTTTAGATCGAACGCTAACCAGGTTCTGGTCATTAATAATGTTTCGTTATATTTAGATTTCATGAACGTTAAATAGATACAGTGACGTACAGTTTTAAGGACGCTGGGCATACAATATTACCCCACATGTCATATTAATGACATTAAAATTACTTAAACCGTAAGTGACACAGTTTTTCTCTGAAGGTGCTAATTTGCAAAAAAATCCAAAGCATATGGCATAGTTATAGCAAAAAATACATGTGCCAGAAGTGACTTTGATTTTGAAATTAAGATAAATGATAATTTTACTGTTTTTAACAATACATAATTACGTCATACATAAATCTTAATGTGTACCAAAACACACGAATATATGTGTCAAAATTTTAAATTAAAATACTGCATAAAAATAATTATCTATCAAAATTTAGTGTTGAATGGAATCGACATGTAAGTCTTCCCCTTTAACTTGTAGGTATTTACATATTTTTACTGTTTTTTTTTTACTGAATTTTTAACGTTTATTCTTTATAATTTGAACTATCGCTAAATCGGCTCTCATACTGAAGAAATCATCGATGCAAGGTTAACAATCAATTATTGCAAGTTTCTGATGTAAGACTTGCAATTTCATATGATAGTCGCCTCAAATGAATTGTCAACATACTTTTCTATATTTTTTGGCTTTTTTTCGGTTTGGCCCACTGATTTTTAGTTTACGAAATTTGGTCAGTAGCACATTTTTATTTCGCTTACTTCGAAACACAATTCTTGTCACAAGATTAGTCGCGCCCGAAAAAAAAAACGTCATGGCGTAGTGTTCTTAGGGATCTGAGAATATGTCTCTGACATTGTAGTTATCATTTATCAATTAGCATTGAAATAATTTTGTCGGCTAATATTTTAGTTTAATAAAGTAATGATTGTCGTACTATAGAGTAACTCTCGATTGGCAATTCCTGATTATCGACAAAAGCTTTTTCGGCGGATCTTTTCAACAAATAACAAGATTTCTATTTGGAGCAAGATGTCCAATATGTTTTGAAGAATGAAAACCTACAAGTCACTCTTGAAAACGTGTGCAGGTCCGACTTTAATTTTTGTATTATCGGATTGACTTTTGACCTTTTTAGTTTTAAAGAAGTGTGTGAATTTTGTAAATACCAATGTTATTACATTATTGCAATGTTTTAATTTGCATATGCATATATTGATGCATATGTTTGTTCATAAGTAAATCAATGAAAACCTATTTCAGATTATAACCATATTGTGTGCTAACGCAATTTCCATTTATTGTAGAATTATTTTCCCCTCGCACACAATAAAAAAAATCTAGTTTTTGATAAAACACTGTTTTCAGTAGTAATTTAAATTTAGAAAAATGATTTTAAAATAAAAGATTTTTTGTAAATATACATAAATTAAATATGTTAATAAGATAAAGCACTGGTTTACTTCGATCAAAGATAATAATAATATAGGCGCATCAGTAAACCTGTAAAAGGTTTAATTGCGAACATAACAGAGCTTCATCCGATTTTCATATTTCAGCTGATCCTTATTACACTTATGCCCGGTTTCACAAACGATTGTCAAATGGTGAATTAGTTAACGACTCATTATTGCTTGTGAAATACAAAACAATGGTAATTTTTCTTTTAACGGTTCGTCAAGGTAATGAATCGTCAAATATTTGACGATTGATTAAAGACTCAATAACGAATCGTCAAACTTTTGACGATTCGTTAACAAGCTGTTAACGGCCGATTAGCGTTTGTGAAACCGGGCATTTAACATTTTCCATTTTACGAACTTTTCTCCTCGATGATGATATTACAATTTTTGGAAAGTTTCTCAATAAACCTGGTTAGTGAATTATTTACGCTTAGTATCAAATTTTCTTCTCTTATCGTAAATACTACGGGGCAGTCTTCTATAGTTCAACAGTAGAACTGGATAATAAAATTACCTGCACGATTTTTTATACGTTACCTTATCTCCCTTGGTGCATGCAAACGTGACCACGAACCTCTCGGGCAAATAATAGCCTTCCATCAAATACCAGAATCAAACTAATCCTTGAGTGAAATTATATTTTGAAAAAAGACACCTACACTTATTTTTTATTAGCTCTGTCACAGTAGTTTTAAAAAAATTAAACCATCGTTAAATAATTCAACGCTTTAGATTGTTTAGTTACGTTAAAATACAAAGTTACATATCAACGACGAAGTGGTTGAGTTGAGTTGGGTTGAGTTTACAACTAACTACTGCAACAAAACTGGAGGTGTTCCTGGCAGGCAAACAATTTTAGCAACAAATTAGTCATTACAGATTACAATAGCACTTTGTTTTTTAAATTATATTATCTTCTTATGCAATGTAATTGATTACCTTTTTTGAAAGTAATGTATTGGAAAATTGTCTGTAAATTGTATCTAAAATGAGGGAAAATAAAAAAAAATGTCGTTGAAAACCAAGGTTATCTGATCTCTGTGGCACGGAGTGTATTTATAAACGCTGTGTCTGTGTCTGTTAATCTAAGTGAAAGCCATATCCATATCCTAACACAACTCTATAATCTCAACCCATCCTAACCCTATCCATATCTTAAACGTAATTAACTTCAACTTCAAAAGTTGAAAGAGACATGAACGAAATCTCTAAAATGAATTCTCATAAAAAGCAAACAAGGCCACAATCAACACATATACAATTTGCTCAATTACCAAATCAGAACTGTGAGAAGTACAATTTACAAGAAATTGCAAACAAAACTGTATTGGAAATTGCCCAAATGATCCAATGTCTTCATCTATTTAAATACATTCATCCACTTTCATAACATTTGATACCCAACGTGTCGACCCTATTAAAAATCACCCCTTTCATAATTGGCATCCAACGTGAAGCATTCTTCAACAAATTCATAACAATTCCCAACGTGTCGACTTATAGCTCCATTTACAACCACTTTTAATTAAAATCATAAATATTATATACAAAATTTTAATCATAATTGAAACATTTGATTATATTTCATTACACGAGCATAAACCTATTGATTCATTTAAAATAACGTTTTAATTTCCATATAAATGCAAGTAGAATAATTAAATTGTCTTGCGTCGCTTGTGAATTAAAGAATGAATATCGTGCACACTACATAAACTACAAATAGAGAACGGAGCACGTGACAAAACACATGAAACAGCATGTGATGTCACTACATGAAAAGTTATTACAAAATCGACGTATTTCCAATTAAAACGGACGTAATTTTTGTTATCGTAAATATTATGTTAACACTTATTTCCGTTTACATCCAGTTTTAGTACAACAATAAATCTGTTAAGTGAAGTGTTAGGTTGAGTTGGTTTACATTATACTAATTATATTATTGGTGTAGTGGTCTAAATTGTTTATAGTAATACATAGCGTTTGGGGTTCAAATCCTAGCGTAGATTTCGAATTTTATTTCCGTGGATCGACCTGTTGAAGTTTAAATAAATAATTCAATGTGTCATTACTATTAATAATAAAGATTTGCTTGATTTTATTTTCCTACTTTTTTATCTCAATTTTTCAAGTTTTTCTTTCGTTTTTATTTTTATAGATTTGCAAAGTTTTTTATCAATTTTCCTATTGCTAATTACTAATTTCTCGCATAGATATGTTGTCACTGGGCCTACGCAAACACGAGCATGCTAAAATACAGAAATAAAGAAGTGCATAGAAAGGAAAATATGTGTCAAGAAACTGAACTAAAAACAAACGAAAAATGCAAAAATGCAGAAAATATTTTTATTAGATAACTAATCAATCCAACCCAACATTGATTTTCTTATGTACTTCTGGCATTATTCCTTTCATTTCCTCATAATTGCCTATCGATTCATTTTTGTCCATTTTTGTTTTTTATTGTTTATTTCATGTCATTCATTTATTGCATTGTTATCTACTGTATGTTATGTATAAGAACATCGTAACATCTTTCCACGGAAAAAAACTGAATCATTTCATTTGATTGATCAAGATGCAAGCTAAACACTACTACGCTTCCTTCGATACGCTGCGTAAACGGTATGAAAGACGGCAAAATTGTGCATAAATAAAATTGTAAAGAATTGACTTGTCTAAAAGTGTCTAAAAGACATATGTCTGCCTGTAATAGTTTACAAATAGCAAACGTTCAAAGTCGGATTTCTGATTTTTTAAATAATACCACGTCTATATGTTCGCGCGTGCCATATGACGCCACAAAACATGATAATTAAGTTGTTTTTAATGAATTTGTAGTTTCAAATTATAAACTTATTGAGATACAATATCAGATAAAACAAAATTAAATGGTTAAAAAAACTACAACAAACTATTCACTTTAATTACCTGGTTGTGTACGATAGATAATAAAACTGAAAAACTGAAAGAATCCTCAAAGAAAAGTAACCATTAAAAATGAAAGAAAAAATGTAGAAAATAACTGCATACTAGTAACTATTGGTTGTGTTGGGTTGGGTTGGGTTTGGACCCAACCCAACCTCGATTGTCTTGACTTTTTATATATTTTTTTCTCTTATCTTCGTCGGTTATTCGTTTTCTTGTTATTATGCGTACAATGAAACAAAAAATTAAAGAAACGGAAATTAAGCAAAAATAAACAAGCAAATATTTAGAAAACAAAAAAAATGTGACTAAAAAATTTTTTGCTTTGTTATTATCGCAAAAATTTTCAATTCATTTTCCTATCGCTTTGTTTTTGTTTTATTCTTATTGTTTCTTTATTATTTGGGCCTTAGATTTTTTATTTCAAATTTCTATGAGAATAATATCCGTAGTTTTTAGTTTATATTTATTTTTCTTTTATTCGCTTTCATTATTTTGCGTTTCTGGTTAATTTAATTTCTTCGTTATTTTTTGTGACATTTGTTTTGGTATTTATTTTCTATTACATTATTTTTTTCATTCGCTTGGACAAGACATTTTTTTATTTAATTTTTCTTTTGCTTCCTCAGTTCCAATTGAAAGTCTTTGAAATTTTATTTTTGTTTCATCTTCTATTCATTGGGGCTGTCGCTTTTGTTTCTTAAACAAAACTGCATTAGTTTACTTCATGCGTTGTTTTAGTTCATATTTTCCAATTATTTATTTTTCTTTGCAATTATGATAGGCAATAAAAGTAAAAGAAAAGCCAAAGAAAACAAATATTAAAAATTAAAGAAAATAACCTTATTAGCAACTACTCAACCCAACCCCGATTGTCTCGTATTTTTGTTATTTCATTTTCCTCTTATCTTTTCTTGTTATTATGCGTGCGATAGCATTTTTATTGCTGCCATTTTATTATCATTGTTATGCAAGAGAAAATGAAATTAAACAAAAATTTAAAAAAACAAAAACGTACATTGAGAAAGAACGTACGTGAAAAAATAGCAAAAACAAAAATAATTTTTTTGAATTATCTTAAAAACGTTTCATTTTGTTTTATTCCACTCTCTTTCATTTTTTTGTTTAGTTTTTTTAAAGTAAAATTTCTGCCGCCATCAGAATAATATCCATAGCTTTTAGTTTATATTTATTTTTCTTTTATTCTCTTCCATTATTTTGCATTTGTAGTTAATTTAGGTTTTTGTTATTTTTCTATTATGAACTTTTTTATTTATTTTCTATTATAATTTATTACTTTTCATTTAACATTAAAAAAAATCAAGCTTTGAAATTTTATTTGCGTTTCATCTTTTGTTTAGTGGGGGCTATCGCTTTTGTTTTTTTCTTTTTAAGAAAAAACCTTAATTAGATTACTTGATTGGCTGCTCTAGTAAATTAGATTACTTGATTGGCTGCTCTAGTACATAGTTTCCAATTTTTTATTTTTCTTTTCATTTATATTTGTTGGGTTGGGTTATTTTACTATTAATTTGTTTTGTTTTTTGTTGATTTTGTTTTATTCCATTGCGTTCTCTAGTTTGTATTTTTGCATGTTTTCATTTTTCAGTCGCTTATGTGTTGCCACTTGATTATTTTAGTTATTTTGTTGCATTTGTAATTTTTATTTACTATGGTCTTTATTTTTTTATTTAATATTTTTGCATAGGGTTCTTCTTATTAGGTGACTACATACACAACCAAAAAATAAGTAGTTAATAAATTATATATTCTTGTTATTTTTCTATTATGATATTTTTTATTTATTTTCTATTATAATGTATTATTTTTCCTTCGTGTAGACAAGGAAATATTCTTGTTATTTATGTTAGTTTTCATTTAACATTAAAAAAATCAATCTTTGAAATTTTATTTGCGTTTCATCTTTTGTTTAGTGGGGGCTATCGCTTTTATTTTTTTCTTTTTAAGAAAAAAACCTTAATTAGATTACTTGATTGGCTGTTCTAGTACATAGTTTCCAATTTTTCTTTTTCTTTTCATTTATATTTGTTGGGTTGGGTTGGGTTTTTAAAAAAATATTTTACTATTAAATTGTTTTGTTTTTTTTGTTGATTTTGTTTTATTCCATTGCGTTCTCTAGTTTGTATTTTTGCATGTTTTCATTTTTCAGTCGTTTATGTGTTGCCACTTGAAATATTTTATTTATTTTTATTTTGTTGCATTTGTAATTTTTATTTACTATAGTCTTCATTTTTTTATTTAATATTTTTTGCATAGGGTTCTACTTATTATGTGACTACATACACAACCAACAAATAAGTAGTTAATAAGTTATATATATTTTTGTTTCATGTATGTTGGATGTTATTTTTAATTATTTTTTATTTTTTATTATTTTGCTTAGATTTTATTTTTATGTGCATTTTATGGATCTTTAGATAAAAATCAATAACGTTGCAATTTTGTTTTCCAAATTACTGTTTACTAAAAAAAAATCTTAGTAGACAATTCATTCCAATGTAAACACAATGAAACAAACGAAAGAATCCGGAACAGGGCCGGAACAGCGACCATAACTTAATCGTACAATGCCGTCCCTCAAAGGTCATTGGGCACGGGGAAACGTAAGGCCAGGCCAGAAATAGGTGACCCCGTTGACCTTTTCCGTTTAGTGTATTGGTAATCAATATGCAACATTGCAAAGCTGCAGCCAGAAAAAGAATAAACGTCCGCCGTCCGCGGCGCGAAAACTCGTTTCGCGGACGCCTTAAAAAAAAACGTGTGCCGCTGCGTCCTTAATTTTTACGCAACTACGGTCCGTTTGTACGCGAAATTCACATTTTTAAACAAAACGGCGCGAATCGCTTTCGAATCAAATTGAAATTATAAACAAACTTCGACGTTGCTGCGAAATCGGAACGTGTTCTTCTGGGCCGCGTGAACTTGACATCGGCGGCTTAAAAGTCTGGCCTTCACAATGCGGGTCAGTGTCATCTTACTGCGCCACCCGTTCAAAGGACAAGTAGGTGCTCCAATAAATAAGTCGTCGTCGGTGGAAATTCGATATGAGAGGGACGCAGTTTTGATAATCCGGCGAAAAGGAGTATTGTGCATTATTTTCTTCGCAGATATTTTTTTTTTAATTTCGCATTGCCGGATATATTGGTAAATATCGTATCTCGGTTATTTTATGGTTTTAAGTGGGTCATTGGTAAACTCGTGCATCCTTGGATTTTTATCATTTTTACGAGGTTAAAAATTCAAGGGTAAGTATGCATTTTGTTTGTATTTTATCAATATTTTTTTTTAATCTACATAAAAATAATCACAGTTTATCAAAAATTCAAACATGTGATAGAATGTCAACGCGATCAAAATTCATTAAACATCTGTTCCAAAACAAATGCACTGGTAGAAAATATTTTTAATTACACTAATAATACATTAGGCGTTTCACTCTCGTTTGAAATCCTTAGCCGGTCACATCCCATATTGATGCTCCGTTAATGTAATTAATGTTTTGTGTTTTTCTTGTCATATTTTGGTTAATTTTGTTTTTGTACTATTCTTGTGCACTTCGTACTAATTGTTCTTTTGTTGATTGTTTATATTTTTATCCATCCTATAGTTTGAGTTTCTTGCACGTTCTCAATTTGTTTATTACTCGTCTTTTTCGTTGCATATCACTTATTAATTTTTCCTACGGTCGTCGATTATTCCAGACATTTTACGCACTGCTGTTTTGCAGCCCTCTTGCTTTTTTTATTAATTTGTCTTGCTTTCGTCGACTTCTAACCGGTGTTGCAATTACACCGTCGCATAAAAATAACGCCGCGGCTGGGTATTTCTTAATTTGAAACTACTCCTCAAAAACACCAATTATCTCCGCCGACGATAATTAAGTGAAATGAATGCTCGCGCAAAAAGCAGTCGGAGTAAAGACTTGCCTGCGCACGTTGGATTAAAGCGGAGATTAGTTTTTCATTTTAATTAGCATAGACTCGACGAGCGACTCCGCGGCGAAGTGGCGATGACTTTCTACAATAAATCTATTGAATTTCATGAATATTACCTATTATTATGGTCGCAAAAATGGAGCAAGCAATTTATATGGTTTAATAGGACTTTGTAAGTGGGTCGCCTTCGGTATGCGACACTTTTTTATCGCGATTCGTCGTTAATGCCCCGTTATTGAATTGTTTCAAAAAATCCACTTCCCCGTAGACAGCTCGAGATTTATAACTGCATTTGTGTGCCGTAGATACGCGCGCACGTTAAATGTAAAGTGATTATTTAATGTCTTTGTGATTGTGGAAATATCTTCGAGTTCTTTGAACAAAAGAAGTCGGTGACAATCGAATTTAAACGAACCGAATATTTTCATACCAATGCAGACAATTAAAACAAAGCAATTACCTGAAAACAAAGTGAAACAACTGAAATGACAATTAAAGACAGGTGAATATAAAACAAACTAAATTTATTTATTAGAAGCCCAGATGGGTAAATGAAACTATAAAAAGAAAGTGAATGCAAACGAAGCTGTTTAAAAAAAAAATAATGAGGACAAAGCAAAAGTAAATCAAATTAAATCCATAACCCATCCAGCATTTAAAATAATATTAATATGATAATTCGCCGTCTTTAAAACGAATATAAAATATGAAAATAAAACCGAACTAATAAGAAAAAAACCAAATTAAAATGAATGACAATACAAAAAAACATAAACACGTATGATACTACCTATCGTTGGTGTTCAATAGTAAACAAGTACTATAATAAAATGAAAGAAATAGAAACGGTAAGAAATGAAAGAAATGAAAATAAATTAATGCAAATATAATAAACAAGGAAAAAGAAAATTGAAACGAACAAAAGATAAATAAAAACTGAACTAAAATGAAAGCGTACGAGAACCCAAGTAAAAACGTCATAAATACAAGTCAAGTGTTCTGATTAAAAAAGTCAATTAAAACAGTCAAAAAGTAAACAAACGTAAATTTGAAAATTAAAAATATAATGAAGAGAACAAAACAAAAGGCGTGTATAAAAAACATAAATCACACCACTACTGACTTAATCAACTATGCTACACATGAAAGTGAGTCAAGTGTGATGCATAATAATTGTAAAATGTGTACATAAAATATAATTCCGATGGTTCGACAAAAATTTGAGCCGAAAGCTTTAGAACCTGTCACGTGATGATCGAAACAATCTAACTAGAAAGCCACGTGAATGAAAACGAAACGAAACGAAACAATAAAAAATATGTGCGTGCGTGCCAGCATGTGTGTGTGAGAGGGGGAGGGGGCAAATCAAAAGGAAGAAAAACAATTAAAAACTCTAAACTTTGATATAAACTAAATACTCGTAATAATGATAAATGCGACGAACTTAACAATAAACGTAAACGTTACAAAGATTTTCAACTAAATGCAAAAAAATGAAACATTAATAAGGAAACATCAAAGCTGACCAATATAGTACACAACAAAAACATAAACAAGTAAATGGCCGAAAATAAATTAAATTGCAGGCTATTTCCTAATAAATTTCGTGAATATCTCCCACACCGCTAAAAATTGATGGCAAGCATAAATTTAGATATTTTTTCAAATTAAAATTGTTTCCTTCAAATTTTCCAATTTTTTCATAATTTACAAAAAAATTTTAAAATTTTCCAAATTTTTTCAAATTTTTCATTTTTTACATTTTTAAAATTGTTTAAAATTTTTTATTTATTTTTTTTTTCTATTTTACGAATTTTTCCAAATCATCTCAATTATTATTATAATTATAGAAACCAACAAAAATACAAACCCAGTCAAACCGCAATAAACTACAATCGATGCAAACTAATAAATGATATGGACACAAAAATACAAAGTGAACGGACTGAAATAACTGAAATTGCAATTGTATTTCCCTTTTGATTCTCGTGCATATCTCGCACGCTCCCGCTAAAAGTTGATCGCACGTATAAAGTGCGATAATAAATTTGAATTTAGTTATTTTATCGTAAATTTATTTGCTGACTAAGCCAATCTCATTTTTATACTTCATTGTACCTTATAGACATTAATAGCACTATTAGAGTGGTCATTTTTCGTATATATTTATAATCGTTGACTCCTAAGGGTCTTTATATTTATTATATTAATTTTATCTCTGATAAATGATAAATGATCACGTATGTTTATTTTCTCCTTATTCTTTCCTATGAAAGCGTTAACCGAGTTCTATACATTTGGTCGTGTTGGCTCTAGCTCGTGAATAATTTTATGACCTCGTGGAAGCATTTGTTAGATAGGCGTTTATTTCGACTACTTGATTATTATTAATAATCAAATGGATCCAGCAGAATAATTGTCAACTCACCGTTTATCGCCAAACTGATATCATCTCGTCAAATAAAGTGCTTACAACCACAACGTTCTTACAACCACTCAGCGGCAGCACACTCCAAAAGCAATACACACATCATGGCAAAAGCAATGGCAACATTAGCAACATTGGCACCGCATGGAAATATAATAGCACCCTTTATAATACAACCTACACAATACATCGAGTTACTTACAGGGTCCCTTTCGAGGGTCCGCCCGGTCCCACGTTGCCTCTAAGAGCTATCCCCGAATCGGATCGGTCATGTTATCAGCTTTGGACACCTTTACCATTTTCCGGATATCTTCGCATGCGTAGTGTACCTGAAAGATTGCACTTGACGTGCTCGTCGCTCCCCCGTAGAGTTACGGCGGAACCAATGGGCGTCAGCCCCCATGTCACGCCCAAGAATCGCATGGGCGTACTCGACAGGCAACTTTGGATGTTAGCATACCTTGCCTTCTGGACATACAGTTCCAGAATCACTGTTCGCCCAGTACTTCGCGGACAGGTCGAGGTTTGCCGATAACCACGCCTGTTATCGGTTCACCAAGAACAATGGCATGTCACTCGATTCTGACTAAACGATCAGTCGACCCCCAATGCAACGCGAGGGGGGCCTCAATACCTAACTCGCCACAGACACCACAAAGGTGACTGTCAACACAACAATATATATATATATATATATATATATATATATATATATATATATATATATATATATATATATATATATATATATATATAGGTTTTATTTAATGTCATTTGTCATATTAATGTTTATTGCTTGAAAAGGGTTTTCGAAACACCTTTTTGCAAAAAAAACGTGTCGCAATAAACTTTAATATTGCTAACTACCGTTTTGCACAACTCATCACTTCGCACTCACTAACTGCACCACTGCATTCCAGAATACCATTGTCTACACGTGCATCGACTAGTTAAGTTCGCATACCATTAGCAGACCCCTCTCTAGATCTCATGCAATATCTTAGTTATCGCTCAGACGACACCCCTCCACTTAACCCTTAGATAATAATTCATATGCATTTTAGGGAATGTAATTAAATGTTGGAAATATGCATTTCTATAAAAATATCTGCGCTACACATTTAAACAATTTCTTGTCGCATGCCTGGACTCCGGTCCATTTTGTTACTGATTTACGCCGCTTGCTTCGAATCAATGAATTCGTGATCTACAACATTTGTAAGTTTATTTCGCAGTGGATTCTCGTGAATATCTCGTACGCTTTCCGTTAAAAAATAGTCGTCCGTATTATGTACGCTGAAAGGAAGTTGTGCGTTTCTGTTTGTTACAGTACATTACATACCCCCTCTCCCGTTGCTCACGGTCGTAACATTAATCCCTTAATACTGATCGTCATTACTTCGTATGCATGTTTATTTTATACACCGTTAGTTGTGTGTGTCCCATTTAGTTATTTATGGGAATTATTACATGAAACCACTGAAGATTTTTCAATTAATTTTGTGGGGAGAATTGATTTTTTTAATCAACAAAAGTCACTAAAAGTTTGTGTGAGAGTATTATCCTCATCTCGGCGACAATATCACCACACTGTTCTGCAATAACATATATTTACTGCGATCGAGTACGTCGGAACTGTCCAGATTTGTAGAAAATTTATTTCAATGAATGTAATAGAACCGTTTCGCTCTTTCTGGGCTCACCAGACCACCGCACATATATTCTCTGAAGGTGTATCAAGTCATGTGTCGTATTGCCGTATAAACGTCGACGCGTAGTAGAACAGAGGTGGTTTAATGAGCCCAGAAAAACAAAAAAGTCGTTTACACTTTGATTCATCTGTTTATCACAAATTAATTAAGTTCATAAAATATTATTTTAAATTTTACACATATTTGGCTATATAGCACTTTTAAATCCTCCACAAAATTTTGATTTAATTTTTTGATTAACGAATGAATCTATTAAAATAGACGAGTAAATGAAGATAAATTGGACGAACAGATACACACACAGAGACAAAATAAAAAGCCAAATTTCACGATACCAAAGAAAAACAGCTGAAAGCAAATACCCTAATATTAATTAGATGACATTAGACAAAACAAGCTCTGTTGAAATTATCAAACGTACGCAATACAAATGAAAAGCAAAATCAAAGCCTACCAAATTGCATATAAATTTTATCAAAACCAAGCGCAAAATTTAATTTTTTAGGTTTCACTCGTTCTTCATTCAATTTATATTCATTTGTTTTGTTTCATTTAGTTTTGCGTTTCTTTGCTGTCACAACCTACACTATTGTTTTCATAAAACTTTTATGTCAATGTTCGTTTCACCCTGGACACAAAACGACGTGCGAGGCGTGTGCGAGCCATAAACCGACTGACTAATCAGAAAAACCGACAAATTCTCATCGACACCACTATTTCATGGCTCAGTTGAGTAAGTCAAATCAAATTGCACCAAAAAAAGAAAATTGACAATTGAAAAACGATATTTTATTTTATTATTTTACTTTTGTTTCTGTTTAGTTTTTTGGTTTCCATTGATTTTAATTATTTTAGTCAATAAACTGATTGCCACGCCCTAAGTACTTAATTTCGTTCCCTTTCTTTAATTTATTTAGTTAATAAGTCTTGTCGTTGAATTCGATTTGCGTTCATTGCATTTATGTTTTTAATTTTTTTTTTTTCATTTTACTTTCTTTCAATCAATTATGTTCCATATATGTTCTGTTTGGATTATCATTTCAATGTATAGCAGTTGCATATGAAACGAAAAATAAAAACAAGACGAACTGAAACTAAAGGATTGTTAATCAAAAAAAAAAAGAAAAAGACATGGCAATAAAATTAACCATGAAGTAAAATGAAATAAGTACACACAACAAAAGAACGTCGAGGACATAAGTCAAAACCAATCGAAATTAAAACAAAATCTGAAGACGACCAAACTAAAACCGAGAAATGCGAAAAATAAAAATTTAAATATCCAACATTAAGCATAATTTGCATATTTAAAATCATTATCGGCCATTACACATTAATTAAGGCCATTTCCATAAACTCGATTGATGCATTGATTGTGCATAAAAACCCGTTTGAATGACCACATTAATAACGGCGCAATTTGCCTTATATGTCCTTTCCCAACCATTTTTTATACATTAAACTGCAATTATTCCCTACACCCAAGACAACTTATAAGTCATATGATATGGTTCGACTCGTTTAAATCCAAACATAACAACGTAATCACTGCATAAATCGTGTTATAATCTCGTTGGTTGTGCCTTCGCCACAAAAAAAATGCATATTTACAAATTAATTATCGCGCTGATGGTGCGAAAGCATCTTGTTGATTGAATAAGCAATAACAGACACACTTCGACCTAAACAATTCTGTTATGATGGTAAATTACTAGCGAGATTTATCGCTAAAATAATTTAACAAGTCGTACACAGCAAGAAAAACAACGCTGGGCTGTAATAACGTCATAGATTTTATTATATTTAAATTTAAATCTAATTTGTGGAAAGTTGAACCAACTTCACTTTCTGCTAATATTTGTAGACAGAAATAAGGTGCGAGAATATCGAAAATAGCGATGATTAAATTATGCTAATCGACGTGGTCGTCATTACCCACCGTGCCTTTCTTCTCGAATTTAAATGAGCGAAATTCTCTAATTAACATTTTCGTCCCGACGACATTCACTCATTAACGCCGTTTTCATCGACACGTCGGAATGTAGATTCTTAATTGGCGATATCTTCGTCGAAACAATCGCGCATATTGACGTGAATACATCAAGTGGTATTCGCGTGTATCTTATGATGATGAATAATGGATATCAAGGTCAGATTGTGGGAAATATTTTTCCGGCTACTGTTCAAATTCAATGAAACCGTTCGCGTTCGACTCACTGTTAATTTTATGCTAAACATGACGATCCTTGACAGCTCAGATGTGGGCAACGAGTTTCTCGTTATGTAAAACAAGTTCTGTAATAAAAACTATATTATGTTGATTTTTTTGTATTAGGACGTCCATAATTTTCATATATATCTCAATCTTGTTTTGCTGTTATTTATTTTAATCTAATTTTTATATTTACATATTATATTTGATAATGAATAATGAAATTACAAACAACCAAGACATGAACGAAGACCACAATAATAATAATGACAATTAACCGAATATAGAAAGAATCGTAAAATTAAAAAAAAAATGAAAAATCGATGGGAAATTGAATATAAAAACAAAATCCAATTAATATGGAAGGCACATAATAGGTTAGGTTGGGTTTGATTTTAGTTTGTTTCCTTGTATTTTAATGTTTTTACTTTCCGTCAGTGTGTGACTTTTGTTGCCCTTTATAGTATATTAAACTGGGTTATTAAACTGTTTATATTATATTTACTTCATTTAATTTTTAAATTTTCATCTTTTTTATTTCGCTAATGTTGGTGCTTATCTGCTATATTTCATTGTGTTTTTCTTCCATTCACTTTACAACACGAGTAAAATGAAATGAGAAAAATAAACTTAATACATTAAAAAAGTAATGCACACCATGATTCAAAAATTCATTAAAAACCAATTGGACGAAAACCAATTGAAACTGGTAAACAAAACCGAATGAAAATGGTTGGTGTGTGGAGTGAAGAAAATGAAATACTAGAAGAAAAATCACGATGCCAATGCTGAAATAATTCTAAACCTTGAGACGATGATGGGAAAATAAAATGAAAAAGCAAACATATTAATAAACCCCCATAGTATGAAATGACCATTGATTCGGTTGGGTTTAGTTTTCTTTCAGTTTCTTGAATTTTTACTTTTGTCTTTTATGAACGTTTCATTTACGGTGCTTTTTATGAAATATTACCTTTTTCTTTTCCACTTGCTTTGAATTGTATTTCAGTAGTTCATTTCGACGATCATATTTTGTGCCATTGGACGAAATCAAATAATCGAACAGAACTAAAATAAAATAAGTCGAAAAGAAAACCAATGATGATATATTATAAAAGCATCACAAATTAGATATCGAAAATGCGGAAAATATAACAATAAAAGCATAGGAAACTTAACGAAATGTGAACCCAACCCAACCCAATCATTCACTCTCTTTTGCTTTTATCATCTTTGTTTTGTTTTTATTATTACATATTCGTTTCCTTACTTTGGTCTTGTGTTTGTTTGCTGATTTCGTAAAATTTCGTGAATATGTTACATTTCCTTGTCTATACAGGTCACTATTTTCTTCATCATTTCATTGTTGGATTGCAATTTTTGCTCGAGAAACGAAGAAAATACCAACCATGTTAGGAGTGAAGAAAATCGACACAAAAATCATAAAAACTATCGGATAAGCAATTGAAAAAAAGCCTTGAAGAAATGAAATAAAAATAAAATAAAATGGAAAAATAAAAAATTCATCAATCCACATAATGAGGAAAATCCATTGAACGGTTGAGTTTGATTTTCGTGTGTTTTCTCGAATTTTCATTATTAGTTTCAATCAGCGCCTAACTATCGTTGCATTTTTCTACGATATTTGCTCTTGTGTTTTCTTTTGACCTTTTTAAAAGTTGTCACTTCGTTTAGGTAACTTTATTTCGTTCAATTTAATTTCCTTTAGTATTGATCGAGCAATAAAGTTGAATATGGCGCCAAATTACACAATGTTGCTGTTTCAAGGCCGACTTTAAACGCTAGAGTACGTCTAGCGTTTACTGGATAAAGTAGGAAAAATTATACAAATAAGTTAATTAAAGTATTCGGCCAGCATTTAATCAAATACGAGTACAACTCAAAAAATTATTAATCGATCAAAAAAATTCAAATTTAAAAATAGCCTCGCAAATACAAAGAGCACGCACAAAATAATTTGCTTGTGAATCACATATAAAACATTTTGTACTATTGCATTAATTGAAATCATTAGTGAAAATGAAATAATTAATTAAACTGGAAAAAACTAAATAAACTAACCTGACCAATGTTCAATTCGCATCAACGCAAATGTAATTACTAACTGCGTAGATCAAACCAATACATAACAATGCAACCACTCGCCATTGTCATTAAAAAACAAATTAATAATACATTAATCTGACCTTGAAAACAAGGCCAATGTAAAAAGGCGTAAATCTCAAATCTATGTAATAATAATAATATATTTATTCATCAACGCCATTAAACTATTACTAAGTAAAAGTAAACTCTAGCAAGCACCAAAATAAAATTAAGCGCCAACCTCAAAGACCACTGCTACAAGGAATACAACATTGAACAGATTAAGTACATAATTTGATCAAAGGTTAATCTAAAACTATATGATTAAAAAATCTAATGATTAGTTCACTAGATGAAACATTTTTTTAATGGAAAAAAAAAATGTGCAGGTTATAAAAATAATGCAGCAACCAAGACCGCAATGAATATCATATGAAACTACAACTAATGCTAATAATAAGTGAAGAATATCATGTGAAAATACAACAAAACCAATACAATGGAGAAACAATGACAAATAAAACAATAAAGGAAAGAAATTACGCAGCCCGCAACGTATGGAGGGGTAATTGGAACGTTGGCTTGAGTTGAGTTAGGTGTTGGGTTCGGTTGAATTGGGTTGGGTTAGGTCGAGTTGGGTGGCATCGGAAAGAATAGACACACAGTATTGTAAACATATCCTACAAATGTGAAAAATCAGTACGGGCAAAATTACAGAACTGGAAAAAGATCCAAATGATAAAAAGAAGAAGAAAAATAGTGAGAATCAATAGAAAGCAAATGAAGATTAAAAGTAAAACAAACACAAATTAAAAAATGATAAAATATATTAAAAAATAAAAATAGTTATGCACAAAACATAATGCATAATATAATTTAAAAATATAAGAAAGAACCATTCAACGTCAATTGTAACGTAAATTGAAACAAAGTAAAATTTAAAATATATATGAAATACTCGCAAACGGAAACGGGATCAATTAGAAAAATTAACACCAAACTGAAAAAATAAAATGAAAATTAAAAAACTAACAGGCAAACAAACTACTAAAGAACATTTAAAAATCTAGATCTAAAACTATTGGTGTTAGTCGATAAAGTAGATAATCGTAGAACGTCAAATTCAATGCCGGTAAAGTAGAGATCATGTAAAGAGGAGGCGTCGAATTTCATGCAAGTAAATTAATGCCCTGGATGAAGTCGCTGAAATTGAGCCCTGGACAGAAACATAACATCGATAAACACCTCGAAAATCCATCTGTCCATGCGGCAGTAGACTGGTGTGTCGGTAATTTGCTCTGCCTGTAGGTGTATTTAGATATAAAACAAATATAAAACTCTTGGTGTATCCGCAAACCTAGTCGATAAAGTAGTAAGTAGCGAATACAACGCCGATAAAGTAGGGACCCCAGCCCTATTCCGGTCAACTTCATGTAGGTAAATCAATATCCAAGCTCAATTCGATGAAACTTTTTCATGTTGGTGCCATGTCGGTAAAGCAGAGCCTTGAACGGAAATCGATGTTTGTGTGTATATCGATCTCTGGCTGTCAGTAGACTGCTTTGTCTAGTGACAAGTTTGAGTATTAACGCCATCTAGACGCCAATATCCCTACACTCAGAGGATGTATATGTGGTGGTCTGACGAGCTCAGAGAGATCGAAACAACTTTCATTACATTAATACATATGTTCGCTGAAACTTATTTTCAACTAAAAGTGCCACAAAAACCAGCTGAAACACACTGCCGACAATTCTACATTTGAAAAAAATTTTGAAATGTAAAAAAACTGTTCTTTTTGTATTATTTTTTTCTCCACTTACGTAATTTCTATAATATGCCATGAATCATTTTTGTTAATACAGATATTGCAAATGTTGATTTGATTGACTTCACGTGATAGTGAAGATGTATAAACTGTCGAAATTACAAATATCCAACACTTTCACAAAATAGTTAGGCAAATATATGTAGCTTGGATGTAAAAAAAAACAGCAGCGATATATACAATAAATTGAACAGTTACACTATTTATTTACAGCATTTACTTGGAACATGAACAATTGGGTTGAAATTGTTAGAAAACTAGCAAAGGAATTAAAACAACTTGAGTTGTAAAACGAAATTAAACAACAAAGTTGAAAATATGTGACTTGAGCGCAATGTCAGAAATATCAGATTGCTTTCAAATTGTGAACCATTAAGTTTTACAAATACAAACTCAAACTAGCAGCAAACAGTGAATGGTTAATTTCGTTATCAAAAGTTATATTAAATTAAAGATACAAGCTTCCAATGATACATTATATCGATGAAATGGCTTATTAGTAGCGCCTTCCGTTTCTATGCTTCTTTGATTATTTTTATTCTTTGGGGCAATCGTCACTGATTCGTTTTTTGTTTCTCGTCGATATTTCAATTGATTTGTTTTTCTTGCATTTACAATTTTTTAATATCCGTCACAAAAAATATATTATTACTGTGACTAATAGTAATTCGTTCGTTTTACTTTTAGTATTTCTGGATTTATCTAGCTCTCCATTTTACAACTGTAAACGTAATGCATTTAATTTACTTTATTTGTTTATTTTACAATTAATATGTCATTTAGATCTAATTGTGTATATGAACTATTGCAATCGTACACCACATATCCCTGTCGGTGTGTTGTATTTATTGTGCGTAGAACTAAAGTCGAATTATTTGTAGTCGTATGATGTTGGGTCCCGTATGAAAGGTCTACAGGACCAGAACAATAAAAGATGGAAGATGGGGCGATACGTTGTTTTGATTTTAGATTTTTATTTTGAATCGTCATTCAATTTTATTGTAAATTTGAAAGGTGTACGTTGGACGCCACTTATTAGAATAACAACGAATGTCTTTGAAATAGTTTCTCAAATGCTTTACGTCAAAATATTGTAATTTTATTTAACATTATGATTAGGTTGAGTTGGGTTGATTTCAAACCAACTCAAGCCAATTAAGGTAATTAGGTGAGTTAGGTTGAATAATAATTTAAAGTGGAAGCTACCCTAACAGTGTTAAGTTCAAATTGAATTTAATCGAAATTGCGTCTTGTCAATTGAGCTCAGTTTCGACTAACTGAAATCAAATATTCTCACTTGGTTATTCACTGCATTCGTTGCACACTCTCTTTCCACAAATATGCGCATTTGTATCCTTCTAAATAAACTTTTTGCAAAACGTCTAGAAAATTGACTTAATTAAAAATGTAATTGGAGCAAATTTGAACTATTTAATGCTACATGTAATAATAGACAAATAGCCGGTGTGTCGCTTTATACGCAATGCAAATTTGTATACGTTTGAGTAGCTCAGCTGCATTTACAGTTACGTTCTTTTTTTCACCTGCAATTATAATATCCCGTGATTTAAAAACGTTTCTCAATTGTTTTTGTAACACAACCAACATGATTGTTAATCGAAACGTAACGCGATGAAGGGAACGTGTAATTTATACCGCAACGTACGAGTAGAAAACGACAGAAAAACTCAAGTCCGGATCGAATGAAAGTGTCAACCGATAAAAGTGGAAAATGCGGGAAAACTTTCACTCCTTACGTGCCTCGATTACTAATTACTTCCACCGATTAGACGCGAGTTCGCTTCGCAAATTTGCAATAAACAACGCGGCGTAATTGGATACGTATACGGACACGTTGTAGAAAATGATTGCAATGGAACGTGCAATTGGATAAAATAGTTAAATCCAACTCCACCCGACCTGACCCAACCCAACGTACGAGTTGGTCGTAAATATTGTTCTTTTTTCTCGGGTGAACTGTCCAGGTACGGTTATTGAATCGTAAAAGCGTTTTTCTGGCACGCGAACTAAAAATGAAAGGTTTATTTCGACGTTGATGGTTCGCGCATGAGTATTCGAAATAATTGTGTAGCTATTACATTATATAAAATATTATTGAAAAATGATTAGCATTGTTGAAGGACTGTTACGTTTGCGTATAATTATCCGCTATTAACTTGAAATTCTATATATAAATTTAATGTGATATTTACTGAAGTTTAACATTTTCAAGTTTTTCTTAGTTTTTCTTCTCGACGATTTGAACCGATCGTCAATGTTACAATTCTATGAATTTTTCGTTCAAAGTCTTCGAATTTGGTTCGATTGTGGAAGAGAAACGAGGCTATAGACAATTTAAGAAATATCAAAATTTATTTGGGCTTAGTTGTTACAAAATTACATTTTTTTACTATTTTTGCCTACTGAACTTTTAAACTTAAATGTAATGTGTTTAGAATTGCTTGGGGGGTCTGTGCTGAAAAATTTTTGTTTCACCCTACTTAAACCCAATTGTAAAGCAAACCTGATTTAGTCGAAATGCCATCTTGGGTTTATCCTATACAAGGCGTCAATCTGAGTAGATACTTCCAGTCACTTTATGTCAAGCCCGTTTGTTGGACCATGGGTAAACCCTATTTTATAATACTGGTTTAAAAAAATAGACGTGAAGTATAACAACCCAAACCAACCAAAGCCAAGCCAACATCTACATGCTTAATTGTCACTAACATTTTTGGGTAATAAATTCCACTACTGACATAAACCCAAGGTGAATCAAAAATCCAAAACGCATTGCTACATAAATCCAGTCGTAAATCTAAATAAATTTAGTCAAAAACATGTAGAGTTTATCGTCGACAAGCCACAATTACACGTAGATAATTTCCAAGAAAACTTTGGGGTCAAACAAAATGATTTAGTGTAAACCCATCGTTAAAATTACGCTAAAAAACTTGGCGAACTTCACAAACCGTATCTAACAAAACTCAATTGAATTAAGCACAATTTCACTATCAAACATTTTTAGGTATCGTTGCAGTAAATTTATAAATATGTACTTTGGGTTCAGAGTGCCTTGCGATGAAATATATAAATATATACGAGAGTGTATTCGCCATTATTAATCCCAAGGTCACGCAGAAACCCAAAATACTTTTGTTACTTAAATCCAGGATTAATGCAAAACTAATTCTGTCGATAATCCATGTTATGTTTATTTAGCGAAGATAATCTTTCTTGTCATAACTAAACAAAATGTTTGCGCCACTGGTTTGAACCTAATAGGAAATCCAATCAAATGCAAAATGTACGTGTTTAGTTGTCAAACATATTGTTGGGTATCTTCGCGTAATAAACTCCAAAATATGTATTTTGGGTTGGGTTGGGTTACGATCGGGTATATTGCAATGATGTATTAAAAAAAACTTTATTGGCATGTTCACATTCTACATCTCGTTTAAAACTCCCTTAATCTGGGCCCTTTTTTCTTTTCCTTAGTTCTTTCTTCCTCCTATTGTTCTAGTTCCCTCCCCGTCTTCTCCAATCTTTCCTTTCCTATTTTCATCTTCTTTCAATTTTATTTCCTTGCATTCTCCTACCCAATGTCCCCATTATTAACACCTTCTCCATAGAAACTACACACCCTGTATTTCTTTTCCATCCACTACTTAGTAACTTTCTTTTCGCTTCCGCGCCTGAACTTTCCTAGTGTTTCTTCGTCTTCTAGAACAAAATCTCCCTCCGCCTTAGTATCTTTCTTTATCCTCCCCTCTACTTTAACTCTTTACCCTACATTTTTCCCATTTAGATAGTTCTCTTTTCTTGCTCCCATTTTTTCTTAGCTCCTCCAAATACCTTCTCAACTAGGCTCCCCCCGCTGTTATCTCATACTTTACTGCCATTTTCCCAACCCAACCCAACTTCACTTCATGTCTCCTGTCTAACTAGATAGTCTGGCGTTGATCTCTCCATATTCAGTCAAATTATTTTTATTTGTCTTAGGTGTACCCCCTGTCCAACCTTTTCTTTTCCTTCCAAAGCCACACTGATGTACACTCCGTACATCATAATCCTCTGTATATATACATTCCATAACTTCATAACCTCCTTCCCCACAAATTCCTCCTCGATCGTTCCTTCGCAATGTGTCATGATATATTAAAAAATACACGGAGTTGCATTGCGCCACGTGGCACATAAACCCAAAACAGTTTGTTACATAACCACAGTCGTAAAGCTAAACTAATTTTGTCGAAAATCCACGCCGGATTTAGCGTCGAGAAGACTTCACTCTCCGTCGATAATATCTAAACACATTTGATACCCTACGAAAGATAAAGATTATAAACGGTGTATATCTGAATCAATTCAACCCAATCCAACCCCTACATCCACGTCTCCAATTGTCAAAAACGTTGGGTATTTTCGCGTAATATCCTCGTAGTTATTCGAAAATCCCTATTGGGTTTAGCGTCTGATTGGGCAGTTTTGAAGCATTAAAAGTTAACCCAATTTTTGCACGACTCGTGTGAACCCAATCGAAAATTCAAGGCCATTAAAAAGCAAAATTGGTTTATGCAATCAGTATACCCAATCCATACCACAACAAAATGTTTGTGTATAATTTGTGAAATCTTTGTTTGAGTATTTTCTCGTAATAAATTCCTAAACATATAAGTTAATTTTCACAAATTAAAAAAATACGTGGGTACCAATCATTCGTCTTACACTCAATGTTGCCCGGAAGCACAGGACAAAAATTGGGTTTAATTGCAGAGAAATTTGCTTAATACGTTACAACATTCATTTGGGTATAGCATTCTATGTGATGCTATCAGCAATATCTGCATACAAACCCAACTTTAGCCTACTATCCGATGGAAACTTAAAAATTAACTCGTTTGAAAAATTTGTTGTAAAATTACACATAATTACACATTGGGCGTTGCTTGCTTTAATGCATTTTGGGCAGCGTTTTCAAACATTTTCTTTTGCAAAAATCGCGCAAAATAAATCATTAGCAAAAAATGCAAAAACAAATTAAATTACAATTTTGTGTACAACAAAGTAGACTCAAACCTAACTCAAACTCTTCGATAAAAGTGCAAAAATGAATATAAAATATGTAAAAGTATCGATAAGGTGTTAAAGAAGACGAAATAAATCAACAATAACATCGCAGGAAGCAAGAACAAAAACAAAAAAATATGATGAAAATAAATGTAAACAAAACAAGAATTGGAAACATTAAATCAAACACAAATCAAATCAAAATCAATATCGAAAGTAACTAAAGTGCGCTAGAAAATTGCGACATTAAACAAAATAATCACGTATACTAAAATAGAAAATATTCTACTTTCTACTAATTTGTACTAAACCAGTTATTCCTTCCAATAGTTCGGAGGCAGGGTCGCCATGTAATAAACTAACGGTTAGGTGACGGTGTAATTGGAATAAAATTGCGATGCGTTGGGGTTTGTTTATTGATAAGTTAAAGGTGTGCCATCGAATTTCGACCTGTCTACCACTTTGAACTAACACTGTTATGAAAGTGGCGATAGAATATATGATATGTTATACTTGCCTACATAAACAGCCCTAACTTAGGCCCTATAAATATCCGTAACCCATTGTGTACTATTACTAATTGGAAATGACCACTACACCTCTCACCTAAAAGAAAATTATTCATTTATTTATATTCAAATCATCTTAGTTCTGACAATAAAGATTTTAATACGTCCAATACACCGTTTGACCCAGCAGTCTTGTTTCTCTTCTTATTTTCGTATAGACAAATATTTACAAAGATCGTAACATATCATATTTACTTAATTATAGCTAGTGCCCATCATAGACGTTTCTTTTCCTTTAATTTTTTTTTAATTCGATTCACATCGGTGTTCTTCCAGAATTTAATCGTTGTAATAATTGTCAAAGTTCGTTTATAATATTGAATATTTTACTCGGCAGGTTATATTGTTTGTCCAATTTTTGCATTCTATAATTTGTTTCAATACTCAATCCAACCTAACCCAACCCAACCCAACTTAATACCCTAGATGTTACGAACTAAAAGGGTACATTTTATGGCACATTCATGGGATTACATAATTAATTTGCTTATCTAGGCAGGTGGTATATTTGCACGTACGAGTGACTTAATTATAATTCACATAGGCGCGATTGGCACTGACCTTATACGAACCGAAGCGAGCGAACGGATGTTTCGAAGTAACTTGTTGTTACACCGATCGAACGGGTTCGGTAATCAGTTTTAAACTCCCTTCGCATCTCTTGCATTCGATTTATATACAACCCAATCCAATACAACCCAACGCAATCCGAACCAAACCAATACAACCCAACAGAAGAAAACGACTAAGAGTGTTACGTCCACGTATTATTTCATGGTCGTACATCGACATTAGGCCACAAACGGTGCCATAATTCGATAAATTTTATGAAAATGCAGTAGCTACCGCTATGACAAATATGAAATAGCGAACATCTAATCATTTTATTGTAAAAGGAATGAGGAGTCATTTTTGTTTCTTTCGCCCTTCTTTGTTTTCTAAAAAACGATAAAGATTATAATTTAAAAAGTGAAAAAAGGGAAGAAAATCAAACAAGTTTAGAATAGCACAACATAAATGAAAACTGAAAACTAATTTAAAAAAACAATTAAATGAAAATAAAAGTAACGAAATTAAGTTATTTAAAAAAAAAACAGAAAAAATATAACGAAAAAACTATTTTTACAATAGATTAAATTGAAATTTCCAGAAAATCGGACGCACCTCCAGCAAAGTATCAATGACGTTGCAGCGGTTAGGACGTGACTCATAAAATATTCGCATAAAAATATAACAAACATTCATCCAAGCGCGCAGTATCTTAACCTCGTTGACTCATCGAAAATAAACATTTGATAAACAAATAAAATGTGAATGTTGTTTTGACGTTTAACAATAAGCACGCAGCAGATTTCCATTTTAAAAAGCGCCCGAAAAGGATACATCTCATGAGGTTGGAAAACATTTTTAATGCTAACGTATACAAGGTGATCAAGAAATTTGAAAAACTGAACAATTTAGAAAACAATTACTAAAATAATTGAAAATAATTTAAGTGTTTAAACAAACAAAAAAATAATAATAACCAAAATATAAATAAAACACGACGAACCCTAATAACGAAATGGAACCAAAATAAATAAAAATAAAACCGAAATAACGAAAATTATTAACATGAAATTAAGTAATAATAACTATAGCTTAAATTAAAGTTACATAAAACTAAAGGTAGTGTTTATGACGCCAATTTAATTGCTGCTTGTCATTAACATTACGTCGGCCCCATTCAAGTTGTTACTCACCGGGTGCATCTTGCACCATCGCATTACCGTGCTTTCGACCATATTCAAGGAAATAACACTGAAACCCTTTTGCAGGTGACATTTTAAATACTAAAATTGACCTAATTGCCTTCGCAAGCATTTACACGAAGTATTATAGGCATCGAAACTACGATTCGCGTCCAAGAAGCCTTAAAATCAATCATGTCAAGGGAGAGAAAATCAATACGTCGCATTTATAACACAAACAAAACAATCAGCCGCAAGATGTCCCATCTCGTTAAATTCATTGCCTATAAACGGCGCCGAAACTCGATGACTTGAAAATATGCACAACGCGACCTGCGATCTAAATCAAAACCAATTGGACACTTAGCCGTAATAGAAACAATGCACGGCTCCTTTAATGGAGTTATTAACCCAATTCGACGTAGAAATATTTACCGCACGTGACGGTCGCACGGCTCGCTTGAATTTTAATAGTCGACTCTGCACGTGGTCTCCGCGTCTAAATCGGTAAACTCCGAGGTGGCGCGGCGGCCGTTCGAGCTTTTTAGGGAGGAATGCGAGAAACTTCTTGAGGATAGTTGGCGCGATACGAAATTCGATTTTTATGCCACCGGCCGGTTTACCTTGGAGAAGTATTTCAATGTAGGTAACATGTGGATTGCGACGTGGGTATGTTGGCACGGTTTTGTGAAACGAAAACGCGTATCAGTGTTATGAAATAATGGTAATGAAGAGTTTCCTAATTTTTAACGACGTAATTCATATGGTTGTTTTTATTAATTGGCGACGTTTCTTCCTTCTTACATTTTTGTGTAGTATTAATTGAATTGTTACCAGTTTCTTGCTATTTGATTTATTTATTTCAAGTTATTCCATTGTTTGTCTGCGTCTCATTTCTTTTTTTATTATTTGCACTTTATCGTGAAACGACGTATATTCTTACATATATTGTTTGGGTTGAGATGTTTGAATAATAAATTTCGAATACCTTGTTTGAGTCCAATGCCATTGAAGGTCATAAAATATTTGAACAACCTATTCGAAAATTTACAACCATTGAACCCAAAAGTACCTGTACCAGAAATGCAAATTTTGTTTGGGGTTAACGATCATAAAATTTTATACTTTTTTTTGGCATCTTGGTTTTTAAATATCTATTTGGATTTAGAGCTATTTTCGGGGCAGCATCAAAAATACTTAACTACTTCGAAATCCAAACCGTAAAATCCAACCCGGTATTAAATTACACATTTACTAAGTTATAATAAACCGTTGCGCCCAATAAACCGAAAATATAAAAAAAAAAACATTTTTTAACAGAATGTAAAAATAAAGATCACCATATTGGGTTGAGTTGGGTTGGGTTATATGGGGTTGATTGAACCTTATCTGAAACCCAAATCAATCCATATTTATTGCAGGTTTAACTGACCTGAATTTAGCAATTTTCGCCTAACATAACTATTAACCGAAACCCAACCGAAGAAAAGGAATAGTTATTTACAGTCGAATGCGGGAAGTTCAATTTTACAGCGCGACGGCTTCGTTTGAGGCACGAGCCCGAAGGGCCAGTGCCTTATTTGCCGAAGTGCTGTAAAATAACTTAACGCATGAGATTGTATTAAATTTTTTGGCCGATAATTTTATTTTAAATTAATAAGTCATCTTTTTATACCTATATATTTTATTTATTCAAGTTGGCATCATTGCATTGTGACAGGCATGATATGACATGACAGATTTGAATTTGTTACATTTAAATAATTATATAAAAGTTAATTGTTATTAGGTAGATAGGTACATTTATTATTAGCTATTTATAATCGAATGTAGGAAATTGCATTTTGCTGCATGAAGTTTATATCTTAAACACGATGCCCAGCGGAGTGTTTGGACTAATTTAATATTAAATTAATATTTAAATTTTGTGTATTTTGTTATACTTACTGAATTAAAAATTAATATATCTCGTTCTCCTGAACATCGGCTTCATGATTTCAAAATTGTGTATTTTTCCTACATCTCTGGAGTTTAAAAGGATTATTTACTTTACCACATACTATGCGGGAAAACGCTCAGTCGTCGTAAAAATGAAGTTACATGTGACATGAACGGTGCATAGTTCCAATGTTTACATCTCAGGAGGCCAAAAATAAATTTATTTTATCGAACACGACCCAATCGAGCTCGATCTAACCCAACACAACTTAATCCGAGCCAATCCAAGCCAACATGACCAGTTGAACCCGATCCAACCATACCCAACGCAACTTAACCCAATCCAACCCAACCGAAAAGTTTTCGACATATAATAAAGTAAAAATTACTTTTCATGTATGTCAGGAAAAAAAACAAATCTGTAAATATTAATTGTGAATGACCATTTATTCGATTAATTTCATTGTCATTATATGAATGGAAAATAAATGGAACGATTTGAATTTAGCTGTAGTTCTAAAGTAGCTTCATCTGAGACGAACTTTTGGAACACTCGCCATCTGATTGGCAGTTATTCGTACAGCTAACTTAGTTATAATGGCGACTAGAAAGTTGATTAAAATAGCATTGGAATATTTCACAGCAATTGGTAGTTATTCGTACAGCTAACTTAGTTATAATGGCGACTAGAAAGTTGATTAAAATAGCATTGGAATATTTCACAGCAATTGGTATTTACATTTAAAATATTTAAACTAATAAAAATCAAGTGGTCGTAAATCAGGGAACGTGCAGGTCAAGTCTTGATTCTGTTTCGATTTTATTGGTTTTCTTTTTGTTTGCATTTCATTACATATTAAGAAATATTTTTTTGCGAGCCAAATGGCCGACTCTATAATCTAACAAAATTACCAAGCATGTCAAAATTTTGTGTGAATATATTAACTCCATCTATATATATATATATATATATATATATATATATATATATATATATATTGTCAATAGGCCTTATACTCGAGCTGCTATGTCATCACAGATGTTTACTTTGACCGACTAAATCGTCAAAGCGGGCTTCCGTGTTGACGGCCGCAAAGCACTTACAACTTTCGACGGTAACCGACTTAGTCGATCAAAGTAGACCTCTGTGATCACATAGCAGCTCGAATTTGAGGATACTGACATCTAACAGGCGTCAGTACATTCACACAAACTTTTCGTAAGTGATGTTTTCATGACTAAAATGTTGGTGATCTGATGAGTCCTGGAGGACGAAGCAACTGTGTCAGGTCATACACCGGCTGAAATTTATTTTCTTATCAAAATTTATATATGTATAAATAGTAAACATTGTTTACGTTGTGTAAAAATAATATAAATGTCAGCTATTAGCTACTATGCTAAAACCGCTAAATTTGTAAAAAAACCAAATTGTGAATTCTAAAAACACCAAACTTCATAAACTTCTGAAATATTTCAAAATCGTTTCGAATTCAAGAAATAAAAATGTTAATAGATTAAATTTGCTGAAGCTGTTAATCTATATTTAAAAAAATATATTTCTGAGAAAAATGAGAAATCTATGAAATTTCTTTCAAATCGAAAACTGTATAAAATGTTGGAAACATCAAAATTTTCACTAACGTCAATGGTGCAAAATTGTAATTGAACTGTTGAAATTAGGGAATGGAAAGGTACAAAAAAAGCATTGGATCACATCTCGAAAAGTGTTAAAATTGTAAAAAACACAAATTTGATAAAAATTCATAAAATAGACAAACTTGAAACTGAAATATTGAAAAAATTATCGAAATTTCAGATGGATTGCAAAATTGTGACCAAAAAATCAAAAATGGAAAAATATAAAAATTGAAAAAATGCTAAAATGGTCTAAAATAAAAATATGACAAAATTATACAATCCAAAAATGCAATAAATATAATATAATAAACAAAATACTTTCAAACTATTGAATAAAATTAAAAAAAAATAAAATTGTAAATAAATTTAAATTAAAAATAAACGTTAAAACTTTCTATGGCATTTCAAAAATTGTCTAAAATTTAAAAACAAAATAACATTTTGAAACATCGATAAATTGTCTACAATTCAAAAATATTACCAAGTAATTGCTGCAAAAAAATCAAAGTTGATAAAAAGTAATAAAACTGTCTAAAATTTATCAAAAGAAATACTTAGCAAAGCATACATGCTATAAAATATAAACGTTGTGTAAAATTCATAAAACAATAGTTATAATATAATTATTGAATAATTATGTTGGAAAAATTGATAAGATAAGATACAACAAAAAAATATATATAAAAATTTCTAAAACATTTCAAAACTTTTATAAACCACAAACATAAGTTGACAATGTCATTGCAAAATTATGGAAAATGACAAACAACTTACTACGTAAAATGCAAAAAATGTCGAACTTTCCAATATCACCAAAAGTAAAAGTTGCGTGAATTCTGAAAATGTTCTAAAATTTCAAATTGTGAAAAATTTATTTATTTACCAAAATGCAGAACAATGTCAAAATTGTAAATAAATTAAAATGGCAATTCAAAACAATTTAAAACTTTCTGTGATATTTCTAGGTTATCTAAAACAAATTTTTTGAATCAATTGTCCAAAATTCAAAAAAAAAACATAATTTCAAAATTAGTTCAGATTTTCGAAAACGTCAAAAATGCAGAACTGTCAAAATATAAGAAACTTGTAAAAAATCAATCAGTCTGATTTTGAGAATGTGCAATTGCGTAAAATTGAAATTTTTATAATTTTAAAAAATGTATTTATTTCAAAAAATGCCACAGATGAAATTGCTCGAAATGTCAGACGACAAATAATCAAAAAGTGTTCAAAAATTCACAATTGTAAAAACTTTGTGGCGATAAATTTAAAATATTGTCAAAATTTATTTAAAAATTGCATAATATTTAAAACAGACTAAAATGCAATTCACGGAAAATTTTTAAATATGCCCACTTTCATATGAAATACACCACCCATTAAGAATTAGACTACAATTTTGAAACTTCGGTAAAATAATGCTTTATTATCAACTAAGAAACGATGAAAGTTTAGTTGAAAAACACAAAACACAAAATTAACATTTTTCAAGAAAAAGCTAGTAATGGGTTGCATCCCCACGCGTGTGGATCAACCAAGTGGTCGATGTCCTCCTGGGGTATCTCGTTCCATGCAACCTCTAGATGTTGTCGAAGTTCATTCAGATTTTCAGGAGGCATGGGTACTTGTCTTAGTCTCCGATCCATCGTATCCCAGACATGTTCAATCGGCGACAAGTCCGGTGATCGTGCAGGGTAGGGCAAAATCTGCAATTCAACCTGTTCCAGGAACCTTCTTGTAACCACAGCAGTATGAGGTCTGGCATTATCCTTTTGGAAAGTGGCATTCTGCAACGTCTGCATGAAAGGTACTAACACGTTATCGATGTAATGACGTGCGTTTAATGTGCCTGGAATGAACGTAAGGGGTGACCTTCGTCCAGCACATATCACCCCCCAAACTATAACTCCAACACGTTGTCGATGTAATGATGTGCGTTTAATGTGCCTGGAATGAACGTAAGGGGTGACCCAGCACATATCACCTCCAAACCATAACCCCAGGTGTTAAGGCTGTGTGTCGTCTTTGAACGAACTCCAAATTCCGTCTTTCACCCATAAACAAAACCCTGATTCATCACTGAAGACGATGTCATTTCCATTGATGAACCAACCCTTGCCGTCCTTGACACCATGCAAGTGTGGCTGCTTTGTGGGGAGGTGTTAATGGAAGCCGAAGGTAAGGACGATATGAATCAAGCCCAAAGAAAGAAAACAGTTGCCATCGACAAGTGTCGGTTCAAAGCTCTCGTCCAATCTACAGCAATCGACCTTGTTGTTTGAAATCGATCCATGTTAACCATCCGCGCCTCTTAATACCTTCTTCGGACCATAAAGACCATGTTCGAGCAACTGTAGTGTAGTCCCGATTCAGCCTTCTCCCAATCTCTCGGAATGAGAGACCTGCCTCTTTCATACCGATAATTCGCCCCCTATCAAAGTCATTGGTATAGGAAAATATCGACGACGTCGCAATGGGGGCATTACAAGGCGTCTACTTGACAGTTTGACAATAAAATAAATTGACATTTTGTGGGCAGAAATCCATTAAGTGCTAGGAAGAAAATATTGAAAGTTGGAGATAACGATGGTACAGGAAACATAACAGTTGAGTTTTTTCGTCGGAAACTTTCATCGTTTCTTAGTTGGTAATAAAGCATTAAGGGGGGAAACCAGTTTAGCAGGCCGAAATTTTGGTGTTTTTCGTGATTTTTTTTTAACAGGGAAGGAATAATCAGAATTTACTCACACTTTGAGGATATTTTACTCATGTTCAAGCACACTTTGTAATTTTTTCAAATCATTTCCGCCGGAAACAGTGGAGTTAGAGGCTGCTATTCATGGACGATCGCCATCCGCGTGTTTTGCTGGTGGGCATTCCTGAAGTAACATTTTTTATCTGCCATCACTACAATTTTTTTTCTTCGTTAATGACAAATTTCCTAAGAATATGAACCTAAATATGATCAAAAATGTTGAAAATTGCATGTTTTCGAGGTGTTTGAACACAATGTCATGTTTTTATACCATGTTTTTTCACCTTTTTTGCACTAAAAAAAATATTTTTAATAATAATATCATCCCAGAGTTAGGTTCATATAGATTGTAATTGAATGAAGAATATCCACACAAATTTTCAGAACGATTGATCAATAACTTTTCGAGCTACAGTGCCCACCAGCTGAAAAAATGTCGTTTCGAGAAAAACGCGTTTAAAAACAAATGTAGTGAACACGAAAAATTTAAGGCAGTAATTAATTATATAAACTGATCACCGGTTAATCAGCTATTTCAGTAGCATATAGCAACCCCTCTTCTTCAAACGCATCATTTCGGGCTTGCATCTCCTCTTGACAAGCTTTCCGAGCTTCCTTGGTCTCCCACGAGCTGCGCCTATTCAGTCTTTTCACGCACTGCTCCTCGGCATGTTCCATGTTCCCGGCAAAATTGAAGCTCTGCGAGCCAACTACGAGTTTTAATTCATCCATTAGCATTAGAAGGGCTGAATTTCCTTCATTAAATAGCGCAGTAGCCAAGAATACTGAAATCTCCACTATTTTCAGGCCAGCATGTAGGTGCTTTTTTACCCGTCTAAACTGGTTTCCCCCCCTTAATTTACCGAAGTTTCAAAATGTAGTCTAATTCTTAATAGGTGGTGTATTTCATATGAAAGTGAGTGTATTTAAAAGTAATCAAAAATTTTAAAAAAATCAAAAGGTCAAGTCGGCGAAAATGTCAAAAATGTCAAATGTCAAATTAAAATTATTCGAAAGTCTCAAATAAAAAATATATCAAAACTATAAAAAGAATATATTTGGTTGAAAAGTAAAAAGCTAATGAAATTATCAGTATTATCAAAATGTTAAGTTTAAAAATGTCAAAATTAAGTAAAATCAAACACATTTGCAAAACTTCAAAATTGTGGAAATTTTTATTTATTTTTTTATTTTATAAAATGTTTCAAAAATGCCTAAACTTTTAAATTAAAAACAAATATAATTTCCTAAAAGTCAATTAAGTTAAACTCAACTATTTTGAAAATTTCAAACTTGCAAACTGCAAAAGTGTAAAGATGTTCAAGTTGTCAAAATGGTCAAAACTATATAACATAACAGATCGTAATTGACAAAACATTATTATTTGAAACTCTAAAATACGAACGTCGATGTAAAACGTTGTTATTTCAAATTTACATATTTAAAAATATACTAAAATTGGGAAATTTGCAGAAAATGTCAAAAATGTAGAACTATATGTCTGTCTCGATTGTGACAATGGTTAAAAAAAGTGGAAAGTTTGGGAGAACATCAAATTTGCAAAATTGCCTAAAATAGAAAAATTTGTGTAAACTGTCAATGACAAATTGGAAAATTGCCAATTCAATTATAAAAGTAACAAAATGTTCTAATTAGATTTATCGTATGTTGTTTTTTATTCGACGCCAACAACGCTTAACCTTGAAGCGCCACGGGCTCAATGTAATCAATCGTCTTCGTCCAAATTCCATTTCATACTTAGTTACCATATATTATGTTGAAATATTGTTTGCAAAAATCGATAAAAGCCACAAAAATCCAGACACCTTAGAACCTCGTCGAGCGAGCGCAATTTAATCGCCTCGGACGTTTCACACGCGTAAGCAACTTATTCACACAATTGCGCAAAAAAAAAAAACACATTTAAACCGTTAAAAGCGAAGCGAAAAGGTGAACGGTCTATTAACATAACAAAGTTGAAATAATTAATTTGATAAAATTAATATGCTCTGATTGCCGGCGCGTTCACGTGACGCAATCAGATTAACGAGTTTTTAGCGAAAAAATATCGCATATGAACATTATCCTCGTTATCTCTGCCGAAGTAAACATGTAAAACTGGTATGCGAGCGAAAAATGCGAATACAATAGATTTCGAAGTAGCGACGGGCGCACACACACACAAAGAGACCGTGGTTTACAACCTTTTCTTCGGGCGCAGCTAGCGTGCAACTTGAAAAACGGAAAGAATCTAGAACGTATTAAATTTAATCTCTTCACTTGAACTATCGTCTTTGTGGTGTTGATAAACGCGAATGCCTCTCGTGACGTTATCGCGTTTCCATGCACGGGCACGGTTTTGATTTCATCGGTTGGATGATATGATATATTTTTTAAAAAGTTTATTGTATTCGTTATCAGGAAAATTTGCTAAAGAGTTATTTCCCTTTATATTAGTTTTTGCAAAACTAAAAAAAATAAATTCAACAATAACGACCACATAAGCAACATTTACATTTTTCATCAATCCGTAGGTTATTATTATTATTGTAAATAATTAAGAAATCTTTCATAACATGCAAACTGAACGTTTGTAAATAACACTGCCTGCCCCCTTAAGGCAACTTCGTCATAAGATATTAAACTTACAGTAAACATCCCTTGCGGATACAGGAAGTGTATTATTAAATTTCATGATAAAATGTGCGCACTTAAATATGCATATAAACTTTTCGAAAACGTGTATGTAACCTAGTTGGTAATTATAGTGCACTTTGCGATGATCACGATGGTTCTTCCTTTGAATTTACTCCAGCAATAAACGTTGAAAAATATGTATGATTTAGCCCCAATTCAAAGTAGAAATGAAATTTATCTCCGAAATAAAATCTCAACGACCCCACCCAGATTCGAACCTGCGATTTCACCAAACTATCAGTCTTGTCAAAACCTATAAATCTTGTCATGTATTAATGTATTTTAATGCAACTATGCGATGAAATTAATTTTTTTCCATGATTTGCAGATTTAATACAAACAAAGACAACTATCTCAGCCTGACGGAGTTGAAGCGCATGATGGAGGTCCTAGGGGCTCCGCAAACGCACTTGGGGCTCAAAGGAATGATCGCGGAAGTCGACGAGGACGGCGATGGGCGCCTATCGTTCAGGGAATTCCTCTTGGTGTACCGTAAGGCCAGAGCTGGAGAATTGCACGAAGATTCCGGGCTGGCGAAGCTCGCCATGCTGACCGAAGTGGACGTTGATAAAGTCGGCGTTAACGGAGCTAAAGAATTTTTCGAAGCGAAGGTATATATCGATATGTTCAGCCCTTTTTTCGTTGTGAATATTATTTATTTTCGAATTTACATTTTATGCCATTTTTGTGCCTTGGTTTCCTTGTGTTCAATTCGTTTTGGCTGTTCTCGTGTTGCTTTGTTGCTCAGTTTATACCTTATTTTCGTCCTAATATTTTTTATTGTTTTACAAATATATTTTTTTATATTTCTTACCTGATATTTATCTTATATTTGTTGTTTATTTTATGGCAGGAAAATTAAATCGTAAATTTATTACTTTTTGAATAATTTGCCCCACTTTCGCCCCCGTTAATTTAAGTTTATTTAAATTCATATTACAGTCTTATTTTATTTGAATTATTTATGTTATTCGTTTGATTTCATTTTGCTTCCCTTTTCAATATCTTGTTTGAATTTTGCTCGCCTGATTTTTTCTTAAATTTGTTGTTCTTGTCATATATATTTGTAAGTATTCCAAATCGCAATGTATCACTGAATTTGTCAATCGCCCCCAATCATAATAAAAAGGCAACGTTTATTTACAATTAAGATTTTCTAAAAATATTCGTAACTGCAAAATAAAAAAAATTAAATCTGCCCTCAATATAATATTCATTGCATTGGTGTGTAAATTACCCCCGCTACCTCCACATCGCCAAGGGGGCTTTTCCTAAAATATAAAATGTATTTGGATTTGATATAAAAAAATGTGCAAAAAAAATTCCGCCATTATAGAATGAAAAATAGTTCAATTGTAATTTTTCTGTCCTTAATTAATAGTGGAGCAAAGATGTAGCCAGTAACCAGTAGGTAGACATAGGTAGAAATTAAAAAAAAAATAATGATGAAACATTACAATAACCGCAATTTTAATTTCATAAAAAAAATTAAATATAAAAAATCTTGTCATTAATTAATTGCTATTTGTTTCATGAATAATTGATCAATATTATACAGTGCAGGTAACAAGAGACATACCCCCCCCCTCATTTTTATAATTTTAGTTCAAATTCGAACATTTACTATCAAGTTTTTCAAACTTGGTTCAAATTAAACGTGTTTTTGCGAAATTTCTTAATTTGACAAATAAAAAAATTATACGACAGCTGGCCATTTAATAATCTGAATTAAATAATAACGAAAAATTTTTGATTTTGCAACAAGAAAAAATTAATTACAAAATAAGCATTATTTTTTCAAACTTGGAATATTCATAAAATACATTAATAGGAGCCAGATATTTTGATCGTTTAGTAACTATGTACATATTAAAAAAAATGATTAACAGGCATGTTTGTTTATTGTTCAGTGGTATTTGTTATTCATTTATTTTTTACTAAAATATATACTTTACATTAAATCACAAATATTAAAAAATCTCCCACCACTAATATTAAATAATGTGATGCATGTATAAAATTGTAGATATTAACAAAAATAGGTTAATAAATAATTTAACAAGTTTCAAAACATGCTTCAAATACTTAAATATATGGGGGGGGGGGATTTTATTTTATTTTTGATAAAATTTTTAGAAACCCAATTCGTTCGACATAGTGTAACTATAATATACCTTTTTCTAAATTATAAAATAATTTCATGTAATAATAAAATATCCAACCTACATAAGTATTCTACCCCTGTGAGGGGGACAAATCATTTTCAATTTGTAAATTATCGTTATGTATAAAATAAAAAAGAAATTTTAATGTTGCAAAATATAAAAGGATGTCAAAAATCAATTCTTTAACAGGCAATAGTATATTATTATACAAGTTTAGTAAGGCAACAGATTGTCGCACGAGTGGTTTGGGGCACGACGAGCTTGTGAGGAGTACCTCAATAGAACGAGTGCGACAATAAACGAGTGTAATATACTATTTTATCTATTTTGCTTTAGTAATTCTTGAAATTTCGCCTGTTCAAGTTTTCGTATTAGACTAGGGTGTTTTGCGTAAGTTGGGTTCACTGATATTGACACTTTGTATTAAATTTCAAAATAATCTAATAGCCGCCATAATTTCTGTAATTTGTGTGCAAAATGGAGGCAGAAAATGCTGAATTTACGTGTACACCGCCACACATACGCGAAGCCGCTCAAAATGCTGTTGAGAATTTGTTGCCTGTAAAATCCAAGAGGATATATGACAGATTATGTCATGACACGAACATAACCAAACTAAAACTTACCAAAACAGCTTAATAATACGACTCATTATTAAACTATTTTCGATGTAATAATGAGTCCGTTATTAACGCAAAGTAGATAATAGCTATTAATGTAACGAGAATATTATGCGATTTATAATAATCGAGGACGTTGCTACAGTGACGAGGCGGCGCTAGCCGCCGAGTCACTTAGGCAACGTCCGAGTGTGTTTAAATCGCTAATATTCGAGTTATATTCAAAGCTTTATCGTATCATCGTTGAAGTGTGATCAGGGCGATGCAAAAACAATTAAACAAACCAACAATTTTCTGTCATAAAAAAATTCGTTAGTTTAAGTCACGTTTTTGTAATTTAGAAATATATCATGGAAGATTTCGATATTCCTGCAAATATTTTGGAAGCAGCAGATAGTGCACGATTAGACTTGCTTCCAGAAAAGTCGAAAATATGTTACGAAAAAGAATATCGTCTGTTTTGCGAGTGGCGAGTACGAGAACAAATTCAAGGTGCGTCGGAAACGGTCTTGCTGGCCTATTTTGTTCTCAAATGAATATTCTCCTTCATCTTTGTGGCCAAAGTACAGTATGTTGCGAGCTTGTTTGGAATTGAAGGAAAGAGTGGAAATCGACAAGTATGGTGCTTTGATAAGATTCATCAAGAAGAAAAATGTTGGACATCGAGTTAAGAAATCCAAAGTACTCACGAGAGAGCAAGTTAAAGAATTTGTGTGTACAGCTCCAGATAAAGAGTTTTTAATGATGAAAGTGGCCTTTTTGATTGGGCTAGGTGGAGCTTGCAGAACCAATGAATTAGTGAAAATGTCTACAGACGATGTTGAGATGTTAGAGAGTAAGATAGTTGTTACCATTCCCGACTCAAAAACTCACAAGAAAAGATTTTTTGCCGTTTTATCTGAAGGTGATATTAATCTGGTGGCTTTATTTCAGAAATATATAGCATTACGGCCGCGGCATGTTACACACAAAAGACTGTTTGTATCGTACAGAAATGGAAAGTGTACGATTCAACCTTGTGGTATTCATTTTTTCTCAAAAATTCCTGAGAAGATTGCGTCATATCTCAAACTTGAAAATCCAGCTATGTACACCGGCCATTGTATTCGGAGATCTTCAGCAACTTTACTTGTTAATGCCGGTGGAGACATTTTACAGCTGCAAGAACTGGGTGGTTGGGAATCAAGCAAAGTTGCAAAGGAATATTTAGAAGAAAACCTGACAAAGAAGGTTTCAATTGCGAAAAAGATTCAGGTCGGAAACGATTCAATAAGCAGTGGATCAAAAACTACAGAATCAATGGAATTTGCACGTACAAGTAAAACTTTGGAGGAAGTAAGAGGCCTGGATTTAATGTATGCTGAATCATCCCATCCGAATGATGCCAGTAAAGCTGCAGAAGACTTAACTATGATGATGGATACGAAATGCGTATCATTCAACTTTAACAATTGAGAAAAGATTGAAGTTCATGTTCATAAATAATTGTATTATTGTATCTAACGTATTATGAGTATCTATGGTATTATGTGCCTTATAATTATCAATAAATGTTTAACATAAAACGATCATAATAATCGATGATACGATAAAATCTATTATTTGTGTGCCACCTCCGTCAGTTGCAGCTTACATTGTACCAACCTAAATTGAATAAACTCCCTGACATTTAAATATACATCTGAATACACACATAGCCATAGAATGTAATGATTGTATTGAAAGGGACCACACAATCAGAATAAACTTAATCCCCACTTACCATGAAATGTGATGCAATTTAATATCAAACAAACTTAAAGTAACGATTTCCCTCTAATTCTCAGATCGAGGAGCTCTCCAAAAAAAGCAAATTCGAGGACGAGATTCGACAAGAGCAGGAAGAGAGGAAGCAAATGGAGGAGGAGAAGGCGATGAGGCGACAGCAATTTCTACAAAAAGCCGCAGTTTTCCAATAGATCCACCCTCTCGTAGTTCGTTTTAATTTTTCGACTCTCAGCATTTAAACCATAGTTACGACAAATCTCAAATGTTTTATAGTTTCCGATACAAGTTTTGTTTTTATTGCCGTTTGTAACGATTTATTTTCAATATTGTATTATAACGTGTAATGCTAGATCTTAAGCGAAGTGTATTATAGTAATAATTGTGATAACTGACTATAAAGTAATGTAAATGTAATGTAAGGAATAAATTTATTATGTAGTAACGTGGGAGTTTTATTGGGGTCTTTTACGAGAACGTTCGATGGCGCTATTTTAAAAATAGTCATAGCTGGCCTTTTCCACCTTGCAATGGCAAACTTGAAGGATCAATTAGGTAATTAAAGTGTTTCAAGACACTATTACAAAGTTCTTCTTTCAAGTATTTATTTTTATACACAAAAATACATATAAATAATAATCTAATATAAAATACATATAATCACAAATAAAAATTGTATACACTAAATACGTCTAATTAATACTACACTGGTAGCGTATTACCGACAGTTCTCGAGAATATTTTTGTAAAGAATGACAGGCCGGTGGAACCACCGGGAATATTAGAAATAACCGTCCACAACAAAGTGACTATTTGTCCCACGGCAAACAGTACAGTAAACGGTGTGCTCTGGAGGTGCAGCGCAAAGTATAAAGTTGCTAGTAAGGTGCTCCAGTAGGTGAGCGTTAAAAACAGTCTTTCACGTGAAAACATGTGCTTCAAATGCGCCATTGGTCCCCATAAAAACGAAAAACTGAAACGTTCAAGTACATAAAATTACGTTAGAACGTCCATATCAATAATAAATTGTTTGCACGCACCATCCCGACTAGGAAAGATATTGACGAAGTTATGAACGACCAACAGGTTCCCAATCAAACAATTTATTCTCAAACAGCATCTATTTCGATTTATAAAAAGACATTTACCTTAAGACGAAGAACAGACTTCCCAAAGTGAAGAGTAAAGCGAATTTCCTAGCCTTGAATAGCAAGACCGGTATGTACATTGCAGACAGCGAGAAGCACAATATACCCATGAATATGCATATCACAAATCCAGTAATCCTTTGAAACCGTGACTGAAACATTCAAAAATAAATAGATCACAACTCGGATAAAAACAAGCTGACACACGAACCGCCGTAAACTTATTTATCGAATTGCCGTATTCCAAATGACACTCACTAAACTGGGGCAGCAATCCTTTTTAGTCTCCTGAAACCAGGTGTTCTCTTCCACGGGGTGCTCCTTCTTGAACCAGCCCGTTAGGTTTTGTTTGGGGATGGACGGGATTTGCAGTTTGAACGACTTCTTTTGGTCGCTTTGCAGGAGGAGGTACTCGTCCAGGTCCTTCTTAAGATCTACCATTTTAAACGATAATGTTCACGATATAATCATTTAACTTCACTTTACAAACTCCATGTTTGCGAACTGTCACAATTCTGCGACTGCAGGCGCCACCTGTTGGGATATTTTATTTAGCTGATTATAAATAAATAATTAATTAATATTAAGATTTATGTATGTTATTTTAAATAAATCTAATTTTGTGATATAATTCAAAAGAAGCCAAGGTAATTAATTACAGAGACCTGTATTACCAGTGATACTGTTCAGTAAGGATTCATCAATTTATAGTTCCTGGAATTGCCGGCAGGGAGGCAAAGTCTCGTTCGCGGGGGATTTGTTAGCTTTTAATAATTTGTATATTTTTTTATTCCTTATTGGGAATCACATGGTTCATAAAATCAGAAGTTTTATTGTAATAATTATCGCGCCCACCCTCCCCTCCATTCCTCTTGCTAAAAGATTTTGGGGGAATTCTGGTAAATTTTATTTTATCTTTTGGTGGTGTGTTGTCAGCCCTGTACCAAATCTACACCGTTGCTACACGGGTAGGGTAGCGTAAATAATAAAATATCAGCTTGTGGCTACGTGGCGTTGTCAAAACGGAAACGAATTGTACTCTCTTAAAAGACAAAATTGCAATACGCAAGACGATAAAAAAAGTTGAGCCCCCGACGAAATTGGACGAAGAGTTCAACGTGGGATTATCAACGATTTACGACTTGACGAAGAACGATTCGTCGATAATGGAATCCGCATCACTTGCCAATGACGCTGAAGCGAGGACGTTGAAAAAAGGCATGAAACTGAACAATGCTGTGTTCACTTGGTTCCTACAAGCTCGAAGCCTAGGTGAACAGATTTCGGAGCCGCTGCTGTGTTCGAAAGCCCTAGATTTCAACAAGAAATTGAACGGCTCGCCCGAATTCAACGCAAGCACCGACTGGCTCATGAATTTCAAATCGCGTCTCGGCATTAAACAATTGTCAGTGTCGTTGCCGTCACTGGAGGATTTCAAATGCAGTTTTAAGGCGTTCATTGCAAAAAAAGGGTACGAAGAGGAAAGCGTGTATTGCGCCTACGAAACAGGACTTTTCTGGACGTCTTTGCCGCGAAATGCATGGACCCGTCAACCGAGGGACAAAAGGGTTACGATCATGCCTTGCTCGAACGTTTCTGGATCGCACAGGTTGCCGTTGCTGTTAATCGGAAAATCGGAAAACCTAGCGTTTAAAGATGTGTCAAAACCGCCCGTTTCTTACAAATATCACCGGAATGCCAGGATGGATATGAAAATTTTCCATGAGTGGTACACGACTGTCTTCATTACTGAAGTAAGAAAATATCAAGAAGCGCTTGGTGTTAAACGAAAAGTACTGTTGATAGTAAACGATGCCCCGTCTCATCCATACAGAAACATTTTAAACAAGGAAAATGAAAACTTCAAGGTAGTGTTTTTACCTACAAACTTTGCGTTCATCCTCCAGCCGATGCAACAAGGGATCATCGATGGTTTCAAAAGTCTGTACAAGAGAGAATTCTTGTGGAGATTACTACAAATTGCCGAGGATGAAAACAGAATCGATAAAGTTTTGAATTTGCTTGATTGTTCCTACATGTGTGCAAAAGCTTGGAAGGCCGTCCCGAGATGTGTCCTTAACCAACCCTGGCAACAACTATGGCCGCACAGAATAACAAATGTTACACTATCGAGCTGTTTAATTAATGTGATACAAGTCACCCAATTACTCGGTGAAATCCCCGGATGCCAAAATTGCAATTTGAATGATGCGAGAGAATGGCTTTCTTCAGTTGTTCGAGATGTTGGATATCAAATGCTGACGGACGATGAGATTTTACAACAAACCGAAGGTGACGACGAAGAGGAACCAGACGTGACTGTTAAGGAGGACGGGACGACACACGACGAAGCTTTTTCGGCTTTCGAAACGGGCCTTAAATGGCTAGAAAGTCAGGAAGAATGCGATTCGACCAATGTGCTTATAGTGAGGGGGCTTCGTGATTTAGCTGCTCGGAAAATGTCTGGTAGCTTCAAACGGAGAAAAATTGACTAATATAGCTATCACTACTAAAACTGTCTAAAAGTATCTTCATAATAATATTTATGTTTAGATATTTTTTACATACTTTACTTTAATTATTATCATTATTATTATTTAACAACCCTTTAAAAGTAACATTATGCACTTTTCCAAATGCCATTTAAGATTTACACCAAGAATGAATTACTGAAACCACTAAATATTTTATAAATCGTAAGTTTCACACAAAAATTTCTTAGATTTGGTAAAGCCATCAAGCATCATTCGTTTTATTTTGGAAATTCTATTCATCTTCTTTATTTCGAATAAAACACCTTAAAAAAATTGCTTTTAAGTTAGCTATTTTGTAGTTTAGTGCAGAATACATATACATATATATATATATATATATATATATATATATATATATACATATATATATATATATACATATATATATATATATATATATATATATATATATATATATATACACATATATATATATATACATATACATATGTGTGGAAATTTCACACTATTATATTATTGAAATTATGTACACCAATTATTGCAGTGCGTTAACATAGGACACAACTCTGTAAGTATATGTTAGGGGGCTGTTCCTAAATTTCTTTTAATAATTAAAAAAATTCTTAGATTCTTTCGTTTTATTTTGGTAATTCTATTCATCTTGCTTCCTTCAAGTAAACCTCACAAAAAAATAGGTTTTAAGGTCTATTTACACACATCAGTGCCATGTCAGTTCAGTATCAGTGGCAATCAGTATCGATCTGTGATACCAATTCACACACATCCGTAGTACTCGTATGTCCAGTGGTTTCAGTAAAGCAAAGTTCAGTGAACCAAGACGACTTATTTTACTGATACTGAATTGGCAATTATTGCGATAGCTCTAGACGAGGAAGAAAATCGAATAAAAAGGCGAAAATGGATTCACAAGGCTTGGATAAAACGAGAAAGTGAAGGAGAATTTATTATTTATTATTTATTTATTATTGTATAAGGAATTGGTGGATGATGAAACAACATTTTTTGAATATTTTATAATGTCTCAAAATTGTTTCAATATTCTGCTTCATAAAACAGGACATTTAATGAAACAAGACACTCGTTGGAGAAACGCTATTACACAGAGGAAACGATTAGCAGTTTGTTTGAGGTAAGTGAAAATAAAATTTACCAAGTTTATTTAAACATACAATGTATGTATATATCCATTAATAGTTCCGATAATTATGAAAAAATGATCGGCGTAACGATTGGTGTATGTTTTGTTTTTCATCGGACTGTCTCAGAGACACTGTTATCATGTAGTCTGGATTGCTGTTCATGTACAACTGGATCAGGTGAAAATGGTACTTGTGTCACATCATTGGGTGATGTCAAATCTGTATACTGGATTTCTTTAGATGTATTTGAAAATGAAGTTCGTGCCATATCTCTAGATGTCAAATTTGAATACTGGCGGCTTGCACATGTTCCTGAAGATCCACTTTGTTCTTGGAGATCACTGAAAACTTCCGCGATGTCTGTTCGGTAATCATTTTCATTTCATATTTGTGAACTACATCAAATATTTCTTTTTTGCTGAGATCAAATGATAACGGTTGAAGGTTTTTAAAGTAGCACCTATACCTGCTAAAAATGCGTCAACAGGTTGGGTTAGCGTCAATGTTGATGTAGCAGGTTGTTCCGATTGTTTTTTATTTAAGTACTTCATTAGCCAAGAAGAAGCACTTTCTTAAGGGGCGGTTTTTTTTAGCTATTTTTGGTGTTTGCTGAATTCGTTTCTCTAATCTTTGATGAATGGATGATTGACTTGATTCACTGTCAGTTTCTTGTGCTACAGTTGGATCGTCTACATCGTGTACTGTGTTCTCTTCTTCATCGGCTTGTTCTTCATGATCTTCCTGCTCCTCAGTCTCGTCTTCTTGGAACTCAATATTTCATTACGTATCTCTTTTATGAAAAAATTTTTGTAGAAATCCAAATTCTTCTGCGTATTTATAGTTTAATTTTTTTTGAAGATTGTCCTCTTTTTGTTATAGTTTTTTTTTTAGATATTTCCTGTAAATGTCTCTAATATTATTCCACCTCGCCTTACATGCTGACCCTGAAAGAAAATTTGTCTTCAGTTTATAAACTTTACAATATCATATGATGACGTTTTTTTAACACAAATTCTGTTTGTTTAGGTACCTAGCTACTGGAGATTCTTTAAAAACTATATCATTTAGTGGTAGTAGGGCATTCCACAGTGCAAAACATTGTAATGGAAACTTGCAAAATCATAACCAAAAATCTTATGAATGAAATACTGCCGAAACCTTCAGAAGACATGTGGAAAACTATTGCTCAAAATTTTAACAAAATTTGGAATTTCCCCAACTGCTTGGGGGCGTTAGATGGGAAACACTTTAAAATTCAAGCTCCTCCAAATAGCGGATCGCTATTTTATAATTATAAGAAAACATTTTCTATTGCACTTGTTGATGCACTTTACAATTTTATAGGTGTTCATGTTGGTGCGTTTGGCAAAAATAGCGATGGTATTTTTACAAAATGTAATTTGGAAAAAGCACTTCAAAATAACACTTTATCTCTACCACAACATGCACCATTACCAGGTACAGATATCGAGGTTCCTTATATCATTGTAGGTGGTGAGGCTTTCCCTCTAAAAACCTATCTGATGTGCCCATATCCAGTAAAAGAATTAAATTATTCTAATCGTATTTTTAACTATCGTTTAAGCAGAGCTCGGAGGACCGTTGAAAACTCTTTTGGGATTTTAACACAAAAATTTAGAATATTTACGAGAAGAATCCAGGCTAAACCGGAAAATGTGGATTACATAATATTGACAGCCTGTATTTTATATAATTTCATAAAAATATTATACAAACACATATACATATCAACATCCAAATGTAAACCAGAATAATATTCAGCTAGAACAAGCACTTCACAATCTACCTATGCAGGACGGAAATGCAACTAATGATGCATTTAGAGCAAGAGAATTGTTTACAGAATGCTTTACTTCAGAAATTGGACGTGCGCCATGGCAAGACGAAAAATTTAAAATAGTTATGCATTTCTTAAAAAATTTTACATAATATACATTGTTTTTTATTTAAATTCAACAATACACCCTACATAGTAATTTTGAATACAAAAAATTACTTACTTACCTTCTAGTTTTAATTCTTTTCCTATATCACTCCAAATATTATTCTTAAATCCGGTATCCATATATTTTTTGTGTGATAAATCGTATAATTCTGCATAAATCGTACTAACTCGATTAATGTTTCCTCCATATCGAACACAACTTGCAATAACGTGCGGTCATCAGTAAAATACACAAAAATATCGTTGCCGACATATTTGTAAATCACGGAACGAACACTGAAGCAGCACTGATGGTAAAAAATGGGACGTGTCTGAACACCTTTATTTGAGACTGAGGCAAAGATATTTTATTTTTCACTGACACTGATATTGAACTGATACGGTACTGATGTGTGTAAATAGACGTTAAAATTTTTCTGTAAGCACTATGTTGTAGTTTAGTGCAGAATACAGAATGTATGGAAATTTCACACTTTTATATTATTTAAATTATTTACAGCAATTATTGCAGTGGGTTTTCATAGGACAGTTCGTAAGTTTCTTTTAATAATTAAAGAAAAGTTTACGAATCAATGGAATCGCAGCGTTCTTGCACCAACCGATTTTGTGTTTTGATTATCAGTTCCAAAATATACAGTAGTGGTGAAACTTGCCAGGTATGCAGAGTGCTTTGTTACACATCATTTGTGGTATTGAACTGGCCATATCACCGGAAACTGACTATTACTTAATTATAACTAAAAACGCGCATTTCCACAATTTGGACAATCAATATTTTAAAAAAATAAATTAATTAACAATCAACACATAACAACTTCGTACCCCACTTGCGTGGGATACCAAGGGGTGACATCGTTCCAGACGTGGAATGCTCTCGATGAGAAGAGCCTTTTTTTAGCTGAGGTAAGGTGAGATCTCTTCGCATTGTAGCCATCTGGCCTGTTGCGCCCTTTATTATATTGTGAAAAGAATTCTACCACCTTGGTGAAGTTTATTTAATTCTCTGAAGTATAGAATGGAATACCCAAAAGGTTAGTAACTAAACTACTAAAAAGTCACGATGCTCACACAGGACGTGCTCTGCTCTTGCTATGTGGTGCTAGTGTTTTTTTTTAATTGCAGTACCAGTTAATTATGTGGTAAGGGATAAACCCTTACTATTAACTGGTCCATAAAGGACCGTAAGATTACCTTTACTTACTACACCCTTCCACAGATTTTTTTGGAGGTGTAAAATACTTCATCCCCATCTGTTTCCATTTAGTTCACCTTTACCACATCCCACTTTTGGTTCAGGCCCAATGATTAGTTTCTTGTAGGCAGTTCTTGCCAGAGAAAAGGCTTTCTTTGCCGAGCTCTGGCGCTATTATTTCGTGAGCAACATAGTATTCTGTTGTCAGTGGTTAGAATTCAAGGAAAACAAAAAACGAAATTATAATCAATGAATATGTTTTAATATAAAATATTTTCGAAAGTTATTTACATATTCGTTACAATAAATCTCTAGATATAAAAATTCTAACATTAAGATTTTACCGTATAAAATAATATGGCTCCATAAATGTTTTGTATTCAAAAATATATAACGTTATAGAAACATATATAAAAAATATATATTTGTTATATACTATCTTAATAATGCTAACAATTTTTACACGTCACATATAATACTATCATAAAGAAAATGTACAAATCTAATAACAAAATTTTGAACAAACTAGACGCATATTTTTGAACTTAAATACACGTAATGCACATCAAACGTACGTTTGTGATATTCAAAATAGGCAAATTTAGACAACAAAGTTCAGACGTTCCCTTTAATGCAACTGAACGGTGAATCCCATAAGGTTTCGCATGCGTATTTTTGATACGAAATTAGTTCACCACAATAAATCTTATTTATGTACAATAACAATTTTGGGGGTTCACGCAGGACTTATTTTTTACACAAATCTTATTCAAATATTGCAAATATTTAAGGCCACTTTACACGTAACTTTCGCTTTCCGCGTCGGTCACCAGCAATAATCGAGCCGTGGCGTATGTCGGAGGCGGGGGTGGTGGTGGTCTGTAAATCGGCGGCAAATGCACTGGCGGCAAGTGTCTGAGCGGCGGCGGTCTACGCGGAGGTATCGGTGGCCCGCACAAACTCTCGTTCGACGCGCAGAAGGCTTCGTCCTCTTCGATCCACGTGTTATCTAGAGATCGTATCCTGGCCGCCTGCCGCGCCCAGTCCGACCTGTGGAACGTCACATGATTGTAATTTAAACCTGGGCTGTCGCGGTCGTCCTCCGACAACGTCAAGCCCGAATCTCGGCTGAGCGATTTCTGGTCTTTGCTCAACTCGATGCTGTCCAAAGAGAGACCTAAAGCTTTTAAAAATGTAATTCAGTAAGGAAATGTAAAAATCGATTAAAACATTAAAACGATCTCCAAAATAAGGTAAAGGTGTAGATAAAATTATTATGAAATCAAAATTTGTTGTATAGATATATTATTTTACTTCAATTGTAATATTAGGAAGAAATATGGTAGAACCTTCACAATTTAGGAATGATATTTTCAATTGGCAACTTTGTTCATGGAACTCAATAAAAAGACAATGATTAAAACAATAAAAGAACGGAATTGTTCAATAACTAAATTTAAGAATTTGTTTTGATTGAGACCCAGTGCATGCAGTGCAGAGCCAGGGCCACCAATGCACCGAGAGAGGGGCGGAAACTTATACGACGATGGATTTTATAAAACAATGTGTTGCCTTGCGTTCTACAAATAAAGCGCTTTAGCTAATCCTTGGTCCCATTATACATTTTACACTTCATTTTGGTGATCGTTTTGTTTCAAATGACTCACAACGAAACTTACAATGTAAACTATCGGATTCCTCAGCACCGCTGTCATTCGCCACTTCACCTAGAAGCGAAACAACTTGCGGGCCAAATAACGACTGGCATTGATTAATCAAGATTTCGACCAAAGACGGTAAAGTTCTCATTGGTGCGTTTTGCGTGGGCTCCCACAATAAACTTGGTCCAACACAAACACCTAAAATGAAATGAATTAATCACAAACATTTTAAACAACAAAACGTAGAAATATGAGCCATTAGATATTTTTAATTGGAAAGCAATTACTAACAGTTGCTGACTGTTTAGAATCACGCACAGATTTTATAATTAGCGGCCACATTTGAATGAATCAAACTCTGGAAGAAAATTTAAGTCACACAAGGATGAAACTTACCCAAATTCGTTGCAGACATGAGATTGTACCGCGCTTTCCTGGCGATGTGATACAACAAGCAGACGATGTGCGCTAAAAGCATGTGGTTCTCCCTGGGCAGGTGGTTCAGCAATCGTCTGAGCTGTTCGATTCGCCCGGAGCTCGCGACGTTCAGCCATTCTTGGGCATTGCCCATGAGGAGCGGCTCGGGAAGGCTCCTCAAAAAATCCTTCAGCAAAGCGGCCAGCAGCAACGCCGGCGTGTTCGAAAGTTCCTCGTATATCGCGGCGCCCTGGGTGTCGACTTTTTCGCGAAGCTCTCTTAGGGCCCTCGCCGAAGCGCAGCGCCTGAAGATTCCCTGTGTATGCGGACCACGTTGGAACAGCGCTCTTAGTATCGTGTTGAGCGACGGCGGCAGCATGTTGTTCACGCAGAGCCTCGATAAGGGCACGCCGAATATTCTCCCGCTGTTCTTGCGAAATAATTTTAAGTGGTTTCTGAAACAAAAACGATTTTCTCACTAATTACTTCTGAAATTTGGTTCTTTTGAAGCTAAAATTGAAGGAACAAAGATAGACAATGGTTCAAAAATTGTAATAATTTGGGACTTGGCATGAAGATTTGCTCGTGAATTGTTCATATTCCTATTCCTATAAAATGTTTATTTTATTTTCTATAGAATGTTATTTTTTTATCAGTTATACTTTAGAAAACATTCGTGAAAATTTGTTGCACACTTTTTTACATTTCGATGTGAGTTTAGGTTAGGTTGACTCTTGAAAGTTAAATACAAAAATTTTTAAAATATAAATTAAAAGGGAAAACGCAAAAAAAAGATTTCATTTAAAATGAAGAAAATAAACTTAAAGCATAGTTTTTTTTGCAAATTTTATTAAAATGTGTTTGTTGTTTGATTTACTTTCATATTTATAACAAACACTAACAATTTTTTACAAAAATCAACCCAATGTTTATATTTAAATAACTATTTTTATTCTATCCCAAGAATGAACCCCAGATAGATATTGACGATAATAAAAGACATTTATTTAAAATATATTGATGCAAATATGATGATTCACTGTGCATGTCTTATCAGTTAATTTTATCACATTTTAGGCGAATTTGGGATCGGTTTTGTAAAAATTAAATACCAGAAATTGTGCGACAGTGCATCTGCTCTGAATTCATTTGTTTTGATCGGCATCGCGACGTTTGGTTAAAAAACTGAAGCAGATGTCTCCAAAAACTCTAAATCAGGCGAAACCACTAAAAAGTTGTCTGTAAACATAACAAATGGCTACAAAATAAAGGCACTAAATTGGGAGGACTGGGCAACAAGAGCTGGTGGTGATTTTAATGTTCTTTTAAATCAAACACGATGTTTTCAAGTATAGGAATCAAGAACGGTGTTACAAAACACACACATAACCGTAGCTTAATTAGTTGGGCAAACATTGCAACTGTTGGTATTATTACGAGTGATGATTATCACTTACTTTCTTGGTGGTGGTTTACAGTTGGGTTTCAACTCAAAAACTATGTCGCACGGTACTCTGTTGTTGTTGCAGTGCGTCAGATCGAACCCTTCTTCTGCGCAGAGCGACTGTCTTAATCTGTAAGAAAATCACAAATTTAATTTTATCATATTTGTGGGGGCCACTGTGTACAGATCTTGCAAAAGGAACACTTTTACAATTCCACTGGTATAATGATTTGATTTTAAATTAATCATATCTGGATTCGGTTCAATTTTATTATGACAGACTCTGTACCCCTGATTATCAACCAGGTTCCTTGAAACGCAAAGCTTACCTAGCCAGTTGAATGGAATGTGGTCGTTCGCAACCAATCAACGGACAAGGCGCGTTGTCTCTGTCTCTGGTCCAAATCGTGTAGCCACATTCGGGGGTCCTCGTTTCATCTAATGTCATTCTTGCGATATCGCAGGAATTTGTCTCAGGGCCAACCCCTAACGTTTTGGACTGTAAACAAAGAGAAAGGAGTTTTAACACAACCAGGATTTTTTAATGCAATTATTATTGTTTACGAGTATTAGAAACAAATTAAAAAAAAAATCATGTCAAATTCCTTAAAGTAACCTAAGTCTAATTCCGTGTGGGAAAAGGATTTGTGATATTTAATCCATCAATTATTTCAATGTCATTGAAACATGTATCATGGTAATTGAATGTTGAAATTTCCTTCAAAAATTTTCATGATTAGCCTGCCTTATACATTAAGTATAAGAATGTAAAAAACCGCATAATTCGCAATTAATAGGACTTACTTTTAAAGAAATATGTAAACATCAGAGAATACTGCAAATATTTATTCACAATCGTCTTAGACAGTTTATGATGAGACTCGAAATGTTTTGGAAGGTTTGCATTCTTGATAAAATTGAGGAGGAAATATTTTAGTTGCAGATGCAGTTAGAAAAATTTTAGTATGATTTTTGGCATTGTTAGGATAGATTTAGTTTCGTGGTAAACGCATTTAAAGTACTAAATGAATTAACATATTAACTGGTACATTTGCTATTTTGAAAAGTGATGTAAATTGTGGTAGACGTAGTATTAAGTATTTGACGCCACGTTAACACCCTCACTGTCAATGATATTTAAATTACAAATAGTTATATAAATGATAAAAATTATTAAATATTTTAAAATTAATTTATATATATGATCTCCCTGCAAATGCATTTTTTTTTCACCAAAGCCTCTACTCCGCTTGCTCAGTTTAAAACGCCAAATATTATATACCGGACTATAAATGATGATTTTTTAATCAGTTTTATCATTTATTGAAGTGGCTTTTTTTCGACGCGACTTGCAGAATATAAATGCCGATTGAAGACAGCAGTTGACATATGATCAATTTGTCGAGACACACCTAGAAGAATAAACTGAATCACAACAAGGCAAATCTATGGGTCATCCCGCTGTTCTACACCCGATGCAAAACATAAACGAAATTGACCAATGTAATTTTCTGGTTTACATAAAGTTGATTTTATATAAAACAGGACAAGCAGTATTTCATAGTGGTTAATACAGGTTAATACTTATTGCTGCTCAATGTCGAACAACTGTTAAATTCATTGACCTAAGTTACTTTTAAAAAATCTATGCTTGGTCAATTAACTGTAATTGTATATCCAAGTATTTTGGTAATACTTAAAAAATACAACATTAGCAATACAGCTAAGGTAGATGAACACACACTGAGAAGAAAAACAGGTACTAACAGGGCAAAAGTTTCAAAAGTATCCTGAATAATTCAAGAGCAAATCCTTTCACAACAGAAGTTTCCACAACAACTCGGTATCCTGGTTATCAATCAACTATTTGTAGAAGGAATCAGAAATAAGAACAGAGTAGCTGCTAATAAATCTTTCCTTACTAATGAGCATATGCAATATTGGTATTTTCCACAAATTACGTTTCTCTCGATCTGGATTTTCGGAGTAGAGTAATTGTTGATGACCAAAACATTAAAAAGCAATGTTACTAGTTACTATACTTTTACTGTCTACTGTCTTACTTGCATACTGGTTTTGTACTCGTCTTGAGTTTGTCTTCTGAACATGTGTGTACTGTTGGTACTTATGTTGCACTGTCGTGCCTTGACGAGTTACTTGTGCATTTGTCTTGGATTTGTTTTAAACTTGTTACGTACTGTTGCTGTGCCTTGATGAGAAAAAAAAACGCAGCAAATGCCTTAGATCCTGCATCCAAACTTGTTGAACTTAGAAATGATGATCACCTAACAGATTTTGAATTCACTGAATATTTAAAAAACTATATATAGGTACAATCATCTGGATATCAGTTTATTACTATGTGCAAAATAGCGAAATATATTAATTCCAAATGAAGCTATAATAAGCAATATTTATGAAACTTGGCAAAAAAATGTTTATTGTTTAGAGATATTGTGGATATTGTTTATAAACAAAGCTTAAGAAAGTAACTTTGGCAGTTTTTTGTATGCCTCAAGTGAACATTCATTTGGTTCATGCTCATTGGCTACCACAACAAATGCAAGATAGGGTAAAGAGATTAACATACAAATATAATTTAAATTTGCAAAGAAAATTTGTAGTAGAAACAAACCCAAACTTATAAAGAAGAAACCAACGAGAAAAACACTGCGACAAAAATAGCCAACAAAGTTGGTATGTATGTACGAGAATGTACATGTACACAAAAGGTGTTAATGAAGAATTTTATAATAGTGCAGATATTGGAAGCAAAGAAACTGATTATGTGATGAGGGTTGAGCGATAAAGAGCCCTGCTAACAGTTTGACCCGTCCGATAAAGTAAATCTCCAGCGCTCTCTCTCGGCCAATAACCCAACCCGACGACCCTACCAGTCATAAGCTTTACGCAACGTACAGTCGAATGCAAAAAAAAGTAGACAGAAACAGTTTCCTGTAATTGATTTTCCTCAAATTGTTGTTGTATAAATGTGGCTTTTCTCAGTAAGTTTTCTTAATCCACGTGATATTTGACTTATTTATTCAGTAACGGTGGTTCGGGGCTCTAGTTCGGGGTACCTACGCTTACGGCTCACCAGTACATTAAAATATCACTGAAATGACAATACTGACGTTTACATGACATTGCTAATATCAAGTTTGTTCAAGCAGCCGTAAATTTCGTGTCTACTTTTTTGCATTCGACTGTACATCTCACCCAGCGCCACCTATCGTTCAATGGCTTAACTCAACAGGCGAAACCTTGCATCGTTATAACGTGTGAGCAACAGAATTGTGATTCAGGGAGGGCTTTGAAAGTTTTCGCGTATGTCTAAGATTATTTTTGAGTAATAGAACTACTCGCCGTTACAAACAGGTGTACCAACCCTTTTCCCGGTAACTTAAATTTAGATTAAATCAAACTGCAGGCAAAGCTGTAAAAACTGTGGTTATGTTGGCAATACAATTTTAAATAATATATTTTAATCATGACAACCAATAGTAATTATCAAATAAGATGAGTTATATGGCCACCACCGACATCACAATGTAACTCTTCTTTTAACGTCGTGCAACAAATGGTGTTAAAATTTCATTAAAAACTGTTTTACAATACTTCAAAAAGTGACAGTTTAAATGAACTATTTTATTGGCATAAAATTACACATTCATGGTATGTCTATCTCCCTCTTCCAGGGCCAACTCTAAAACATAATTCCGTTGCTCTCACGTTAGTTTGATTGTATGATATTGTATGATTGTAAATATGTTTGAACTTAAACAACAAATTTAATTGAAGAGATAAGTGGACGAAGTTAACAACGCACATTTTGAGATAAGGTTTTTTTAAATTTACTCGGCACTAAATGCCATAAATTTAACAATTTCCTTCTTTAACGTGCCGCGAAAAGATCCTTTGGACACATATTAAATAATTAATTAATAGAAATCAGAATTTATAGGATACATGACATTTACCATTAAAGAAAATGTTATATAACACCTTTATTCACTCTCCTCGATCATCAATAAAAACTTTAATCATTAAATAAGTAATTGTTTATGAGCACTTAAGCATATAGAAATAAATAATTATTATTAACTGCTTACATATGTATTAATAGACAAATCATCATTTTCGAGGATACAATAAAGTACGTTCAATTTAGAAATTTTAAATTACATTTAAACTAAACACAAGGCAGTAAAATCAGCACATGATTAACATTTCATATGCTTGTAAACTTAAGCAGACCTACATCATCCGTTAAGAATCATTCATAGTAGCCTGAGATTTTTATTGAACTTTCGATTGCATTTAAATCCCAAATCCCAGTTGGCAGGTGCTCGCCTTCTCTTTTAGTCCTAGTAAATAATGATAAGGATAATCTAGTGAGACTAATCGGCGAGGAGTTGGTAATAATTGATCTGATAGTGCTTTTGACACATTTATTTATTTAACGAGTTTGAGTTGAAATATCTTTAGCGACTTGCACTACTACGAAACTACCAATGTTTTGTAGATCATGATTATGCGATACAGAACATTTGGGCCTGGATTCAACTAATCTTGTTGACGTGGTGATCCCTAGCGGCGAGGTATTGAAGGTCAGCGGTTGAGTTATGGGACGTTGAGTGTGCTATTAACCGCTAGGAAGCACTGAGTTGAGCTACTGATCGTTAGGGGCGCCGAGTTGGCCTATTTGATCGCTAGGGTTGGGTCGAGTTCGATTGCTAAATTGATGGCGGCGCTAGTTTATCGATATTGACCATCAGAAGAGCGTTCAGTATCCGCTTTACCCCACTGATGCGTCGGTGATTTGGATTAACGGCCGGTTACTGGCGAGGTTGGGTTAAATTAGGTTAGATTGGGTTGGATATACTTTGCCGACGAGGGTGGCGCATGCGCAGTACTGAGACGGAGGGGAGCACTACATAGTTTAAGCAATAAATAGTGATTGTTTCATTTTTTAATTCTTTTAGACCACAATTTATAAGTTCTCATAAATTCTGAAAGAACATTCTTCCAGTCCATTGCTATTAACGATAGAATTTTCGTTGACCAAGCTAAATTATTGCCGAGGTTTAAAATAAAATGACATAAACTTACGCATTCAGTTCCGCTGAGTGGGTCCCTGTACACGACTTTGATGTTGGTGGTGGGAGGTTCGTGCCTTAACTGCGCGGCCAACGCCTGTCGCAGTTCCCTCCACCAGGAGTCCCTGGCTGCCTGCGTGCAGAACGTCACGAGAAACGTCCTCGCCGGAGCGGGCCATCCCAAAAGAAATCCAGTCTCGGAGTCCGAATAGGGCGCCAACCACAACTCCGACACCCGCACTCTTTCCTGCAAAATGTATTAAATCAAATCTGGACAAGAGCGGAAATAACAAGACCAACCTTCAATTTAAACGTCCCTCCGTGCCGGGGCTTCGCCACCAACAGCAAATCGGAGAACAAAAACAGGTGCCTCGGTTTGGCCGCCATCGGCAGATGAGGCGGCGACATCGCGCAGGGCGCCTCGACCAAGAAGATCCTGCTGCATGGCATCGACAGCAAATTTTCGGTCGAGTGGAGGTCCCCTAGCGATTTCTTGCGGAACGATTTTGTCTTCTGAGCCAAAAGCAAAAATTGAACAAATTAATTCACTCGACTCTCCTATTGCCATCGTTTCTTACCGCATGGTACGTCGAGTTCGGTTCGTTCAAGTGCAAAAACAGGAAATCGTGCGGGAACAGATCCTGTATTCTGTCCAAATCCTTCTGTCGTCCGTCCAAGGCCGGCTGCGATCCGCCGAGTAACCTTCCGTAGTCGGCCAACCTTTCGGCCTGAAACCAACAATTAACGTTAACTCGCTTCGTAATAAGACGACCCGTTAACTTTTTACAATAACGGCCGCCTCATAACCGTTGGCTGTAAATTACGACAAATTTGAGCCCTTTCACTTCGAGGATTTATTACTTTTGATCTGCAATTACGTCTAATTACCGCCGATAAAAAACGAGTTTTCCCGCTTTGCGAAACACTCTCCGATTCCGAGGAAGTCCAGAACTCGTGCGACCGATTTAAATTGCAAAGTAATCGACGTCGGACGCAATTTCTTCTAATGCGGTTCCATTAAAACGCAGCCGTGACGAAAAAAACGCTTTGTTGTGAATGAATTATGCATTTGTATTAATTGCCGTGCCGTGTAAGCTGTTATGGGGCAACTAAAGCATTTGCACTTTGCACAACCGCTTTGCATAATTGCAATAACAATAACAAATTGCGACGATATGATTCACGCCTGCAATGCACACAATTAAACGCCGCGTTTTTTTTATTAACGAGATTATACGGTTATGTCAATATACGCAGAGTTAGTTGCATATTTTATAACCAAAGTTACATTCACGTGCATTTAAAAAATATATACACAGTAATTTTCAACGGGAATTAAAGGCCCCAGACAACCAAATATAAACAAATGATTGTTATTACAAGCAAGCAACCGTTAAAAAAATATTTCATCTTCGTTGAAACTTGGCGTCAATTAAAAATCGCCCTTTCAACGGTAAATCGTGCCCGGGACGTAAAAAAACGCCGGTCGCATCTGTCGTGTAAATCGAACGACGCAGAGATTCAACGACGCGTAGGTAAATCCAAGTAAAAACTAAAGTAGGACGCAAATAAGGCGAATTGCGCTATCGCACGGGGAGCCAAAAAAATCGACTTCGACGTTCACCTCGTCCACGTGCATCCAAAACCAATTTACCGAAAATTGTGAACGTCTCCCGTTACCGTTACGACGTGCCCGTGGGACTTTTATCGCAAACGCACGATAACGTAGACGCTTCGGATGTTTATCTCGATTCGTAAGCTCGTAAACCGCCGGGGCCAAATACCCGCGCGGGCCTTTTAAATTTCACCGAAATTGCGCGAACGAGAGCGCCGTAAAAAGGCGATTTGTATGTAGATCTTTGCGAGAGTCGTGACTCCGTCCTCGCGGGCGGGCTGCGCGATGATAATTTGAGAGAAATTGAACGCGCGGGCCGGCGGCCGTTTGTTTTCTTGCGCTTTGGGGCCCGCGCTTTCACCCATCGTCGTCGTCGTCTAGCGGCCGTACGTGCGTACACACCCATCTCGTCTGCCGCAAAAAAGGAACGGAAACGCGGTAATTGTTGGAATTTAGCCGCGTGGATTCTTCGACGGTGGATAATGGCGATGCCGAGCGTTTTCTTCGCGTTCGGGGTCAACCAACTCGCGGTGAGGATTTTATTCGGCGAGCTACTGTCCTTCGATTCTTAATAAGTCGATGTACATCGACGGTCGGAAAAACTGAAATATGGTACATGCAGTCAAGTTAACGACAACAAATTACATAATTTGGCCGAGTAGAAGATGTGATTTAACATGAGTACTAAACATTTCTCGACATCCATTGATGACAAAAACAGATTGAGCATGGGACGTGAAATAGCGAGCATAAAACATTAGACCATTATGTTTTATGCTCGCTATTTCACGTTGGTGTTTGCAAACAGCCAACCCCGTACAATAGCAGAAGAAATCAACATTTTTATTATATAGACATAATGACAAAATACTTCAACCCAAAATATGACCAGTCCTATGCTTTGGGCGACGATCTACAATTAATTTGGACAATCAAAAACCTTGCTTCGAATAATGACAACATGCTTATGGCCATGAAAATTTTCATAGTCCCCTATAGATTTTTTGCCACCATTGGTTGCTTAGTAGTGAATAATCGATGGTAAAACTGTCTGACACGTTGGGCAACAATAGGAATGTTTCAGACTATAAAATAAGTTTCGGACAAAGAGGCAAATAGTTTAGACATCGACAATGAAGGCCGAACAGCAACGAAAAAAATATGGTTTGGTCAATAATAATTCGCTCAGTCTTTGAACTTCAGAAACATGCTTGAGCGAATGCACGACGCCATAAAGTCTCATGGAGACATCAAAAATGATTTTTCTGCAAATATATGTCAGTTGATTGTACTGTAATAAAATGTGCCGAGAAGTCACGTTGGCATGTTTTAAATTGTAAACAATCTTGTTCCATTGGGACAAGAAGAAAAATGGTATGTTATGTCCCAGCCCAACTGGTTGAATAGCTATGCATTTTTGAAGACGTTTTGGACAGCAGTAAAAAGCAAACATTAGTTTGGGCAATCATCAACACACTTAGGTGCTTGACCTAACAAAAAACTTCTTTATTACGTTGTGAATTTTTTAGGCCACCATCGCAATAAAAAATCGTTGCAAACACATTGGGGAACAGACAATTTCAGGCAGCAGAAAATTACTTTGGATAGAGGGAGTAAATGTAAATGCGATGATAGCTCAGTATTATCTAATTAGTCACTATTACCAATTTCCAGCACTTCTGACCTCTGTAGTTAATTACAGTAATCGTCGACAATATGTACTAAAAAAAAAGCAGCTACTGTATTTCTTGTTCGAATCCAATGTGAACAAATAATTATATTGGCAATGCCCGATCTCGGTATTTCAAGTTCAATTTAACTCCTAGCATGGAGTTTCTGTATCGCACAATACAAAGTCAAGTTTTAACTCTGAACGATGAGTTTGCATGCATGAAACGCCAGCGCCATTGTACATCACCGAGTCTGCGCAATTTATAATTAAACCTTCCCTGCAATTGCAGAAACCTGTTAAATAATGAATATTTAGCATTAAAATATCTTTTAATAACATAAGTCGATGATCGCGATCGCAATTTGTATTAAGTTATTTTAAAATGAATTCTTGATCAGGAATTGTGGAAATTTCCTAGTTTTATGCATTTGTGTAACCTTTATATCATATATTATATTAGCAGCATCAGCTACCCTATTATTCATATGCGAACTTTAATTGCCTTTTCCCTTGATTACCCCTCGTCATTCCCAAATCGTAATTAGCTGTGAAGCTCTGTAATCTTTAATATGTAGCCTGACTGCTATTAAAAGTCACGAAAATTAACACATAACGGAAGTTCAAAGTAGAATTTTGTGTAAATGTCCATTACAATAGCGTTGGAAACTATGTTAAAAAAAAACAGATGCCGTGACCTAATTCGCTGCTAAACCTAACCCAACCCAACTGAACCCAATCCAACCTGATGCGTCCTTCGTGCGAGGTTTACTTTTGTATAATTAAATGTTCAAATGTCAACATCACGATATCTTATTTAGGTTTAATTGCTGGGTTTATAGCTGGTTTTACTGTTAAATTAAAAAAAAATTAAAGATATAGGCCTTGCGTCAAGAACTGATTTTTTCTGGAACAGTAATCGCGGTAGTATTTTATCAATCTGGGATTTAACTTGACTTGTGAAACATGTAAACCCAAATCAAATGTGTAAACCCAAGTAAAATGTCTAAACTCCAAGTGAACCTAGCAAACCCAAGGTTTAAAATGGTTGCAACTCAAAATAATCAAGATTCGCTTTTGAAAACTTAGTACAATAAATTGTTGGATAATTGTGATAAATAAACAATGATTATACGTCAATTTGTAAGATTTGAAGCAATTGGGTTCTGACTGGGTTGATTCAAATGGGTTAGGTTGGGTTGGGTTTGATTCAAATGGGTTGATGGGTTGTTTTTTTTAAGAATTTAAGAGAGAATTCACAGAACTACGGCGATTATAAGTAGAATTTGGGTAAAAGACGCATTGAAAATGTCCACAGTTCTAAAAAACGGGATCGTCGTTTGACATCCCCAGAAGCTAACCCAACTCGACTGAGCCCAACACAACCTGATGTCTCCTTTGCCCGAGATTTATTTTATTTATTAAGTAAATGCTAGACAACAATATCGTAATATCTTATGTGGGTTTAATTGTTGGGTTTATAGCTGGTTTTACTGTTAAATAAATTCGAATGACAAAATCCTTGCGTCAATAGTCGACATTTGTGGGACGGTAATCTTCGTAGTGTTTTAGCAATGTGGGTGGATTTAGCTGGATTTGTGTCCTAAGTAAACCCAAGTTAAACGTGAAACTTTTTTTGAATTTTTTACAACACGAACACGATTAATTGAAGCTTTAACCCAAAATAAATAAGATTCACTTTGAGAACTCAATACAATAAATTATTGGATAATTGTGATAAATAAACAATGAATTTTATGTCAATTTATCAGATTTGAACCAAATGGATTGTGATTGAATTTATTCAAATGGAGGGTTTCATTCAAATGTGTTATTTAGAATATTTTAGAGTTTCGCAGAACTAATACATATCGGAAATCGGAAGTAGAATTTGGGAGAAAGGCCCATTGAAAATGTCCACGCCAATACGGTCATAAAAAACAAAGGCTGTCGCGACCTAATTCGCTACCAAAACGGGATCGTCGTTTGACATCCGCAGAATCTAACCCAACCTAACTGTACTGAACCCAACCCAACCCAACCTGGTGTCTCATTTGGGCGATGTTTATTTTTGTATAATTAAATGTTAAACATCAACATCGTACATTCCTATTTGGGTTTAATTGTTGGATTTATAGTTGATTTTACTGTCACGTTCGAGTTTATAAAAATGGTTTGCAAGTCGATTTTGTGGGAATGGCATTTTTGCATTTTAGACAGTTTGTCATTTTTCATTGCGGTATTTTTTTATCAATTTTTGACAGATTATTCTTTTTTGAATTTCTGTACAAGGTTTATTTTTTTTTCAATTCAGACAATGTTAATTATTTCGGTTTTAGTGAATTACGAAATTATTCAAGTTTTTTGCATTTTCAATTTTGGCCTTTAACTGTATCGATTTTACCGTTTCTACAATTTTAATTTTTTTAAATTTTAGACACTTATTTTGATTTTTAACATTTTCGAAATTTTTGATTTCTTTTACATTTTAGTATTTTGGACAATTAATTTTCTAATTAATGATTATTTTCGTATTTTTTTTAGATTATTTTGAAATTATTCACATTTTTTCATTTTTAGTTATGATTTTTAGTAAACATTTTGTGACAAATTTGTGTTCCGTGTAAACCCAAGTAAACGTGTAAACCGCAAGTGAATCTTGTAAACCCAAGTTTTTACAACACAAACCCGATTGATTGAAGCTGGTTGAAGATCATTGAAACCCAAAAAAAAAAATAAGATTCGCTTTGAGAACTCAATATAATAAATTGTTATAAATAAACAATTAATTGTGTGCCAATTGTGGGTTGTGATTGGATTGATTCAAATGTGTTGGGTTGACTTGTGTTGGGTTTGATTCAAATGGGTTGGGTTGCGATTGATAAAATTGTTTTTTTTAGAATTTAATAGTTTCGCATAACACCGTTCAAATTTTTAAACAGGACTCCCCTCCTTATAAAACATACCCAACCTGAATGCAACTTGATCCATTTGTAATTTTTATTTTATTTGATATAAATATTTTTTTATAATGTTTATGGCTTCTTATGCAATCGTACTCATTTTTGCATTTTGTATTTTTTCATGGTTCACGGTTTCTACATTTTTACAATTTTCAATAATGTTATCATTTTTAATTTTTAATTAGTTATGTAATTATGCATTTTTAATTTTTAAAAAATTTTAATTGCTTTACTTTTTATAATGTTGGCATTTTTTTGGATTCAGCAATTTCGAAATTTTTGACTATTTTGTATTTTTTTGATTATTTTGAAATTATTCACATTTTTTTCATTTCATTTGTGATTTTTTAATTTATAGTAACTATGCAATTTTTACCCACGGTAACCATTGCCCTGAACTTATAATTGGTGTAAATCGTAATCGTCATAACATATGATTCACAGACCTCATTAACAACTGTTTACATTGTAAAAAAAAATAAATATTAACATTTTCTAACACGCTGTTATACGTTTTGTTTACTCTTGACACAAAGCAACTTCATTAGAATTAAATTTGACTTGACCTCTAACAATGGAATCGTCATTAATTCTTTCGTCTATTCTTACACAGGAGCGTTCGTGACGATATCACTGATACCGAGTTGTTTGATCTCCGTATTCATTGTCTCGTTCGGTTTCTGGTGAATCACTGACTTTTACGTCTCGTTATCTCTGTTCAAATACCACCCATTTCATTTATTTTTTTTAATAAAAAAAACCTTACCAAATTTTCGTTTTCTTTTGCATCGCAGTCCGGGCCGTCGACATGTTTGTTTTGTTTATCCGACGATGGTGTTTGTTTACCAGGCGGGGGCGCGCACTCATTCCAGTTCCCACATATGCACATTTTAGAATCGCTCGGCTGACATCGTTTTAATTTTGTAACAAACGCTTCCGTAAGCGTGAGGTCAAGTTCATGGCGATAGAAAAAAGCTAAACTACTCCGTTCTTAATCACGGGCCGTCCACTACTGGATACAATGTCAGTGCCAGGGGTTTCATCTCCAAACGCAGCTTTACCCCCACCCGTGGGCATCGACATCCCCGAGATTCGTGACCGTGTCGTTAGGACCATTTGTGTGGAAAAATCGTGCTTGAAAAAATCTTCTATTTATTGTGTTGTTGTTGCGCTGCAGCTGGGGCCGTTTCGTCCCGGGGTTGTAACAGGTGCACGAAAGTTAAAAACTCCAGTCAAGAGAATCACAAATGGAAATGACTGAATTGTAAAGTTGAATTCAACTTTTTAAGTTGTGTACAAAAATGCAAAAAAAAACAAAATTGCGAAATGCTTAAAATGGAAAGAAGGCAAAATTATAAATGATTTCTAAAAATAAAATTGTAACGAAATCATTACAGATTAATTGTTGAAAATATAAAAAATGTGAAATGTGACAAACTTATTAAATACAATATCAACTGTAAAATATGCCGAAATTGTTAAAAATGTTAACAATCAAAAGTGAAAATGTAATAAATGTAAAATTTTGAATAACTTCTAAAAAAGTACAAAAATGTCAAAATCATATAGATCATAATCAGATATCAACATCGATAAAATTTTCAAAAAATATAAAACCCGAAAATGTAAAAAACGTGAAAAATATCAAGCTTGTTAAATGCAATAAATGACAAAATTGTAAAAGGAGCCCAAATTGTCAAAAATATTAGGAGTCTAATTTGAAAATGTTGAATAATTTTAATAATGTAAAACCTGTTAAATGCAAAAATGTCACAACTGTAATAATCGGATGCAATTGTCAAAAGAAGAATCAAAAGTGAAAATTCAAAATTTGAATAATTAAAACAAAATTTAAATAATTTTAGAACAAAAAAATCCTATTCATTTGTTCTGAAATTATTTAATTTTTGTTTTAATTATTCAAAATGTTTGTATTTCATTTTTGAATTTTCAATTTTGATTTTGCAAAGGTAATTTATCTATTTGTCTATCAGCAATTATGAAATTTTTGAAAATATAAAACTGTGAAAAATATGTTGTTAAATACAAAAAAAATATCACAATTATAAAAATAGCTTAAGGGGTAAAACCACTCTAGGATTTTCAAAAACACGATTTTTTTTGTGTTCACTCTAACGATACTTCAGAATCAGAAAAATTATATGCCATTTCATTATAGTGGAAAAAGAATGTTAAAGGGTTTAATTATCGATAGACAGCACCGTCTCATAGCGCGTGCTAGGCACTCGCGCGGCGCGGCTATAATGAATTGTTTTCGTACAAATGCCCAAATGTACATTTATCTAATTAAGTTAACTTGCATCCGCGCATTCGTTACAATAATTCCTCCCAAAATCACGACCCTGTGCAGGCATCGCAGATTAGAGGTAAACAAAATTTCCAAGGATTAAAGTGTTTGTGAAACTTTAAACGCGTTTTTCTCTAAACTACATTTTCCAACCTGGGAGGACAGATTTCTCGGAGACTATTGCATGGATCTATTTAAAATTATCACAGTAGTGAAGCTACTGTGACTAGTGAAGTACGTAGCCGTTTTTTTGATTGAATGTAAACTTCTTTTTAATGAACAATTTATCACTAATTTTCACGGCAAAATATCGATTCATTCCTTAAAAACGCACAACACAAAAATTTTTAAAAAAACCCCTACGTGCTTCCAGAGCCAATTTGTTTACTTTTTTGCACCAGGATTCATACAAGCCGAGAAATCCGTCCTCCCGTTTCGGTGTTTTTAAAATAGGTGTTCTCGACGACGGATTCTATCGCCGCAATTTGTAGTGAAAATGACAATAAAAAATGGTTTTTTTTTGTACTTCAGTATGTGCTTAATGAACTATCTGAAAAGAATTTCTATTCCACTTGTGATACTCCCAAAATAAATTGATAAATTTTGCTATTTTTTCCTGCCTCTAGAGTACTTTTACCCCTTAAATTCTAGGATTCAAAATGAATGTTTAAATATAAAAAAAATCAAATTGTTTAAAAACAAAAATATATAATTTGAAATGGTCAAAATGGAAAAAGTAAAAATTATACAAACAACTGTAAACATTAATAAAATTACCAAAAATATATAAAATTGTTCAAAATGTTAATGTTGTTAAACACAGAAGCTACCACAATTGTAAAATAGGTTTCAATTGTCAAAAATATTAAAAAAAGACAACATTGAAAATGTACTAAAGATCAAAATTCATTAAAATGTTCAAAATTGATAAAATGTCAACATTGTAAGAATTGTAAACATCGAGGAAATTCTCAAAAACGCTAAAATGGTTGAAAATGCAAAATGAGCTAAAAAATTTTAAAATTATAAAAATAATAAAAAATATTAGGAGCCATAAAACACATACATACAAAATTGTCTAAATAAAAATGGGGAAAATATAAAAAGGCAACTTGATTAAACAGTTAACATTGACAAAATTCTACAAAATCGTGCTTGAAAAATTCTTCAATTTATTGTGTTATTAAAAAGTTTATGAAAATACAAAAAATCAAAATTGCCAATTGGTTAAAATGGAAAAAGGCAAACTTTCAACATAGACAAAATTTTAAATAATTTCTAAAAATAAAAAATAAACTAAAATAATAAAATAGTAATAAAATTGTAACAAAATCTCACAGATTTAATTGTTGAAAATGTAAAAAAAATGTCAAACGTGTTAAATACAAAAAATGTTACAACTGTAAAAATCAGCCGAAGTTGTCAAAAATGTAATCAAAAAGAAAAGGCAATAAATGTAAAATTTTCAATAACTTCAAAAAAAGTGCCTAAAATGCTAAAAGTCAATTCAATAAAAGTAAAAACTTTTATTGAATTTATAAATAATAAAATAAATATTATAAAATGACCAAGCTATAAAAACGTCAAAATCAATACATTATAAAATTGTTAAAAATATAAAAATCGTGAAAAATGTAAAATGCAACAATTTCAAAAAATTGTTAAAAATCTTCAATAGTCAAATTTGAAAATGTAATTTTAGAGTTAAAAATAAAACAATAAGCACTGGAAAGGCCAAAGTGGAGAAACATGAAAATTAATTAATTAAAAAAAAAAAACAATTATGTATTAAGTTCTTGAAAATGTAAAATTGTCTAAAATATTTTGTTAAATACAAAAAAGACACAATTGCAAAAAAATTATTTAAACAGCCAACGTCTACAACATTGGCAAATCTGTCAAACTTGAACAAGCTATCAACATTGACAAAATTATCAAAAAATGCAAAATTGCAAATGCGAACATTCGAAAATTGCTAAATCCACAAAAAAAAAAAAAATTGTGGCTAAAATGTACAGAATCCAAAGAAATTTGTAAAATTAAAATGGCCAAGGTGCACTTTTAAATATATTTTAATTAATTAATTTTATTCTCGTGCGTTGGAGCTTTCAATGGTCGCTATTTTATTTTTCATTTGATGTGGAATATTTTTCGTTTATTTTTCAATTTCTTATCCACCATAACTTCAGAACTTGCTTTTCGTTCATTTGAATTGTTTTCATTATTGTTTTCCGATTGCTTCAACTCATACTCACAATTTTTTCATAATTTCTTTTGTTTTTTGATTTCGCCAATTTTGTCTGTTTGACTGTTTTCTTGTATTTCATCATACAAGTTTAAATTTTCTCCGATTGGTGAAAAATGTATTTTTTTTTGTTTGACTACTAGTTTCTTTAATTCCACTTGGACGTGTGTTCTTGTTTGTAGAAATTGTTGAAAATAAATTTCTGCAAATATAATAGGTGGCAACGGATTGTTTTTTCCTTCTGGGCTCATCAGACCACCAAAGATACATTTGATGAAGGTGCATGTAGTCATGCAAACGTGAGGTACAAAAGTGTGTGCCAGTAGATTAGCATGTAGTTGTCAATTCCCCCCATACTCGTGCTGCGATGTAATTACAGAGGCCTGCTTTGAGCGACTAAGTCTCTTTATGTTTGCATTCGCCTCTTATTACATTCGCTGAAATTTATATTCAACAAAGCAGTCCCTTGTGGCTACGAATAGTCGACAGTACCAATTTAGTCGGTCCAAGTAGACTTCTGTAATTGCATACCAGCACGAATCACACGAACTTTTATAGGAATTTTATTAATTACCAGTTTCCGGTTAATATTTTGCATTTTCAAGCTGCAGTGTTTTTATTTTTATTGATTTTTGATGATGAAATTTCCAAGCCCCCCTCCCCCGTTATATACTTGAGATGAAGAGGTGAAGTTGTTTATATATCGTTATATTTCCTTGTGTATAATTGATTATTGCCATGTCGTTTCGTTTTTTTTTTGTTTTCAACAAATTAAATTGCTGTCATTTTATACAATAGCTGTTTTTTTAATCGATAACAATTGTTCCACTCCGCGTAACTTGTTTTTCATTTGTTTCATGCTCATGAACACAAATACGCACGCACTAAAATTTAATAAACATTAAACGAAACGAAAGTAAGTGGGCGAACGAGATGGGGAAGACTTTACAGAATTTACCAAAATGACGACTGTTTCGTTCTAGTTATGAGCTCGTCAGCAAGAAATATCAAACGTCATTTTATTAGGCAGATGTTTGTGTAAAAAAAAACTAATTAGAAGCTCAGCATTAGCATAGTTCATTACTAACCAATTATCTAAGGCGGCATGAGATACTTTAATCGAAGAAACTAAAACTAAAGGTCAACGCAAAAATCAAACAATTAAGTTCAATAAATATGTACATATATATATATATATATATATATATATATATATATAATTAAACTGATTAGTATGCATTTAAATAACATTAATCATGTTGGGTTGGGATTATCTAGTGATAATATATGCTGAGTGAGTTACTAATTAATTTATGTAAAAAAATATGTTTAAAGACTTAGGTTCCGGGTGTTATTTCTTGTTCACAATAAAAATGAATCGAAAGTTCAAGAATCCAAACTTTGTTCTTTTTGCAGATCAAACCAGTTTAATCAATTTCATCAATATATTAATTTAATATTATTATACATGGTGATTGGTGATGTTCCATTTTACTGTTGAAAAAAAAAATGGTGGTGAGTATCTGTTTTTAAATTTTATGAAAATTATTTTTTAACTAACCCCAAACGAATATAATCGAAACATTTACATTTTTGTTCGTTAAGCCACTGATGCGTTCGAACGTAAAAATCACCAATTTACATACAAATTCGAATACACAAAAAAACTATCAACGCGAGAAATATATACAAACACGAGATATTTCCAGAAAAATACGCCGACAGTTATATGCATACACTCGCGCACACACATACTCGTACATACACGCGCTCGATGCAACGACTTTTTTTGAATAAATAGTTGGCTGGGAATTAGCATTAAATAGACATATGTTATGAACATTAATAAATAAACGCAAGGAATTAATTCGTCCACGTTGACTAATTATGCGCAGAATGATTATTAAATAAGTTTCTAGTCGGAGACGGCAGAGGCCCTTGAACTTGGTTGGCTTCTGCATCAAAGATATTGTTAATATCATCGAAATTTGGCCATAGATAGCTATTTCGGTATGAATGGGCGTCCGATTCAAGGAAGCGATCGTTACCGTTAGCTCCTTTGAAGTATTTTGAAAACTCAAGCTGTGCCGGTGGCGTCGGAGCCACCGGTCATTGTGATACGCATTCGTTGTTTTATTGTCGCTGGCGCGACAAAGCGTCCTTCAATAATGCAAATTAGATGGCGATTTGTGGGAATTAATGCAATTGGGGTATAACTGAAATACCTGACAGAATTGGGTATAAAAGGACGCCAACTGGAAAACATCTGGACACGGAAACCGACACCATGTCGACACGTCCTATTTCTAGAGCCTTAAAACGAAGGAAAACGAGAGGCCGCTAAACGACCCCACATCTGGAGGCGATAATGTAAATGAAACCTCAACGCAGTGTATTTTTAAAAGCTGAACGGAATGGAAGCCGTTGTTCGTTAAAAATCCCCTTCACACCACACATAAAGGAACAGATTTTACGTCGGCGATAAAATTGTTTATGTGACTTACAGCAAATTGACAAATGTTCTTGTTATATTTGTAGATCATTTTTTTTGGGTACAGGTGCACCGACGTATTACAAAACCTAAGTAAATGATACCACACTTAAAATAGATAAATTAATTAAGGTTTATTTTTTTTTCACTTATAAGTTGAGATCTGCTAGTGTACTCTTTAAAGGTAGTATAAGTATAGTAAAGTATAGTAATCAAATTGAATCGACTAAATACCCAATCAAGTATCTAAATCTTATATAATAATTTAGAATAAACGTTATGTTTAGAAATATTTCACAAGGATGACATCATAAACAGGTTTTCGTAAACGTAAATAGACCATAAAGGTAGATTAAATGATTTCGATATAAATAACCGTATACAGATCTATTTAAAACGAAAACTAGTACTTTTGAGAATATGTGAACGTTTTTATGTATAGATGATGACTGTGAAAATAATCTAAAAGGAACAGTGATTATTTTCATATCGCCATTTCTGACTCATTGTGTTATACAAAAAAAAGAATGCAAAATTAAGCATATTTTGACAATGTTATCCAAAACATCTGATAGGGACGTTTTTCATTGTATGTGAATTGGAACTAGGCCACCTTAATTATGAAACTCCATATCAACAGTAGTAAGAACAACTTAATCATAGGAAATCGATACAGAAGAAATTATTGCTTACGACTGACAATGAGTTGGTGGTATCCATCTGAGCGGTGAAGAGACAGTGCAGTTACGGAAAGCAGTGACCATGTATAGGCCTAACCTTGTTCACGCCAAGCAGTTTATTAGTTCATTGAACGACTTGGCGACATGCAATTAACCACCAAACTGAGATCACATCTTACTACAGGTGTTTAATATACGAGCTATTAAACTACGTTGCGCCTACACAGTTACAACATAAGAACACATTTTACTTCAACAGGACACTGCATTAGTGGGCGTAATATACGAAATTCCAAATTCATAATGAACAAAGTTCCATTTGACTTTTTTTAAGAGCAGTAGATAATGATTGACTTGGGCATTTATGTTGGTCCAGCTCGAAAATCAGACTACGACTGTCGGATGAATAATTTTAATGTACAATAATAGTAATTTTAAATTTATTTCTCATCTTGCCTTTCTAGACATTTTATATTATTTGTTTAGATTGAAGAGGTCCCAACACGTGCGCATGCATAATTTATTTACGATTTAACAACGGCGAGAACTAAGTAAAAATATAAAATGAGATGAACACGGAAAAGGCAAAACAAAAATAAATAGACGACAGTAATTCATGAAGCAAGAAATAAAAATAACACTGAAAGGTTACAAACTAAATATTTGAAATGGTGGGGATTGAACGACAGGTCGAAATTTTAGGCTCAAATGGCATACAATACAGCAGAGCAAGAACACAATATAATATATAATAACAATGAATTTTATAAGCTTGAAGATCTTAAATTTTAAATTATTAAATTAAATTATTTTAATTTTTTCCCGATCAGAATGTATGGGAATTTACACCTACGTCGCAAATTACTTCGACGTCTACCAGGTCCGGGTTAATTGATTTAAATTATTTTATTTGTTCACTTAAAACTAATTTACAATTGAGGTCTTTTGCAGATGTAAAATAATAAATTAGAAATGTTTTAGATTATAATGATGGGATTTGAGTCCTTAATTATGACTATGACTACCAGAAATGATTTTGTACAATAATAAATGTACAATAATAGTAATTTTAAATTTATTTTAACATGTTCGTAAAGGTTTTTTAAATAGAGTGTCAAAATTGATTAAAATTGTTTTATTTATAGTATATTATTCAATGAGAGGTAATATGGGCAATAACTCACGGGATGATTGCAGCGCGAGCCGCAGTTATAGATATCATTATTTGCAGAAAAGTAATTTGGTAACGTATGTATAACGCAATAGTCGTGGATAAATAGTATTTAACTTAGAAATAATTTAGATCTTTAAAATTTAATAAAAATCAGTATACCAGGTGTATAAAACGGGAATATGATTTTGATTTAAATTCTCAGAAGAACATTGAATGAAATATCAAAAATTGCAAGCCAAACCTCAGTTAAAGGTTTTGTTAGCGAAATTAACCAGAAACTCTCATTCTACACAAAATATTTTAAGAACAGCAATCCACTCTACGCATTTATGTAGTAATTTTAATTTTAATAATTATTTTAATTTTTCCTTATGTGTTTGACGGAGATGACAAAAGTATATTATTTTTTGTTTTGTTCATATATATTTTTTACAGTTACAGTTTTACCATAGTAGATTTTGATAATAATAAAAAAATCGAAAAAAAATGATTAATTCACTGCGAAAATTTGTTGAACACAAAACATACAACTAAAATAAAAAGACAAGAAAATAAGATTGATTGAAATAAATAAGACTGAACCGATTATGCTGCGAATTTGTGTTTCAAAAACTGGAAATTTTGAACAAATTTTTGAATTTGAATATTTGGAAAATTTAAATAAATTGGAAAATTTGAATTTGAAAACATTTGTAAGATTTGAACACAGCCTCGGTGTGAACACGAAGACCAAAAACTGCAACAAATGACGAAGTGACCATGGTCTTCGAAGATCGTCATGTAAAGGTATCTATCATTAGTATGACATTGGATATATCTGAATCGTCTTGCACAACAATTTGATCCCTTTCTTATGTCGCCTCCTCTCGTTACAATAGGATTTATGCAACAATTAAATGATTCCTTTTACTTTCTTATACATCTTATAATATGGCAACCTGCCATTTTTAATGAGTTACGAGATTTACGTGTGAACAAAATGTTTGTGTATCGGACCATTGCACGTTACCATGATACTGGTAGCATCAAAAAACGCCATGAAGGTGGACATCCAAAAACAGCAACATCGTCCGAAATGGTTCGAAAGGTGAAGGCTAGAATTCAACGTTATCCACGACAAAGCGCAGTTCAATTGACGAAAAATCTCAATGTGTCTGCTCGTAGCATGGGGCGCATATTAAAAAATGAACTACGATTGAAGCCCTAGAAAATACAAAACGTGCAAGATTTAACACCTGCACAAAAGGCAAACAAAACGATCATGTTCGGTTAAAAATCAATTGAAAAGACAATTTAGACCACTCGTTTTTATTGAACAGGGCGTAAAGATAAATCAACAAATCCACCGTGAAAAGATTTGTTACCTTGGGCACGTAAACAATTCGGTAGAAACCATTGGACGTTTCAACAAAACTCTGCACCATCCCATAAAATTCCACGGACTTAAACCCAATGGATTTTTCCATATGATCCATTCTGGAGGCCAAATTATCAACTGAAAAATATGAGAGTCAACGCCTTAAAGATTGCTCTCCGTCGTGGACAAAATACCATCAGGCCACATTCGTGCAGCGTGTAAAGTCTTTCCGGATAGACTCCATGCTATTATCGGCGTTAAAGGTGGCTACATCGAACAATAACATATTTATCTTAAAATTTGGAATGTTACTACGATATACTGAAGTTTTTAAATAACAAAATTAAAATTTACAAAATTATAGCAATTTTAATTGGTAACACTTCGAGCGCTGACACTTGTATATCTACATTTTACATTTTATATTTAACAAGATGAAGGCTTCATACGAATCGAGTTTTTTTAACCAAATGCATGGACATGGACATACACTACATTCGTTGTAATTCGAATTACTGTACACGTAGAAAATACGATTCTCATCAAAGGACCATGATCAGTTCAAACGGATGCCCTCCGGTCATAACAATTCTCCAGCACTCTATCAAAAACTTATTCATAGGTGGATAACATTGCATGGTATGCTTCAACTATACGCATATATTTACAAATCTCTCATGACATAAAGCAATCTGCAGTTGTTACCCATCGTGCAAGACTGCAGTCACACTTCATTAAATCTAATATGAATAAAATTTATAATAATAATATAATAAGATTATAACAAACTAAAATCGTTAGCTACAGTATTGCAATATTAACTGCACGAATTGCACAGGAAGTTGATCATTAACGACAGCTTAAGCTTAAGCTTGCCAGTTGTAATTGATAGGGGGAAGTCAAAAATCATAAAAAATAATGGAGCCCTGACATATACATACACCTTGTTTCGTTGATATAGCATGAGGTAGGTGATAGGTAGGTTAAACCAGTCTAGAGCTATTTAGAGTATGCCTAAATTATTTTTTGACGAAACGATTTACTTACACGAGGGCCAAGCGAAATTTATTGAGAATAAGAACCACGGTTAATATTTAGATTTTATTTTAAATCAACTCAAATAATTCCCGTCAATAATTATTTTGAATTATTGTGATGTTGCTGAAAGGAAACAAAGATGGTTATTATTATCTGTGGATCCACAGACAGGCGAATACCAATCAGGATTCAGAAAAGGCAAAACAGGTTAAATTAAGAATTTACAAAACAATACTGAGACCAATATATGGACGCGAGACATGGGTGCTAAACAAGAAAATACATGAAATACTATGGACATGGGAACGGAAGATCATTGAGAGAAAATAAGACAAAAAACGAATATCTAAGAAGGTCAAATGAAGAGGTATATGAGATGTTCAGGGAGCCGAGGATGGAGGCTGCGGAGAAAGCAAGAATGCAGTGGCTAGGTCACGAGGACAGAATGACAGATTAGAGGACGGTAAAGAAAAGAGGAAGACCTATGAATAGGTAGCAGGAGGCTGCCGTGGTAGATCTAAAGGAAAAGGACATAAAGAACTGGGAATCAAAGAAAGAAGAAGGCCTGCTAAACGTTGTATATATATTATTAATATTATTATTATTATACCGTTTTTTCCATTCTTCGTCGTCTTCAGACGAAAACCTTCTATTCGTCTACTAGTCGCAAATTTATTATTATTATTATTATTTATATTTAGTTTCCAGCTAAAAACTGGAGATTTAAATATGCCGTATGGAGTTACCATGGTGCAGCACAATTCCCTTGCCTGGAACTTTACTGAACTTTCAGGTAAACATTTTTCAGTATACCAGCTGTAAGTATCTTTTGCCTATCTACCATAATTGCATTTAGTAGGCCCATATTTCTGACGTCACGTACATAATTTATTTCATAGATCGTTGTTGAAGTTTCTTCATGTTCGTGAATCCATACACGTCGAAACGGGGAATATCATTCATCAATTGTCACTACTTTGGCAAAAAATAGTAGGCACCCCTATTTAGAAATTTCTTTCATGGCAAATTCTTCCATGCTTTGCGTTTAGGAAAAGTTGGTGGGGCACAAAGCGACTACCTTTTAACTTTTAAAATCAGGTGATCATGTATGAATGTTTTAACAGCTGATGATCCAATCTTGAGTTGATGCTCTATTACCGCATAAGTAGCTTTATTGCCCTTTCAATTATTTAATTATTTTATAACAGTGCAATATGTTTATCGGTAGCAGCTGTAGCTGGACGCCCTTTGATTTTTTATGCCCTAAAATTCCTTAACTTGTAGCCAATGAAGCTGCTTATTTACCAAAACCTGAATCTAAATTCTTTTTCACTCGTAAGTGCTTAAACTGTTTTAAAAGCCATAAAAATGATTCGAAAATCCTCTCTGGGTAATTCTATTGAATTCGACTTGAATTATAACCAACGTAACATCAACAACTTAACTTCAAATGAGAGATAAAGATTTGCTCTAAAGAAAACATTAGATTATCTTATTCTCAATAATTTCAGCTTAGCCTTAGTACCCAAATACAAATGTTTGTAGTAGATTTTTGACGCAATTTTTTTACATGAGAACCATGTTGAGATGAAATTAAATTACGCTTCATTGCAATTGATTTCTTGTTGCCTGTGAATTGTAATTTTTCAAATTCACAATCAGTTTTAATGTTTCGACATCTTTATTGATAATAAAAAGAATGTTTCGAACGTTTGCCAACATTTCAGTAGCATACATCGAAATTCACAAATCTAACCAACTCTGTTATTAATTCAACCGAATGCCCTTCGGTTTCAAAAATTCCCCAGCAATCAAATTCCTATTATTAGAGTAGAATTATAATCAATTAGTAGTTGCTTGGCTGTCAACGAGCAAGTCTAAAATTAAAACAAACTATGATTTTGTTGAGCTAAACTTTGTTTAAGTTTCAAAGGGCGTGGACATGTAGCAGATTTATTAGATATATTCAACCACATTATTAATTCAAAGAAATGATCTTATGTCAAAAGTATTTCTCTGCAATTTTTCAAAAACTTATGGGCAACATAATCCGATATGTGCAAGGTACACGTGCTGGGTGCACCACATATACGATGTGAGTTTTTATTGAAGTACAACTCTAACCAACTAGCAGTTGCTTGGCTGCCATCGAACAGGCCTGTAATATATTTTTTTTAATCTAAGGTCCACTAAATTTATAACAAACGTATGATTTTGTTCAGCTGAATTTTGTTTAAGTTTAAGTTTCAAAGGGCATGGACATTTTAGTAGCAGATTCTTTAGATATATTCAACCACATTATTAATTCAAAGGAATTCCCCTGCAATGTTTCAAAAACTGATGGGCAACACAATCCGATGTGTGCAATGTACACTTGCTGAGTGCACCACATAAACGATATTATTTTTTATTAGAGTACAACACCAACCGACTAGCAATTGCTTGGCTGCCATCGAGCATGTCAATAATATGTTTTTGTTTAATTGAACGTCCATTAAATTTATGACAAACGTGCAATTTTGTTGAGCTAAACTTTGTTTATTCAACCACACTATTAATTCAAAAGAATGACCTCACGTCACAAGAATTCCCCTGCAATCTTTCAAAAACTTATAGACACATCATCTGCGGCGTGCCTATTATTTTAATATTATTGCTATGGTTAGACACTAAAGTTATGAAATGTTTATGATGTTAACCAATCAGCAGTTGTTTGTTTGCGCATTTAGAATGTTTACAATCAGCTTCGATACAAATCATGTTTACGAGGATCTTAAGTTAATAAAAATGAACGACGCGTTTTGTTAACTTCGACATAACTGCGTCGCTCCGTAACGTTGCAAAAGACATGAATATTCGATATTATTTAAGATCCAGGACTCAGTAGGCGTAGTAAACAAACAGCATTCTCGACTGAACAGGTCCATTATTACGAATGCCCTTTCAAAAATTTATGTACTTTTTATTTGTGCATTTCACAAAGTGGTCGCATTTTAAACACAATCACGTTTGATTCGATCTAATGTGTGCCCAGTTTATGAGAAACTTAAGTCAATAATATATATAATATAACTCGGCCGACATGAATATTCAATGCCACCGTCGCAAAACGCCATTAAACGGACTTAATAATATCGATACAATGACAAAATTGCCGATGCAAAGTAATTCATGCGGCGGACTGAAAATAAATAAATAAGCGCAGAAGCGAGCGCGCTAAACAGTTATATTTTATTCCGGAACACAATAGAGGCAAAATAGAAACGTACAGGAGCCATTAAATCGCGTCTTAAACGTCTATAACGTTCCGCGGCCTTATTTCACAATTACAACGAAAGATCTGTCGAGGATGTCCGTTGTTGTGCGAAATTTACGCGCGCAAGTGCAAACGCAAAGGCGTGAAAAACGGACTGTCTAATTGTAGGTGCCGTCCCGCTTATCAATAAACTACGCTCTTAAACGTGAAATATGAAAATAATGTTTCGCAACTTCGACGCCGCGCCGCGTCCCTCACGTATTCCCGTATTAGTGAATAAACATCGCCGCTTTTTATTTTCTTTTCCGAGCTGGCCGGGCGCGATAATTTATTTTTAACAATGAGACGTTAATTGTGTACGTTTGTGGGCAATATCCTGCGTAGTTTATCGGCGATGTTCTACGGAATTTAACGCTTAAAAAAATTAAACGAGCCATAATTTTATACGACCGGTGACCATCTTCGAACGCAGCTTTCTCCCTGCGATGCTCCTCGCCCGTTCGGACCATTCGGCATGGCACCGATGCTATCGACACCTATTTAAATTTATGCAAACCACAAATTACTTACATATTCACTAGAATCGCTCCATTGTTTTCCGGCGGCAATCTGATGGGACGATCTTGAGAGCTCGAACGTACCGAAACACGACATGCGACGTTTCTAATAACAGAGAATGTCATGCAACCGCAGCGTCATTATTAATCTCCGGTAAAAATCTGTGGTACGGCTTAATTAAAAACGATTCGCTTATACGACTTTCTCCCGCTTACACGGCACTTATACCGGTTATAATTTGTCTAATAATGCAGCCAATCGATTTCATAATTAATTAGAAGAAATCCGGAGTCGATTTTTGTTCTTCTTGGAAAACGAAGCGGGTCGCGAGATCCCCGGCGACTTCTACGGGCATAGCTGGTTTGGAGCGGGCAAGTGCATTCATTACGTACAGGTGTCTATCACGAGTGCGTTTACGGAACTGTGAACGATTTAATATCAAATTAATCGCAATGTATCTATCGGTTTGCTTATCTTGTTTGCTCTTGTTTCGTGTACAATCATGCCAGGTTTCACGCATGTGCGGTCACACTTGACCCCACGGTACGTCGATCAAATTACATATAAAATCACTCCAACAGTTCATTAAATAAGTTGGATGGCTCCGCATCACGAAATACAAAACTATATATACTGCAAACATTAATCAGGCCACCAACAAATCATAGCAGATCTTTTGTCCAAAGACCCAAACCGAACAAACTGCAACGTTTTTTTTAAACTTTCGCTCAGCAATCTCATTAAGCTTTAACAATGCGATAGATATAATTAGAAAATGTTGATAACAAGAACGATGTATTATGTCTAGTTTTAAAGCCAAAATTAAGAACAATATTGCAAAAAAAAAAATTTAAATGCTTGGAGGCAAAAATTTCAATTGAACTATTGTGCACCAAGCATTAGAAAAATGTTTTATATCTTGGTTTAAATTTTAAAAAATCTTAAAGTCGAAACTAGTTGACTTTTATGAAAATTTATTTTCACGATCAATGGCGGCACAAATGCATTACAAATAATTTAGTCATAACGAGTCTTTTGATATCAAATACCAGTCTCCGACGAGCCATCAAAATGACGGCATAATAAACAATCGGCAGTGCACGCAGAAATCACGTTACACTTCTCTTTAGACTCGGATGAAAATATATTTGATCAACAAAGACCTTATGAAAAAAATGCCATTCTACAACTCCTCTCGAGGCATCGGGCATAGGAACAAAATTATTTAACGACTGCAATTATAAAACTTCTTGAAACTCTCAGCATTGGTAAAATATTTCGTTTATCTATCGAAAAGTTACGATTAAATTCAACTGAAATACTATGAAAATAACCGACGAAAGGATGTTTATATTTAGCCGATAAATTATTTATGTAAACAAAATTATTAATTCCGATTTGATGAAAAAACTATCGAATTGTAGATTTAGTACACGTCAGTCGTTGGGGGCAGCACATGTCCAATGAAGTTTTAACATGATTACGTTCAAAGCCATTACATACATCAAATTTGTAACTAAAGTGACATCTGAATGCAAATAAAAGATGGCACGTAGTCATAATTCAGGACATAATTCCCATTATTGTAACATATTGACTATAACTAATATTACACATGGAATAAAACTTATATATAATTTGCATTTTCACGGCGAATCAACCACTTAAAACCGATTTAGACAAGTTCATAAATCATTTATTCTATTAGTTTCACCGGACGCAAGTTGTAAATATGATTATAAATGAACCAAATCTGATATTTACGACCGTGGCTCAAAGAAACGAGGGCACGCAAAAACAACGCGAAGATCTTAGAAATTATATTAAATCGATCAGCAAAGAACATTAAGCTGTCTACTGGACCAGTCACATCAATTCACAATTATAAAATATATTGAATTTAGAACATGTTCCATTAGGACTTTGGGATCAAACGTAAGCAAGATTTATTAAATGGTTTGGGTTGATGTGATAAAAATATGTTTTGTTTTTATGTCTTGTTTTTACAGTCTTGTTTTTATGTCGATGATGGATTGGTGGTTGTGCTGCGCAAATTGTAAGTCGAATTGATTAATACTGCACACAATTTTAAGTCAGGTTGGGCCGGGTTGGCTTGGCAATTTAGGGCAGGTTGATTTTGACGCAACTGGCGGAGATGTCAAACTAACAGAATGTAATTTGACATCTCCGCTAGTTGGTCAAAATCAATCTGACCAAAAATGCCAACCCAACCTGGCTTATATTTTTGTGTAGTATTAATCAATTCGACAGGTTGATTTTAACCCAACCAGCGGAGATGTCAAAGTATATCCTTTTTTCAAATTCGACTTAAAGATTTGTCAGAAAAATGTTGTGGAACAAATTACCAAGTGTTTTATTATTGTTTTAATCATGTTTCACCGAGTGAAATTAATTGTAAATAATTAAAACAAATCACATATGAAAATAGTGAAATACGATATTTAATAAATCTAGAACTAAAAATACTGGGTACTCGAAAATACATCGAACCATAAAAGCTATGCAAACAAATCAAAACATTTAACGTTAAGCGACGCACACATTAAATAGACAAGGAGTTACAAACGACCTAGAATTGCGCCGAGTCATGAATCTCAGGTGACCTACCTCATTCTATCACAAATTTGTGTTATGTTCGGCTCATTATGTCTTTAAGCAATGAACTACACTATATTTTTCATTGCGTGTTTTATTCCGATTAAAGGAACAACATATCGATGTGAGGGCACATCATGACATTGCCAAATTTGTCAAAATTGTTAAAGTTTACTCTTGACAACATCAATAACATTTACAAAAATAAAATTGAAATGCAGTAATTCTAAAATTTTTAAAAATTTCCATCTTGTGGAAATTGACAACTTTGAGGGAATTTACTAAATTGACAAAATTGATATGAAAGATTGAAAAATTATAAAAATTATATAATTAAATTTTAAATAAAAGCGCAGAATTACGAAAACTTTCAATATTGAAAAAAATCCTAGACATTAAAAACTGCAAATTAAAAAAATCTGCAGTGGTCGGCACTGAACTTCCTTATACTCAGTTATAGTCCATTTCTCGGAAAAACTTTTCAAATGAAAGTTGTTTAGAATTACAATATCTTTAACTTCCATAAGAACATTTTTTTCGATAACTCATACAGTTTTCGAGATATCGAAAAAGATGATAAGAGTAAACTATCACTTCCGGTTGAGCTATTGCTTTCAAAATAGGACGTTTTCTTTCCTGCCATATACAAATCTTAAGTTTCAATTTTCATAGTGGTGGTTTGGACGCTAGAGCGCGCACAGACACACACACAGACGTCATTCGAAAAATAGTCAGGATCGATTCAGGGGACCTCGAAACACGTATTAAAATCTCGAGGTCGAAATTTTTCATGATTACTATACTTCCTTATACATAAAGTATAAGGAAGTAAAAATAGAAAAAAAATCGAACCCCTATATCATATATGTAAAATACCGCACCGTCGACAAAAAGAACAAAAATGACGTTTCTATGTACGAATACCAAAACAACCTTAAAAGAAATTCGCTAAATTATTCCACACGCAAAATATTGAAGTGTAATCATGGGTGCAGTGAAATTATTAAAAATAGCTTTTATTAAGCAACAAATAAGAATCTGACTACGTTGATAAAGTGTTAATTCATGACTAGCTCAGTGTTAAATGTCTATAGACACAGATAATGCTATAATGCTTGTGCAGACAGACTACGGTATACATTGCCTCTGCCAGCACTAACAACATAGGCTACTTTATCCACACAAACGTCAACAGTTTCCAAATGGGCATCTAATATAATTAATCTATCTTAATAGAATTAGATGAAATAATTGTGTAATTATAAATTTAAAAATTAAAAAAATTAAAATCATTACATAAAATACACAGTACTCGAAATTATCGATAAAATATGCTAGCTGTTAATTGTCATGGCGGCGAACATTCAAGTGAATTCGTAAAAATATTCTACTCCATTTTTCACAGAGAATACGTCAAATGCGCAATTAACGCGTAAAATATCAATAGTACAATTGTAATTTATCAGATACAAGTCATAATAAAACATGAAATGGCAAATCAATCAAACCTAACATTTTTATATGCAGCTGTGAACGGTGGGAATACCAGCCCGATATAGATGGGACGTCTTAAAAGCGTCTAGAGTTCCATTTGGTTATTAAACTTTCGACGCTCAAAACCAGTATGCAATAATAAATTATTTCGCCAGATCTGGTGCTGCGACATTAATATAGCCTTAGGTTAAAAAAGAACAAAGGTAAGTACAAAAAATTAAATCACAATTTTATAATAAATTAAAAACAAATATGATTGTGCACACTGGAAAAAAAATGCAAGCACTGAAGGGTTACTGTATGTACTAAAATTACTACAATTTAAAAATTCGTCAATAGGATATTTTACATTCATATTTTCTAGTTACAATAGTGTCTCAACGATAACAATTACACACATTATAATTATACATTTTTTTAGGTTACAAACAATTAATAAATAAACGATATTGACAAGATTAATTTTATTTATATTTAACATTTGTAACTTAAGTGCAAAAGTGTAGAAATGATTGTTTAAATCCAAAGCAAATTCTTGTTTTCTTATTGCAATAATTTCGTCATTATTAAACAACTTTGATACAACTTTCTATTATAAACATTCCACCGCAATTTTTTAAATGTATTTTTACATTGCATGTACGCTGTAATCCAAGGCAGTAGATGTGGACTGGACGAAAAACAACGATACAAAAAAATGTGGAAACACGTCATAAAAGCTTGGCTTGGGTTGGTTTGACTTGTGCTAGTTTCTACTTTATTAATCTACCTCGTCTTTCAAGCCAAAAGTTCAAAGAATTCTACAAACATTTCCTGATTACTAACCCACCGAGTCCAGAATACAGAGGGCACATACTGTAAGAAGACAAACCACACCTTAGGGAAAGAGAGAAGAAGATGTTTATTAATATTGCTGCGTGCAATGTATGCCTATAAAAAATAAGTTCGTTTGGGTTAATGTTCATTTATATACAAACCAACCTAACAAATGTGGTGCCTCAAATGTTTCCTGCGTAGCCCATCGACTAATTGTAAAAATTAAAAAAAAGTCGACAAACAGCACATTATGATAAGAGATGACAAATTGAATGGGTGTAATATTTAAGCCTCTCTAGAAAAGATGGTCGTGGTAATTTTCACTTGTGCTTCACTAACTCAAATTTGAATCTCAACAACCCAGGAATTGTGTAGCCTCAAACAAAAAGGAGACGAAAACGGAGCGGAGAATAAACCGCTGTTTGGTTTCTTGAAAAAAAAATGACAAATTGAAGGAATCTGCCCCACAATAGATCTTACAGGAAATCTGTGTTTCAGGTGAAAAAAATTAACAAGGTAAATAATATAATCATAATTAAATAATTTGATTTATACTAAACATAATTATTTTATACCTAAAACTCGGGAATGTAAAACTTAAAAAAGGTCAAATGTCATTAGTCAATCCGTATTTTAAGCTTTAACTTCTAAATGAGTTTTCGTTAATTTAAACTTATTGTACAAAATAATATTTCATTTGAGACATTTTATCGTGACGCATTTTAAATCATCTTAAAAAATATATATTCCATATTGCCCCAACATTCTTTAGACGTTGATTCCTATGTACAACGTCTTTAAGTAAATAAACTCAATTTGGATCTTTGTCGATTCAAATGCCCACGTCTATGGAAAAAACTTTTCAAAAAACCATTTTGATTCTCGATTACAAGAAAAACTCAAGATGTATGTGGAAGAGATAAACCTACTTGTACAAAAACTCGCAAAAATTCTATCGAGGCTATTGTACACAAGGACACAAACAGCACTCGTCGAAATTTCTTATGGTAAAGTTATGTCATGAACAGCTTCGTCTGGATATTCCTGTTCATCTATCGATTCCGGTCACCTGTTTCGTAAAAAATAACATCTACACAAACCACTTGTTTTATATTCGTAAATAAAAAAATACAACAAAAACGAGGATTTAATGAAAAAAAAATTATTACAAAAAAGACGATTTAACGAATGAAATCGTTGTTAAAACGACATGTCTGACATATACCCACGTATTTAATATAGAAAAAAAAATTAATTATGCTGTCAAAACCTGTAATTCAAAAACAATTTGGAATGATCTCGAAACACTTAATATTTCTGGCAATAAAACAACTTCACATCCTGGCGAGTTACAACAGTGTGGTAGTATTAATGACTTCTTTGTCGATGCTTTGTTCATTCGTCAGCTGACGATGATAACGATAACAATAAATTTTCAGAACAATTTGATTTTCATTTGACTTTGGACGAAAATACTTTTTTTATCGATTGTTAATGCTATTAAATGTGTGTGAATTCCGTCTACGATAAAAACAACTGAATTGGTGCGGAAAAGAACGCTTTTTATAGTTCTCCTTGTTTAAATTTTGTAGAAGGACAATTATGGACTAAAAATGGCGGGTAAGTTAATGTGGCTGCAAAAATGACAAAGATGGTTTATTAATTAATTCAACCGATGTACACACTATATATGAACATTTAACGGCTAATTAAAGTTGTGCAACGAAAATATTTAATTTTGAAGACATTAAAAAAAACGATTGACGATCAAACATGAGTTCTTTGATGTTATTCGAGTTATTTTTATAGGGCTTGAAGAAATAATGATTCTGTTTGAGTCGGCTTTTTGCTTTGAACTCATAGCTTGGCGACGATTTATGTAACTTTCAAATAACTGTGGTAATTTTGCAATTTAGTGGCTAAAGGATGTTTTTAAAATTAAACGTTTAAAGTGCACTCATACGCCATACATGACAGTTGTACTGTAGAGTTGTCATGTATGTTTTATAAGTGCATTTTAAACGTATTAAATAAAATTATGCGGCGTTCAAGAACAGATATAAAAAGGGCGTTGTTTCCGACGTTACGGGCGTCAATAGCCAGTTTCACGCGCTACATACAAATTAAAAACACCGGAACACGATTGCCGAATTTCGTAGTTGCGTGTTTTGGAATTGAGAAATTCCACCAATAGTTAAATTCTATTTAAACCTTGCGCACTTGTATGGGGAGGCGCATCACGATATCTAATGGGTAAACGCTCTACAGACCAGTGCGAACATCCAGCCAGCTGTACGCATTGAGCGACAGGATCAATGAAAAGTGGGGGAAGCACAGTATACAGTTTAATTGTGGCAGATGATAAGGCTAGCATTAGAACGACTGAAATCATTTTTTACACACACCCCACACATACCAAGACGAACTAGAAGCGACATAAAAATCGAAATGTTATTAAAATGAAACATTTAAGAAACACTCATAAATCAAACATCGCAGCTCTCTAGTACAAGTATACAAATATTTCGTTAGCTGTGCGCAAGTATAGAACGACAAGGACTATATATATCTCCACCAACTTAAATAATTTCGTTAGGAATAAGAGGCCAGAAATATTTTTTCCAAAAATGTCCAGGGTTTAAAAAATCAAACCCATGGATAAGTTCCAACACTGGCAACCCTTGAGTGACGTCATCGAGTGTTCAAAAACGCACGGCATCAACAGCATGCAGAAGGAAATTGTAACAAATCTGTACAAATCTGAGGTATTGCAATTTTATTTCATGCACATTAACGGATTGACGCTTGACTGTTTATTAAATGTTTATGCAACTTTTAAAATATATATATAAAAAACTGAAAATGTGTCTTGTCAAATCTGTCAGCAAAATGTAAAATTTACACGAAAGATGGTCGAATCTTACACCTCAATGGTGCAGTGAACATTAATTAAAACAGGTCCGTGAAGACTAACTGGTGGATCGCCAGACAATATTGTTTCCATCTTTCGGGTCTATAAAAAATTGGAAATATGAAACTTTATTATTGTTTATTGCTATTTACTGGTAAAACATAGATTAAATTTGTTAATAAATCATTATTAAATTTGCATCTGAGATAGTTCAATTCAACGCAAATTTGATACAAGTCAAACTTTTCGGACAATTTTTCAAAGCAGACGAACAAATTTGAAATATTTTTCCATTTTCAAGATATTTATGTGGCAAGACACTCAATAAATTTCACTTTAATTTAAGCTCCGGCCAATCAGTCATACCCATTTTGGTCACAAGTTTTCATGATTTTCCTACAAATACTCTACAATCTCTTAATTGAAGCATCATCGCCATAATTTCAGTTCAATTGCGCGCGTTTCCCATCACGTCTCGTTTGCGGTTTCGAGATAAACTTAATGTTCCCGCGTATCTATATTATTAAAATAATCAGATGGCTCTTTGATTTCGTCCGTCGGGATTTAATCCAACATTTACGTAACGATTATTAAAATAGTTTGCAATTTCCATTTTATCTGATTTATGGTCGCCGTTTGCTTTAATTCGCTTTATCGCTTCATCGTCGATAGTTCTAACGACGTGGCATTAAAAAGCTAATGACTATCGGGAGAAAAGTAAAATGTGCAAAAAAAAAACCACCGCCAGTGACCGGCCATTAATAAATGGACCGCTTGATTGCGTGTTTGAAGACGCTGGCTTCGAGCAAAATGTTCTCATCCGGTTGTTTATTTCCGAAGCGATATTTCGTTATCGGACTCCAAAGTCTAAAGTGCTTTCCCGTGTTTGCACAAGTTAAGTTTGAAGGGCGGTCTAATAAAAAAATTTGCGTAAATATTTTCGGACACAACGATTCCATTCCAGATACTCTTACTAGGTTACCATCGGATCAACATGGGGCATTTTATTAAGAAGCGTACCCCAGTCATTCGAATTCGTTGTGTTAATCATACTTCGAACTTACTTAGTAAAAAGTGCGAAGAAATTGAACGAAACAAGAAAAAAAAAGCAAATAAACTAAAATAAGAACACTTCATAAAATAACAAATCAAATGAAAAATATAATAAATAATATCAAAAATAAGAGTAAAATTAAATGATACAAAACGCGACGGCAATAAGACACAAGAAAATCAAAATAAACAAAACAAGGCAGTGACTAAAGTGACAACAAAAAACGATTCGAGCGTAATTTGTCTCTGACACGATATTAATTTCCCTTAGTAGCACAACTCTAAACTAAATTTCGAAATAATAACAACGTTGCCAAATGATCTACAATTAATAGTTTTCTTACTCTTCGTTGTCAAATGAAATTTTATAGTTTTATGTCTGCGAGTAGACTACAGATGGGCCAAAAGGATTGCGTAATAGTGGGTATGCTATACAATCGTACAAATTGTTATGTTCGTGTATGTGAAATGGGTAATCTAAAATTACGATATTGATTTTATTCTTCCATTATATTATTATAATGCAGCAAACTCAAACTCAACAAGTTCATAAAATATTATTTGAAATCGTTGGAATCTGAAGCAGGTTTCATTAACCTTGTACCTCATTATTGACCTGACTTAAATTTTACAATTTTTATATAACGTAATGTATGACTGATAAAGTTATGAGTACTTATAAATAAATTGGTATTGATATGCTATGAAAATGAAGCAAGAAAATAAAATTTATTATCAAGCCAGAATGTATAGGACAGAGAAGAAGTCATAGACCGAGGAAGACAAACTTATTTTTTATCCACAATGTGCAGGTTACATTTGAAATAAATAAATATTTACCTAACCGTTTAGCACGACTTGAATAATCTATGTTAAAAGTAACTATTGTGTTTCCAGGATTTAAACAGAACGTCACCACTTCTGAGCTTCTCATCATTATTTGCAAAAAATCGTTGTCTTTATGCGACGGAATTGGAATTGGACTGATGCTGTTTATCTTAAAAAACGTGTAATTAATGAATTCAACAACGTCGAATTAGATTATTGACAATTTTAATCACTATTAATAAACAACTTATAACGCATTGGCGTTCACATGAAAATAGTGATTTTAAATTTTTTTTTAAACCAAACTAATGACAATTACAAACAGTCAATGCGAGGAAGATGTGTCACATATGATTTATGCACGCACTTAACTTTTTTCAATATTAATCATGTAATTAGTCCAATACGCCACCAAAACGTTTGTAGGCTTGATTTATTTCGCTGCTTGAGACGTCACTTGTCCCCCATATTATAGTTCATTAGGTATTATTTATATAATTTTATAAAATTGTAAACATATTTGGACAATAAAAACTCAATAGTCAATGCGATACTGCATCGTAATTAAAAAATATACAAAAAAGCATGTACGCCAGCAATATTTGATTCCGGAAACATCTAATTGCAAAAGAAACCAGAGTATTATTCTATTCAAGAAATTTTACAATAATTTAAAATCCGTTAACTGCATCATAATTTGATATTTTATCTTCATATTTCATTAATATTTGATTTTCCATTTACTTCATTCACATAGTTTTCTGGTTAAGTGTGCTCTTCTTGATATAATGCTTGTGCTTATCATTTTTGTTATCAATTTATTTTTAGTAGGCACTATACAGCCCATTTGCTTCATTTTTGTTATCAATTTATTTTTAGTAGGCACTATACAGCCCATTTGCTTCATTGTAATCTATTACACTTGTTTTTCATACTTGGCTTTAAATCATTTACAATATAGTAATGCCTCTCGCTTTGTAGAATGTTTCAGCAAACTAATGGATACAATATTCAGTATTAGTCTACAAGAAACTGACTTAATGTACTTAGACAATATGATCCACGTACTCAGTTAGACACTGTAATAAAAATTGTAACGATTATAGTTAAATCAGTCGTGTAACACAATATTTCTATGTAAATATTTTTAGATCTAAACATATAAAATCGAACCGTTTTCCACGAAATTTGGTGAAATTTATCGTCACAAAAAATACACCATAGAACATATCAATTCCCCCAGCCATTGGAATACTTTACATTTAAAACACTCACACTAGGTGAATTAAGTTCTATTTTCTCAATCAAAGTGTCAGAATTATTCGGAACGCTGCCCAAACCGTTCGGCATACGAAAACAATTAAATACACAAAGTTGTAGAGAATTAAATTGCCTAGACACACGGAAGACATATATTTATCTATAACGGTTTGGAAGCGGGAACGAAGAGACGTTTTTGGGAAAGAGCGTGAATTTGAACTAGTCCTATTACTAAACTATAATAGATAGACACATGCAGTCCACGCCTTTATTTTAAAGAATAAGTCTCTATAACTTTATTTATGTGCAGTGTTGCGGTATCACGTACAGTTTGCGTAGCGAATGAAAAACACGTTGGGGTGCGCTTAATCGCGTTTAGCTCGCGCTTCGACCAATCAAATATGTTACAGAGAAAATAATAATACTACAGTAGACTATATGAATTAAGTTCTATCAAATAGTCCTTCTCGCGGTATTTTGTTGTTAATGATTTAAGTTTTGCAATAAGTTTTAACCATCTGTTAATGTGGCAAAATAACTTAACAATTATTATTATTATTATTTCAGAAAGAGTAATATCATATATTTTCCGACTAAGGTATTCGAAATTTCTTTGGTCAATAGTTTTATTAACTTGAGTCTTTATTGTAATGGTATATTTATTTCCCAGTAAGGTGATCATGATTTGGGTAGGTTACTAACTGTTTATTTTTAAAGATATTTATTAATATACTATAACAATATAGTTGTCGCATCATTGCCTCACATCTGTTTGTTGAGTAAGTTTTATCGTTTCCATAAATAATTTTTAAAACCCACTTTTGTAACCATCAACAACCGGGCTTGCTCTGCAGCACCCAACTTACACGAACCCTTACACACCCTTGCTTTCGGCATACATCCACACATCAGAAATTTAGCAATTGTACTTGGTTGTGTTGTGTTGAGTTGGGTTGGATTGAGTGCAACAAATCATGTTATTTCGACATCCTCATTATTATTATTATTGGCAGACGCAACGGAAAAGAAATGAATTGCTCAGAAGTTGTCAAAAAACGACAGTGGTTGTTTCCATCATTGCTTTCTATATGTTCAAGGCAATTATATTCAGTTTGAACTATTGAATAATGAAATATATTGAGTTGTGTTAATTCTAAAAAGTGTTGCAAATATTTAAATGTTGGTAGTAAATACCTGAGTTTTTTAATTATACTATTCATTTGGAAATTCCATGAAAGATGATTGTCAATTATGATACATAAATATTTACAGACTCGGCTTCTTCAATTTTTATAAGTGATGAGTTATTTGTCCACAGTTCCAGCTGTCCTAAATTTGGATGAAGGGTATATATTTTGTTTTTTCGTAATTGATTGTTAATGAATTAAAATTAAAAAAATTAATTTTCAAAACATCGATCACAATCTGATTTAATTGCTCAGTACTTTACCTTTAGACGGTATTAAGTTTGAACGATTGCCATTTCTAAACTATTACAGATCGACACACGCAGTCCCAGACTTTATTTTACACAATTCAATTCTCTATTGTTTTGCCGTACCTTGTACCGTTTGTGCAGGGTACGGCATTTATCACCCATCCGCATAAGTAAATTACCAAGGGTACTTTTTCGTAAGTTTTCGTAATAATGATATATAAATATTTTACAGACTCGGCTTCTTCAATTTTTATAAGTGAGTTATTTGTCCAAAGTACCAGCTGTCCTAAATTTGGATGAAGGGTATATATTTTGTTTTTTCGTAATTGATTGTTAATGAATTAAAATTAAACAAATTAATTTTCAAAACATCGATCACAGTCTGATTTAATTGCTCAGTACTTTACCTTTAGACGGTATTAAGTTTGAACGATTGCCATTTCTAAACTATTACAGATCGACACACGCAGTCCCAGACTTTATTTTACACAATTCAATTCTCTATTGTTTTGCCGTACCTTGTACCGTTTGTGCAGGGTACGGCATTTATCACCCACCCGCATAAGTAAATTACCAAGGGTACTTTTTCGTAATTTCAAATGCGTTCGAATTTTACTTAAAAATCGCTTATTGTTTTATAAGATGTTACAAATTATTTTCTTTAATTATTATTTATTTAACCAAATTGGCCTTCGGTCAAAAAAATCAAACTTTAAGATTACAAGAAGATACTGGTTTGGTATACTTAGATAATATAGACATTGTTATCACGTCATGTATGTAATAACATATTAACAATTTTACCATAAACGTCGAAAGTGTACAAAGTCTTCTAATTGCTACTTTTAGATATAAACACAAAATAGAAAACTTGATTGAATTAAATGACGCGAAAAGTCTCATAAAATTACACCATAAACGGTTTTCCCCTCACCATTTCCTACATTGTTTTAGATTAGTATGCGCGAGCACTTTCTTCGATCGCAGCAGTCAATGACTTTAAAATACTCTTACGAGTCGTTGATAGGATCGTAGAACTGTAAATATTGAATTTTTAAATTATTATTTAGTTAAGGATGCATTTCGGTCTTCGTCCAGCAACATTTTAAAGATCGAAGTGCATTTTTTTTTTGAGGCTTGGAAGAAAAAACTGACTTGGTACACTTAGACAATGTAAGTCTGTTTGGAAAGTAAAAATATGTTTACGATTTAAGCATAAAAATTAAAAATTTGATGGAAAATTTGAAGTATTTGAAAATAAACCACACCATAGAAGATGACAGTTTCCCCTTTCGCCATTTCCTACATTATTAATATGCGTGAGCACTTTCTTCGATCGTCGCAGTCAATGACTTTAGGACTGTTAGGAGTCACAGTTTTTCTTGAAATTATTTTTTCAAATTGTTATAGATTCAAGTCTTTCAGTCTCAAAAATGTCAAAGATTGATGAGACAATCTTCTGGGATTTATACGACGATTCTTGGATAATGCAAACTATGTTATCGTTAAACACATGTTCATGATTTGTGATGTTACGTCTTGCAATTTCTATGAAAATATTTTAAGATTCATACATAATCGAAAACTTGAGAAATTAAGTGGTGCATTAATAAACAAAATAAAAGCATAGACAATGGTACCCCCCGCCATTTCCCAACATTATTTCACATCAAAAAGTGTTCGCATATTTCTCCGATCGTTGCGGTCAATGACTTACGAATATTCTTACGAGTCACCGATCAGATTACAGATCTTTAATTATTGCGTTTTTAAATCGGTTTCGTCACCCGCTGCAATTACAGGCACGACGTTTGCGCTATGCACACGAGGAGAAAGTACGTTTATTTTTTTTATTTTCAAACGTGACAGGATGTGCAGCTCTTCCGTTTTCGAGGAAGTCAACCAGGTAAAAATCAATTGCACTTAGCCAGTTTCCTCTACTACATCGTTGCAAGTCTGTCAAGAAACGTATCGCACGTTTCCGGTCAACGGACCGAACGAAATCGTTTATCTGCTCTTTTGTCGAATTCCGGGAACTTCGACTCGTCCACAAACATTTAATATCTGAAGACGTGCTCCTTATCTTTATTTGCGTGTTTACGACTTCTCGGTATTTTCGTTCATTGGATGAACGATTTCGTCGGTGGATAAATCGATCCACCACGCCACTGGCGTTTTTCCCGATCGCGCAAATTTCGCGCGTTAATTAGCCGAGGGAGAAACACGATAATTACGCCGTCAGTCACGCATAATACACGGGATGGCGTAAGATCGCGTTTCGTTCGTGCCGCGACGTGGGAACAATTAAAACGGATTTTTTTCGCTCCGAGCGGCAAACGTAAAGAGTGAAAGTCTTTCACCGGAGGGCGGCGACTTCTGTCGACCCGCGAAACTAACTCCGCACGATCGAACATCTGTTTCGCGATAATTTACTCGCAGCGGTCGTCGGAGGCGAAGTGAAACTCGTAAAGCGATAAAGCGGAGGCTAGGCTTCGCCGGGGCGCACGTTAATGACTTCGACACTTGTCAACGCGAATCACTTGCGCGTAAGATAATGCGATTCATGTGACACCGCGGGCATTAGCGTTCTCGATTTTTCAACGGCTAGACAATGCGAACATCGCTCATTTCCATTGTTGCGACGTCACCTCTCGCTGAAGTTATGCTCCGTCGAGTTTTTTCGTCTGCCGCGCGATTGTAAATATGTCCCGTGTTGTGTGCGCGAGCGAGCTTTCTAAATGTCTACGAATTAAAAAAATTAAACCGATTATCTGTTTAGTGGCAGTTGTCGCATCGGGAGAAATTAGAAATCGCCGCTGTCGATCATTAACATGAAATTAATTGGATTTCATTATTTTATGAGTTGCTTGCGCCGAGGTTAGAAACCCTATTACTAAGTAATAGTAATTTCGTTTTTGTTCTCTTTAACTGCAAGTGAAGCTGGTATTCGACGTTGCAATGAATTCGATAGAATAAAAACACGTAGGTGTTATTATGGTCTCTATTCATTACCCACAGATTCTATCAATCTATCTAGTGTAGTTTTAGTATAAACGAAAATCATTCCTTATATCGTAGACAGATCAACTAAAGTGCAGTTGAAGATAATTTTTACATTTCGCCCGAGTTTGTCTTAAATGAACGAGTGCGTTATGGTACTTTGTATTTTCATCAGCCTTATTTCTCATGTGGGGGAAAACTTCATACTCCAGGCATCGTCGCATGTTTGATCTCTGCCGCCATCTCATAGAAACGTCTGAAAATATGCACACCTGTATGATATCATTCCAAGTTTACTCAAAAACGTAAAATGTGCCAAAAGTACTAATAATTGCACTAATCGGCGGATTTGTTTAGGGTGAAAACTTCGCATATGATTTCCTTGTTTCGACTCATGTCTACTTTTTAAACTGTGATCCTGGAACCAACGTAAATAAATTTTAAATTTGACTTTTAATTCACCCTCGTATAATAAAAGGAATATTTTTGAAAACACCCAATTGGGCACCAATTGTTATGGTAGTTGGGAACGTAGTTAAACTCCCCCATGACGTTGGGGCTCGGCTATTGTCGCAGATTATATAACGAAAGCTTAATTGTAAAATGTTTAATTATAGGGGGGGTTAAGGTCAATTTTGGTGCAAAACTATAACATATTGCTACAGATGTCTTCTTCTGAAGAGAAACTTTCGCTCGCGATAAAGAAGGCAAAACTCGTGAGAAAACACTGCTTAATAATTACTTATCCAAGAAGAAAAAATAAATATAGGTAGAGAAAAAATAGCTACACCAGAAAATGTCTTCATGGCAAAAGCAACTCAGCAAATAATAAACCTTTCCCACATCTCCTCACAAATCAAATGATGTAACAATCGAGAACGTCCTGAAATGTCGAAAGAAAAAAAACCAAAAAGTTTTAAAGATTCCGAAAATTATAGAAGTCTTTATACGTTGTAAAAAAATATTTTTTTTGAATATTAAGTTTAAAAAAATGATAAAAAAATCGAAACATTTATTTTAATTTGTTAACAATCGAATCATATAAAAAAATGTTAAAATCGATGGAAATCGAAAAATGCGTTGAAACTATTATATTTAAATCGAATTCTGAGAAACCATTTTTAATTTTTAAAAATAAAAATATAAATTATGATGTAAAGTAGAAAATCATTAAAAACTGAATAAATCATTGCGAATTGTAAAAAGTCGAAAATAAATCGAAATATTTGTGAAAAATTCTTAAAAATCTTGAAAATTGTAAAAATCGTTATAAACTGTAATAAAATCTAAGATAAGTCGTCATAAAATAAAAATATAGAGTTTCTATCTAAGTATAAATAACTCTGTCTTTATCGACCGATTAAGTTGGGACCGTCCAGACTTGCAACTGCTTTACAGCCGTCTGCGATGCTACTGCAATTACATAGCAGTATGATGATGTGGATGAGTATTGACGCCTAGATGGCACTAATACTCATTAGCAAACTATTTTCCACTCATGCAATTCAGCAGATGTATATGTGGTGGTGTGATGAGTTCAAAATAGAGTGAAACCGCTGTCGTTGCAATTTATTTTCATCAAAAACAAATTGTTAAGAGTCGCAAAACATTGTTAAAATCGACAAAAATCGTAAATATCCAAAACAACATTATACATCAAATAATTGTTTAAAAATTGAAAAAATCGTGAAAAAATAAAAAATTGTAGAAAACACTATACATTCTTATAAGTAAATGGAAAAAATGAAATGAATCATAAGAATCGTGTATCGTGTATCATTTATAAATTGGTTTATAGTGAAAAAATGTAAAAATACTTGTCTATAAAAATCGAGAGGAAGAGGAAAGTGCATAAATTATAAAAAATGGGAAACATCTGAAAAATCACTGAAAAATATCACAGAAATTGTTAAAAATTAAAAAAATCGTCGGAAATGGAAAAGAATCTTTAAAAAAAATTACATCATTAGATTTAAATAAGTGAAAAACTAATGAAGGCATCTTTGCTATCTGCACTCAACCTTTTATTACTTTCTTATACTTCATGTATAAGGAATACTTTTTAATTGATAACTCATACGTCATGTTCGCTTAACGTATAGTCGAAGAAGATGTAAATGAAAACTGAAAAAATATCGTTGAGTTGGGTACCTTTGGGCTATATTTACCATTCTTTAAGTTTGACTATTATAAAATTAAATGAATTAATTCCAGGTGCTCATGAAGTTCGAAAAACCGTAACCGCAACTAAATCTTCGACTACGACTTGTGGCAACACGTTCTTAAGCAACAAGACGAAAGTCGCCGGTGTTCAAGACATCCTGACAAGAATGAAAAGTGAAGATAAATGACAATTTCACAATGATTCTATCACTCTATTGTATAAACCGGATATAAAAATAAATTGATGAATTACGAAGTAAATGGTCTAAAAAGTCGTTCAAAAAATATTTTGATTAAGTTCATTGGATTGTATTTTATAGTGCAAATTATTTTAATTTACCAAACTTTTAACGATAACGACTTTGAATTTATTGAATCAACAAAATAGAAATTATTTTAATTGAATTTTCCATCACGTCTCAAAATTTCGACGTGTTATGAGCACTTTGCAACTACGTTTTATTACCAGCGTGTTATGTCCATATTTTCAAAGCTGCTTTAATTCCTAATCATCTGCCGTGAAATGACCTGATTAACCTTTAATAATAATTAATTATATGAACGTCGTGAAATGCATCGAACAATGGCAATCAAGTATTTAACGACCGTTTGTAGAATAAACATTTAAATGTGGCGTCACCCACAAATAAATTAATCTATTGTGCAAACCGGATTTAAAAACTAAAAGTATTTGCGAATTACAAAGTAAATGTTCTAGATGGCGGTTATATTCATACACAAACTCATTGTCACTCATGTTTGCATAACTTGATGCAAGGTGTCTGATGAGCAAAAAGGGCGAAACAGCTGTCGTCACCTTAATATTTTTTTAATGAACAACTAATTAAGGTAGAAATCATAACAATGTAGGACTTGAAGAAGGTCTTTCCGATGCATTTTTACTTAAATAAATTATATCATCAGCAACAGTTTATCTTTAGGATATTTTTCAATCTCCTCGTAAGCGACATAACCGTAATTACTGTAATTATACTGTAATTATTTTTAGTTGTAAATGGTATTTAGCTTTAGCGCTTGAAGAATGCCTTGAATAAAATTTGTTTAAACAATAGAAAAGACGAATTTTGATTTGGACTTGGAACGTCATGACTTTCAATCCCGTGACAGAAACCATAGGATTCGAGTGATTTACGGAACATACATTGGAGGAAAGTTCATCGCTTGAAAATTCATAGTGGGAAAAAAGAAATTTTATTCAACTCAATTAAACCCAACCCGACCCATCCCAACCTAAACCAACCCAACCCAATTCAATCACAATTTTAACTCGAACCTATTCGGACAAATATGATTTAAAACGAATTGGGTGATGAAGAATTTAATGGAAGCAAAATTACAGAAAAGGGAACAATGGAAATAAATTTAATCGCAGCATTTCGTAAAAAATATTATAGTATTATAGGTGGGAAGACCGTTCCTGATATTATACATTCAGGAAATTTGATTAGAGAATGTAAGCGGAGTTTCTTGTTATAAAAAGATTATAAACATTGAAATATTTATTAAAAATTGAATAACGTTTAATTATCAATCGTTGCTTACAATTTTTTAAATTGTGTGATTAAAAATTACAATTAATTTTGAATTATTTAACTATAACTCAAATTCTGGGGTTATAAATAGCAATTTTACGGAACAAACAGCCATGTGCACGACAGTGCTAGTTAAAAGTGACTGAATTATCTAATTTACGAGACCATAGCATCGAAAAACAGTCATCACAAACCACTCTACTACTCTAAATGGTCGGTAGTTACGTAATTTTACGTCAGCAATGATAGAGTCAACAATTATTTTCATAATTGCTCTACTTTATTTTTCAATTAATAAGAATTAATTTTAATTTCTAATTTTAATGTTTATTTTGCCTTTCAATGGGTGTGATTAAGATATGACTTGCAGGAAACATTCATTGATGCTAAGTGATATTGTCAGACACCTGTCAACGTCGATGTGCCCAAGGCTGAATTGATGCTTTGATTTAAAGTTTCCTAATTTAGCGGACAGTTTTTAAATTATTTGAGAACTGAGCACAGAAAAAAACGCCAATGATCATGTAATGTCCTTTAAAAAACTTAAATGGATTTTTGCTGTAAAATCACCCTATACATATACATAATTACACTATTATACAAAATATTAATATTTTTCAAATTCTTTAAATGGTTATTTCATTTGATTTTTTTAATGAATTTCACTTTTATTTTAAGGCTATAGTTTTCAATTCCGCAGAATGAATCAGTCAACTATAATACATCAACTTCAACGTCCATGTAACACGCAATAAAATAAAACAAAATGTCCTTCGATGCATAATCACTCCGTTGCATGACGCGCCGGTTTATGGCGTCGAATGTGCATCGCGTTTCCTCGCAGACGTCTTCATCTCCCGAAACGCAAGATTCGAAATCTAATCGCGGACGTTAGAAAGCGGTTCCGGCAAAACTCGCACGCACCACGGCGGACCGTGAAATCGAAAGTGCGCGCTCCGAGCTCGCAGAAGTTGAAAAACCTCTTAATAAGCGAAAACTGGTAACGCGGCCGTTTTTCAACGGGTTCTAAGGACGATGGGAAAGCGATTGCGACTCCGCGTCCGAAGACGGGTTGCGCATTAACATGGCGAAAAAAGACGCGATCGCCACTATTATAAAATATTATATGCCGTTTGCTTTAATGTGGTTACTTTTAACAAGTTTTAATGGCGAATTAACTTCGCCGGAGCGCTCGGACGTCGCGTACGGCTCCTCGTTTTATTCCCTTCATTATTTTCGTATTATTATGTTGTTTTCGCAGCGCGACGGGCGAGTACGTGGTGCATAAAAAAGTTTAGTTCGCGTTTTGTGGCGGTGTAATTTGTGTCGAGTCGGCGTTGAGTTATAATATTTTATTCAAGGTGTGATTTCTTACACGTCTATGTATAACAATATATTAAATGATGCTCGGTTTTATCGCCTTTTTACGAATGTTATAATGTATTTAAGAAATAATGTGCATTTCTTTCAATTTTAACACGGACAACCATAACCCACTAACCCGTTTAACACAAACGTTAATCTCCAATTTGAAACTAATTAAATTATTATTTAGGAATCTGATTGCAGTCAGATTTAAGAATTAAAATACACGTTTGACCTTGACAAGGCCATGACCGATCACGGCTTTAAGCCCATTACATTTTCTTTTTTACGTTCTTTTAAAATTCCTGGTTTATTTCAATAAATTGTAATTTTGGTTTTCCTTCTATCATATTTAGTGATACCCAACGCAAATTTCATTAACTCAACAGAATTCTACAGAACGGGTATGTCAGCGCGATTACATCATCATCTCCTTCGCCTAGACGTCATCACTTCCTTCTCTGGGTTTTGATCACGTCATCATCTTCTGCCTTTGTTTTGTGAATTTTTCATCCAACTTATGCTAATTAATTGTGTTATGGCTGATCTGCTTGATGCACTCTACTAGTTTTTCATATTATCCTTTACCACCGTGAACCACTTATTTATAATTGTGTTCGATAAAGTTTATTTCTAAATCTACCCAGATTCGGCTGTCAATAGAGTAGTGTTGTGCTTTAAGTTCATATCCAGTTTTCTGATTATTCAATATAAAATTGCCTGTGGCTCAAACGAACCTATAATATTTGAATGATATGAAAACTCCGCCGCCCCTGGCGTACTTGATAATGTGTGTTTTGCTACTATACTTATATATACTTATACTTTCTATTTCTTGAATTATTATGATTTTGACTGTTGTCAATGTTTACAACTTAATTTTTACGTTTTTTTATACATTGAAAACGAATCGTCGATTTAATTTTTTGATTTTAAAAATAAAGAAATACGGTAAATTAAAATAAAAATGGACAGTAAAATTATGCGATATTCCTGAAAAGTGAAAAATGAAAGTAAACTGAAAAGTAACAACCCGAAAAAACAAATAAAACGAAAATAAAATAACTAATGTCAAAGAATGGACTCGTTGACAATTGTTTACATGGAGTGGGGGGAGGCGTCGTTCAATACACAAATTCGAAGCTACGTTATAGCTAGTCAGAATTACGAGGGGCGATATTGGAAATTTTATTGGCTTTTCTAGTCTTCTATGTATCAATGTATAAACAATATATCAAAAATTATGTATCCTTACAAAATTAACAAAATTGCCAACATAATTAAAACTACGTTTTAAGAAAAGAACTACGATGATTGTGCAATCTAAAACGATAATGGTCTTTTGTCTGCCTTTTTGTCAGTAACGCAGGTTGTAAATATACGTGACGTATTGAGAATATCTACACATTCGGTTCCAAAGAGTTTGACAGATGTTTCATTACTAGCGATAGTATTTGAAACTGGATATGTGCAAAATGTAATGTCAATGATTATTCCCATGCAGTAGAGGTCGTCGCGTGGATCATTGGGATTGTTGGGATCATTTATCGATTTCTTGCACTTCATGTTCTTCCCCTACTGCATCCTCTTCGTCCAATTCATCCTCTTCCTCTACTGCATCCTCTTCCTCCATGTCATCTTTTCCCTCAATTCAATCACCTGATTCTTCAACATCTTCATCTTCCCAACGCAATCCAATGGAGCCTTCAATGAATTATCTCGATACGGTCAACTTTAGCTTTAACGATTAACTGAGAGTTTAATGTTTAACTGTCAAGTTTTGACAATTAGCTCTCGTTTGGCGACTGTTAGATTGGCGTATACCTGTCACTAACGATAAGCAGCTAATCTTGAGGATTAGTTGATACACTTGCTTAATTAATCTTAATTTTTGACTGTTTGAAGTCCGCTTGACACTTAACCGTTAACCGCTGTGAGATTAGCTTTTACTGCTAACTTGACGATTACCTGCTATATTTTGACAATTGTGTATCAAAGTAGAAGTCATTTCGTTATTTTTCACTCAGTATTCAGTATTTGTAATTCCGGCGTGTTTGGGCGATATTCACAAGTACGGCAATTAAATCCTAATTTGCCATTTAAGTTCTGTCTAAGATCAATCAATTTGATATTTAATCGTCAGCTATAAGTTAAAATATTGAATGCTAATTAATTCCAACCTTGAGAGTTCAGCTTCGCATATTCCTCTTAGTTTGACGATTATTAGTACTATCAGTAGTTTTGTATTTAATTATCAGGTTGATAATTAACTGATTTTTTGAGCGATTAATTGTAACATTGTTTATCAACAGTCTAATGTCACCAGTTTGGTGTCTGTCTAATTTTGAGATTTAGATATACATATAATCATTAACTCTCACGATGTCGACTAGCTGTTGATTATATGTGTAAGGGTAACTGTGACGACAAGCTTGTCAGTCTGACGTTTAACAGATTTGCGTTAACTCCTACTTTAACGATTAGCTGTCGTAATTTGGCAATTACCTTTCAAACTATCTACCATATAGACGTGTTAATCTAATCTCGGGTTGTACGACAATTAAATGTCAATTGATTTAAGAATTAAATTGAGAAGTTATAGTAATTATAAATGTGATGATCAATTTGACAATTAATTATCAGTTAAATCTTAAAATCTGAAATGTCAATTAACTCCCACTTTGGTGATAAATTGCGTGTTATGTCGATTGACTGTCAGTTTAGCGACCGAGTATCAGTTTCAAGATTTAATTGTCAGTTTAACGTTTATCTGGCAGTACGAAAATTGACGCCCACGTTGACAATTAGCTGTCAGTTTTATGTTTGAGGGAATCGACAATGTATCATTAATTCGACTATGTGTCAGATTTATTGTTTAAATGTAACCTTGACGAGAAGCTATCAATTGGATGTTTAGCTGTAAATTTGCATTTTCTCGTTAGCTTATACCACGCAATAAGTTTACGATTACGTCGAAGTAATTGTCATTTTGTTAAATGTTTATTTGGCATTTAAGGATTAAGGTGACAATTAATTCTAACATTGATCTTTCTAATAATTATCAGTTTGGTCAGTGTCTCCCATTTTGTCATTTAACTGTCAATATATAAAATTGGTCTTATGCCGACTAACTGGCACTTTAGTGACTGGGTGCCAGTTTAAGTAACCAGTTCAAACGACGTTTTTTTAACATTGATCCAGTTTGTGTTTGTGTACAACCGATCGCGTTGCGTATAATTTTTTGAATTAAAAGCGTGTCAAGAAGCCCATCTACGTAGTGTTGAATTAACGAATTTATCGTTTTTGAAGTGAAAGAAAATTTATTGCTACATAAGTGTGGGTAAGAAAATTTTTCGTAAATTTATAAAATCAGCAAATTTTTTTGGAAGACAGGAAGATAAGTTATTTATATTATTATATATTATATTTATGTTTACAATGCGGGCCGTCGTAAATAAACACGAAATATGTTCGCGATTGTTTTGTTTCACATTAAACTAAACTTTGGGTAATAAAATTAAACAGATGCCTGTTAATTCAAAAGGACGCACACGGCATAATTATCAAAATGTATGTAATGTATGTACTTACCACCTTAGCAATAATGGAAAATTCGTGAGGAGTCAGCTTACCTGAAACAAATAAAGCTCATAAGAAAACGTCATACAATTGGAATAAAGCATATGGTATACGCATTAGAAAATAATAATCTTTTGATTAACCTAATAATTTATCTAAAAATCTATAAATTTAACGTTCAGTTGGGACTAAATTCAGCTGAAAACAGATGGATCACCCTAACGTAACTTATATTGACTTGGAACTCACGAAACTTGACCCACATTGAATACTTTACATACATTGAATACAATTATTCGTGCAAATTGATTAATTGTCAAAATTAACTCAACAGGTTTCACGTCGTTTACAGGTTTTATATTGAACTCATCTCAATCCACAATGAACTGAACCCTACGAGTCGAGCTTATGAGAAGATTTCTTCATTACAGACAGAAATCGTCAACTGTTAGTTAGATGGAATTCGCTTTCTATTACGTTGATCCAAATGTCATTTAAAGCTTATATATACAAATGGCAACGGGCTGACGTTTTAGGCACATTCAGTCATATGTATCACTTGCCACAGATTGACGCGTGTGGGAAAGCCCTTCAATGTTGAAAATTCCAACGAATTTATGTGAATAAATTATCGTGTTTGAACTCAAGGATTTACCCATTGAAATGAACCACTTTTTTGAACAGTTTTAGGCAATCCCTGGACCTTTAGCTAAATCGCTCTGCGGGACAACATCGGTGATGGAACCTTTGAAAAAGATCACCGTACAACTGACGTAATTATAATATCATGTGCTTGTAAGTCCGATGCTTGGTGAACCTCCTTCATGGTTATGCTTATCCATACACGCAATTGTCCTTATGTATGAATTTCTTTTAAAATGCCATTGTTTTCAGGTTCACGTAGGAATTTACGTAGAAGTTTCATGTCACAGTCGACGTACTATTCTCCACTTCAACGCAGACGTTCACATGAGTGACTTAACCTTCCAATAAACATTTATGTCCCCGATTAATTCATAGAGACAACTTTACAATTTAACCGATTAAAAATTTAGTTAAATTTTACTTCTCAAGTTGACTTAAACAACATAATTTTATTACTAAAATTAATAAAGAAAATAAATAAATAAAATTTAGTATTTTTCGTCGTAACGTAATATAAAATATTTACAGGATAAGATGAGGATACACCTATTGGATGAGCGAAGACTGCAACATGGTATTTTATTCGGAATGAAGGGAATGATGGGGGGGGGGGGGGGGGGGGTAATGACAATATGGAATTCGATGAAAAGAAAATACGTAAAGCAAATGTAAAGTAAAGTAAGTGTGTCAGTGAAAGACAAGGGTGGTATAAAGGTCGTAAGATTAAGAAATTGGCACAGGTGAGTGTTCTTAAATGTTTCGCCGTTTCCCAGAACGATTATTTCAATTATTTTGTAGCCAAGGAGGAAGAACATTATGAGTAATCAAGTATTAGAATAATGAACATGATATTTTTAAATAAATATGTAAGTTTAAGAATTGAGGTTTGTTTGGATTGGGGTTGGCGTTGGTTGTTATCAACTATTAATCATTTAAAAGTTGCTGGCATTTAATTTCATACACAGATTGCCAGCTCAAAAATGTACGTATATTTGTTATCAAGTGTTCATGACAAGGTTACCATTGATTTCCAATGAAAATGAAACGAAATTCGATACGAGGTTATCTACGTTTGTATTGTCATCCATTGAGTCCGATGACGAAATCCATAAGACGTGTTTGTGTTGTGTTTATTACCTGAAATTTATTTCCAACGTAATCATTTTGCCCAATTTTTTTATATGTGCTACGTTAAACTTAAGGCACCAGACCACGGTGAAAAAAAAATTCTTTTTTATTCTTCATTTTCTGAAAAATGCATTTGTCAAGAATGCTCTCACCGAATACTGTTCGAAAATGTAGTCTCTATAGCACCACGTTGGGATTTTTTTATAATAGGTCTCCTTATATATTTTTTTCATATGAACGATGAAAATTTTTCATAAAAATCGGAAATAAAATTCGCTGGTCCGCCATTTCTTTTTCTTCTAGATATCAAAATTCCCCTACGTGATGTTCTAGACACATATATCTAATTTCTAAATACATTTTTATTTTATTTTTTAGATTAACCGTATCGCTTAATCGCTGACAACCGCAGCGCAACAATTTCGTTGCAGTCCCCTTTTAGGAGCGGCGTACACCGCAAACTATACTTTAGATTCTAGTATAAAAATTTGTACACAATCTTCTATATGCATATATTGACAATGAGCATTGATGAAATAAATTCCATTCATCGTTCGCTTGAAAATAATTATGAAAGATACACCCTCGTACCGCGCACGCACAGTGGTCTGGTGCCTTAATTAATTTAATATCAAATAGAACGATATCTTTACACAACCGGATTTTTACCATTTTATTACCCAACCTTTACTTTCCTTCGTTAAGAAATGAGTTCGAGTACTTTCCTCGCAGGGCGGTACCAGAGCACTCCGACTGTTTTGCCCATAATCATCAAAGTTTTATTAGTAACAAAATTAAATTCTTGATGCACAATTAGATCGTAGATTTCAACGATTTTCCTTTCTCTTTTCAAACTGCTCGTTAATTTTACTACAATTTCTATCCACAATCGCTACGATTACAAACGATCGAAAATAATTTCACGCACTGAATCCCGAAGTCGCCTGGGATAAGTTTTAATGGCAGATGCGTTTAAGCGACTCGCGTTATTTTTGCAGATCGAGTCGGTAATTAGTACCTCAAACAATAAAAAAGATAAACGCTCGCGAGTGGAGATCGTCGGGAGATAAAAGATCAGCAATAACGAAAAGCAAACGTTTCTTTCCCATAAATCAAGGTAATTGTGAGTTCAATGTTGAATTGAGAACGCGGCCATAATTTTCTTCGTCGCTTAAAATAAACTATCTGATTGCAAACGAACCGAATAATCACCGCAACTTATTCGTCCATTGTAATTACTAGGTTTGATATGAAATAGCGAAAAATAAGTTTTTCGTAATTAATCGTTCGGTAAACGCGAGCTCGACGACGGTAATCCTTTGTGCTTTCGCGACGTGCAACTAACTTCGAGGGCCCTCGTTAATAACTCACGCTTAAAACGGACTCGAAATTATGCCTTGTTATCATTTACATACGACCGTGCGTACTCTATTTATCATTTTTGATGCAGGCGCATAATTAAGGGCCGCATAACTTTTGTATATTTCTGTCTGGCGTGAAAGATGCCGTGCCGTTCCGTGAAATCAAATATATGCGCGGTTTCACACCTGTCTTGAAATATACGACCGGGGAATTTTATCCAACATGAGCTGTAGGTTGGTATTAATGAGCATCAACTTCACACATTCACCGTACCCATACATCCTTACGCAGAGGTCGTACATTACGACTATGTTTGATAAACATCGGACGGTCTTAGAATACGAAAGTACTGCGCACGCAATTAGTCTAATTGTTATTCCTTCAAATAATGACGAGGTAAACTTTATTACTACCATTTAGAAATATCTATGAGTTTACACCAATTTTATATAAAATAGTCGGTGAAAATAAAATTCATATGAAATTAATAAAAATGCATACTAAACAAATACGGCAATAGAATTATTATAATTATAATATCGAAAAACAAATTCGTATCCAAATGCAACCTTACATCATAATTTGTTTGATGAAATTGTCAAAAACTTAAAATAAATAAAACCCAACCCCACATCGTTGTTAAATAATCATGATGTTGGGTTGAATTTCGTTTCCTTTATCAAAAATGAATCAAATGAAACCCAATCCAACATCGTAATTCGTTTGGTCTTCACGAAATTAACCAAAAGTTAAAATAAATAAAACCCAACCGAACATCCTAGTTAAATAGCTATGATGATGTGATGATTTTTTTTATTTTGTCAAAACTAAATCAGAGCAAACCCAATCTTACATAATTCCGGTTTATTGTAGAAAATTATTGTAGTTTTGAGAAGCACTGATTTAATTTGAAAGTTCAGACTAATTATCTCGTTGAAATTGAATGCTTTTCACCGCCAGTTCAGTTCGTATGGTGACAGTCGTAAAAGTTGATTAACGAATTTCCATTCATGGTCTTCGTAGTGATGTGTAGTTTAGTTTTTCGATTCCCTATTAAAAGTTTCTTGGCGTCCTTTATACGTTTCCAACGACTTTTCTTTTGAGACGAGTAATATAGGAATAGTTAGAATAGTTAAACAGTAAAAGGTGTGTAAAGTAGATGTCAAGAAGCGAACCTGGACGTGGTAACTGAAGATTGAGTGTAATACAAATTTTACAGAGTGGAAAGAATCAATCACCTCGGTGTGACAAGTAACCAACAAAAGCGAAGTAAAAAAGAAATATAGGATGGAATAGCTACGAGCAAGAAATGTTACGGGCCACAAATATAAGACTATGTCACATAGTTCTACGACAGGTTGACATATATGAAGAGGAAGTTTGGAAGTTAAATCAAAGAGACAAAGAAGTACAAAAAAATACCCGAAAGAAAGATACTTAGGAAATGGACGAAAGAAAGTAGAATAGAGATTACCAGTATTATCCCACTGGTAATCTAGTGAAAAGAATATCTTCAAAGGTATCAAAAAAATAGCATACTCATTTCAATTATGTAATGATTTACTTTATCACACGGTGTGTGGTAATAGTTATTTACAGTCGAATGCGGGAAGTTCAATTTTACAGCGCGACGGCTTCGTTTGAGGCACGAGCCCGAAGGGCGGGTGCCTCATTTGCCGGAGCGCTGTAAAATAACTTAACGCATGAGATTTGTATAAAATTTTTTGGCCGATAGTTTTATTTTAAATTAATAAGACATCTTTTTATACCTATACATTTTATTTATTCAACTTGGCAACATTGCATTGTTTATGACAGATTTGACAGATTTGTTACATTTAAATAATTGTATAAAAGTTAATGGTTATTAGGTAGGTAGGTACGTTTATTATTAGCTATTTATAATCGAATGTAGGAAATTGCATTTTGCTGCATGAAGTTTATATCTTAAACACGATACCCAGCGGAGTGTTTGGACTAATTTAATATTAAAGTAATATTAAAATTTTATGTATTTTGTTATACTTATTGAATTAGAAATTAATATATCTCGTTCTCCTAAACATCGGCTTCATGATTTCAAAATTTCGTATTTTTCCTACGTCTCTGGAGTTTAAAAAGAAGGATTATTTACTTTACCGCATACTATGCGGGAAAACGGGGAAAACGCACAGTCGTCGTAAACACGAAGTTACATGTGACATGAACGGTGCATAGTTACAATGTTTACATGTCGGGAGGCCAAAAAGTAATATAACCGCACGGCACGATAGAATTAATGCAAGTTTCATTTATATCTACTTTTCGATATGCTTAGAGAATATCGTCTTTTGATTTTTTAACGATTGTCAAATATTACTATTTCAGCCACCTCACAACTATTTACTGTAAACGGATTAACTCATAATTTGAGCAATGAACAATACTCATTGTGCTAATATGATTGCATTTACCATATTTGCATGAACGTATTATAACAAGATTCACGTTTAAATACTTGACAATTTCCACCAGGTTCAGTGCGCGAACAAGACCAGATGTTAATTAAAAACATATCTTGGAATATTTTCGTTGTTGTATTAAGAATCAGAACGCGAAAACACAATCCTTCATCTCAAATATGTTCTTTAAGCAAATGCGTGTCTGCATACATCAAGCCTTTTATCTTGTCCTACTCGGGTCCAATCCTTCTTCGTTTCATTTCATATTTGTTTTCTAGAATTAATTAAGAAGATAAAACTCAAGCAAACAAAGTTTAACGCATTTAACACAACAGGTAACATGTTTAAGATTTCACTTTTCTCAACCAACGCAATTCATTTTGGATCCCAAATTCCAATAAACCTCTTGGTGCCGGTAAATAGGTTCCAAACTGGAGTAGACCCCAAACAAGCGGAGGAAAAATAGAAACTGTTTAAACATTAACTGTTTTGTCACCTTGTCAGTGTATTTGGTTGTGTAGGGTTGGGTTGGGTTGGGTTGGGTTGGGTTGGGTTAGGTTAGGTTAGGTTAGGTTAGGTTAGGTTAGGTTAGGTTAGATTAGGTTAGGTTAGGTTAGGTTAGGTTAGGTTAGGTTAGGTTGGGTTGGGATGGGTTGGGTAGGGTTGGTTATGGTTGGTTATGGTTGATTATGGTTGGTTAGGGTTAGTTTTGTTTGAATATGCCGATGTGATTGATTTGAAGAGACTCATAGTCTACGTATTAAGTCCGTGTTTCAGCTTAACGTAAAATTTCTGCTTAATAGCTACACGCCTGTCTGAGATAGAATGTCTTCATCTTGATGAGGTAAGTTAATGAGTAGTGCGGTTTTTCCAATGATTGAAGTTTTAATTAAAAAACTACGATTTAAACTGTTTTATTATCCGCTAATGATTCACATTATGTAAACAATTTGAAACTACAATTAATTTGAACAAAGTTTGCCCATTAAAAGTAACGTAATTAAATAATAAATGACATATCTTGTGACGTCATATGACACGAGCGCACAACTCAATTTGATATAATATACACTTTCATCCTTTACAAAATATTTATGGGGTTTTAGAATTGTTCTTCAATTTTTTTGCCTCTTGTTTTGGCAATTTTCATATTTTGTTTGGAAATTATTGTTGCATAGTTTCTTTTTACATTTTGACGTTTGTGACAATTGATTTTCTTACACGTTTGACACGTGCATTTCAGGTTATGTCATCACAAGTAACGTTTTGGATATCTAGTTCTTAATAATTGCTGAAAATGTTTCACTTTATTAAAAAAAATAATCTAAAATAATATAAATGTAATATTTCACAGTTTAGACTATGCTCGCGTGACAGATGCCACGGCAGTTTTCAGTTTACAGTCATTGGAAATTGCATACGTTTAAGTCAAAAGTGACAAACGTAGATGCAAGAATGCGAAGCCTGTTGCTTTTACATTGATAAAATGTCCTCACCTCATTATTGATGTATATTTCATACACACTCGCGTACAGTATTCTTTTACTAAACAAATCTGTGAACCGTCATCTTACCAACAAAAATAAATTAAAATTAAAGATCTAGATAGAAAATTATTTATAATATAATAAAATTGATACAAATTGTTATGAAAATTCCTTTTTGTTATTATAAGAAGCCCACAAAGAGAGGCAAGGAATGTATAACAAGTATTAGCAAATCATCGATCGTATCAAATTAAAACAGAAAAGTTAGACAAGCAAAAACGAATGAAAATAAATAAATTTCGATATAGTGACAAAGCGACATATAATTCGTATCCTAAACACAAGTATTACTATAGAAACTGCAAAGAAAACATATTTATTATCCATTCTGTTCAAACCATGTAAAACGGTATGAGGGTAGATTTATTTGTGTATTATTATTCACGGCATACAAGTGATGACATAATGTAATAAAATTGGATTAATTGGAGATAATATAGAAATCGCTATATTAATTTATGGCTTCCCTTTACCAATCAATTTCGCAAAACGATTTTTTGATAACTTTTAATAAATTTTATTTTCGATGGCAATGATGTCCCACGTTCTCGTCTACAAATCTTGAAACGTCAACCTGCTGCAAACACGAGAGATTAGGACAGGCCGTCGAATTTTCGTAACGTTATTCATCGCGGCGAAGTCGTGTAAACGCCGCAGATGTGTCACAGCTGTGGCATGTGCCGTTGGGTGTTCCGAGACGGGGTTCCGAGAACCGCAACCGGCGATTACGAGGGACAGGTATTCGAGGAGCAGGTACTACCTCAAAAATCGTCTAAAATTTGATCGGCGTCTTCGACGCGTGGGCGGATCGTCACCTGGGGACGCGCGGCGACGTGCGGGAGCTCGCGCAATGCGGAAAAGTGCCCGGGTCGCGAAAAAAGCGAGAGTTGCATTGTAATCGGTGCCGAGGCGCGAATGCAATCGAGCTAATTATGCATATTACCGTTGCCGATTAAACGCGCGCGTAATTGCGGACGTTTTGCGGTTCGATATAACCGTTGCTCGTCACCAATTACGTTGAAAGGAACCAATTGGATTATGTAAAGGAGGAAATATAGAATCCAATTGGTTCTTTTTAATGTAAGTGGTAATTATGGTTATTATCGTTGTTGAATGACATAAGATTATTTTGTATTGATTTTTTTTATTATCCATCAATAATCCTAAAAAGTTTTGTTCACATTTGTACACATTTATTAATCAGACGATGTAGGTTTTCATTGGCAACGTACAACTCACTGACTGCTTAAACTAGTAATTTTAGAGTGCATATTGTCGTTTTATGAAAGAAAGTTTCTAACCCTAAACCACCGTCGTATTTGTCACACTATTGCCGCCGTAGGGTCACAGTGGCCGTTTCTTATTTTTGTGCTTAATTCACAAACACTTTGACTCATCGTTTTTTATGTTCTGGATGACAAATTGGGTATTATAGTAAGTCAAAAAAAAAATAACAAATAATAAAGCTGAATATATGGTTTTTTCATTATTAGCACACATTTAGGGTAAAAAAAGAAAAATACGTATATTTTGAAATGTAAAACAAAATAAACTAATAAAAATTTTCTAAAGTTAATACAATTGAAGTAAATATATAGAATAGAAACAAATCCAAATTATAACACTTACCATTTTTCTTTGCAAATTACACAGGTTTTACTGCTGGACTGGACAAAAGTAAAGTATACAATCTTAAACGTTGTAAAAAATTTTGAAAATCGTTAGAAATTTTTAAAAGTCATTAAAACTTGATAAATAAGTCAAAAAAATTGCAAAAATCAATGAAATATAAATGAAATAGAAAAATTGTTGAAAATTATAATAAAATCGCAAGAGGGTTAAAAACCTTAACATTCAAAAATAGTTAAAAATCTTCAGATCTGTAGATTTAAATAAGTGAAAAATTAATAGTCATCCTTGCTGTCTGCATTCAACCTTTGTATACCCAAAGTATAAGAAAATCCACTGCAAATTTTTGACATTGTTAAATATTAGACAATTACGTTTTTTGAAGCGTTTTCGTGTTTCCGGTAATTTTTGCCAAATCTCTTTCAACCGTTGTGACTGATGTTTTTTTTTTATTTTGGCAATTTTTTTAACTTTTCTATAACTTTGAACATTTTTATGTTTCCGGCAATTTTTGTATTTTTAGTGAACTTTTTTTTAAATTTTTTCATATTATTTTATAAAAAAAAATAGATGTGCTACACAAATTGACTGTTGGACGCGAGGGGGGGGGGGTTGTATGACTGTAGTAAAAGTTGATGATATTTGCCCACTTTTACCTACTTTCTCAACTATTAATTTCATTAATGGGGGGGGGGGGGGGTCATAAAATTATATACCGGATCTTAATTTCGTATGGAGAGCGTACATTTACACTTCATAACATTTGATGCACTTGTCGATGTTAGTGTGGGATTTGAGCCCCCCCCCCCCAATCCGTCCTCGCATTTTATATAAACAAACACCCAAGTCGTAAATATCATGAACCGAAAGAACCGAGACAAATATAAACTACCCACAAATTTCATACCAACACTGGCAATTTCATAAACAATTGTGGTATATTGTTAATTTTAAACGATTTTTGCAAACAAGCAAGAGTTCAGTTGCCCCCCTATAGTAGTACTAATAAATTTTTTATTTTAACAATTTTGAAATTTTGAATTTAAAAACTGACGCTCCTTAATTTTAAGTTGTTTAAGGTTATTAGAACCCAACCTACGGAAAAGTTCCTAGTCTAATACGAAAACTTGAACGAGCGAAATTTCAAGAATTAGTAAATTAGTAAATTAGTAAATTAGTAAATTAGTAAATTAATAAATTAGATAAAATAGTATATTACACTCGTTTAGTAAGGCAATAGTGTCGCACTCGTTCTATTGGGGCACTCCTCGCAAGCTCGTCGTGCCCAAACCACTCGTGCGACAATTCGTTGCCTTACTAAACTTGTATAATAATATACTATTACGAAACTCATAATTGATAATTGTGTGTACGTCTATACAATTTGACCAATTAAACGCTTATGTAACTGTTTGTCATGGATTGGTTCTGTTTGAACTTTACTTCGTTGGATTCCTCCATGTCTAACGGTATGCAACTGCATGCTTGTACTCAACTTGTTGTATTCATATTCTTGTGTTCAACTGCCTTGAGAATGATGCAATGGATGTCCCTGTTTATTTCTAGGCTGGGATAGAAGGTCTCAGGTTGGCAGTTTGGTCCCCCATAGGTTTGAGGTCGAACATGAAAGTTTTTAGGGAAAGGCCTATTCATATTTCGCTTGGCATTTTTGAAGCTGCCTCTCCACTCAACATTTGGTTTAATTGAATCCCATTTCTATTGGTTTGCATTAATTTGGGTTATTTTGTTCTCAAATTGTATATAACCCGATGGATTGCCACTTTAGCAAATGGAGATTAATTGATTACCATTTCTACTGGTTTTTCGGTTGAGTTAAATTGGGTTCTATTGGCTTGTGGTTCGAGTTGTGTTTATTTGGGCCATTTAGTTTTCACTTCAAATGCCATTGGAGCAAATTGACTTTAGTTGAATTTCATTTCTATCGGTATAGGTTGGGATTGCATTTATTTGGGCCGTTTTGTCCGCAAATCGTATTTCACCCAACCCAAGCCGACCCAATGCAATTGGAGCTAATTCAGTTTAATTGATTGCCATTTCTATTGACTTTTGTGTTCGATTGGGTTGGGTTTATTTGGGCCATTTTGTTTTCAAATCATATTTATACCAACTCACCCAACGTCATTGTGGCAAATTCCCTTTAGTTGAATTCCATTTCTGTTGGCTTGGGTGTTTGGGTTGGGTTGCATTTACTTATGGTCTTTTGATCCAAATCTTATTGAATTTGCTCTACACTTAAAATCGGACACATTGTGAAATATAGATAAACATTAACAAACAATGTAAAAACTATAAAATTGGCAAAATTAATATATTTTTTTCCTTGTTATATACAGATCATCAGTTAAAAGTTTTATAGTGTTCTCTTCAATTGTTTGGGTGCTACAACGCGCATAGACACACACACACACGTCATTCAGAAAATAGTCAGAATCGATTCAGGGAACCTCAAAACGTGTATATCCATTACATGCTCAAGTGAAAAATTTTAATGATTACTATACTTCCTTATACATATATAGTAACAAGACATAACATTTTTAAATTTTCAAAGAGGATAGCAAATCGTACGACGTGAAAAACGCAAAAATCTAAATAATTGAAAAATGTTAAACTTAACAATTAAATATTAATAAACACAAAAATATAAAAATTAGACATTTTCAAATTAAAATTTAAAGCAGTGGAAAAATGAGTTAAATTATATAATAAAAACGTCAACATGGAATATGCTAGATTGGATTTAATTGCATCCCAATCTTATTGGTTTGGGTTGAGTTTCATTTACTTGGACCAGTGGATTTGGGATATGTTGCTCAAAAACCACATTTCAATTGCTCCAAACGTTTGAATTCAAAATATTTCATAAACTCTATTGCTTGATAAGGGTTTCCGAAACACGTTATTGCAAAAAAAGCTTCCCAATAAACTTTAATATTGCTAAAAGTATTGTTCGCATATCGTCGATGTCAATTTTTGTAGGTAGAGTGGGTTTCTTTATTATATTCTTTATTTATAAATAAATAAATACATAAATAAATAAATAGAGAAAACCAACAGAAATTGAAAAACTGTCTACTGCGACTGCGCCACCGAGGACAGTGCCCGGAAAGAAGAAGGCGCTGGGATCGTCCACTGGTAAGTCAATTATAAACAGAAATTTGATAAGAATAAATTGATTAAAATCATTTAAAGATTGTGTGGGTAATGTATCCAAAAATATTGATTGCGATGGCAAAGAGAGGCTTTTAGTTAATAATTTGTACAGATCTGGGAGAAAACTGTTTTAGTTGCATTCTGATTTATATGCAATTTACCCTCAATTGCGGATAATTTGGTCGCACTTTTGGAAATGAAGCTATTATAGCTCAAAAGAGATTAGTTACAATTCTGGGAAAAACAATTTTTCCACAAGGACTTCCTATGAAATATTATGTGTTCCTGCGACGCCTGTTCCATCGGAGATGGTGTCTTTTTTAAAATCGTGATTTTTATTTACCTTACGCTCTCTTGTTGTAGATATTTAATTAGCAAAGAATTTTCTCGCATTGTATTTGATGCGTTTTTTTCAATTTGTAATAAGTTCGTTTCTAATTACCTAATTCACATGTTAAAATTTTTCATTAGTTTAATTTTGAAGCGATTTATTTTAATTATTTATTTACTTTAATTAATTTGTTTTGCTTTAATTTACTTATCATTGGTTGATTTTGATTTATTGTTTATTTGCACTGACTTGGTTATTTTCGTGTTTTCCATAAACAAATAATTTTGTCTTCGGTTAGTTGTTTTGTATGTGAATCACCTTCGTGGCTTTAGTTATGATTTGGTTACCTTTAATTTGTTTAATATGACTTTTCTGACATATTTTATTTTTTCTGCGGAAATTTTGTTTCCAGTGTGATATTCATTTCCAATTTGATATTCGTTGATAGTACAGATTTTTGTTATTTATATATATTTATTATATATATTTATGTTATTTTTTATTGTAACGTCTTTTGTGCGGCCTAAACTCGCCCGCGCCCACTTGAAAACGCTGCGGCGCCGCCCCTGCTCGAAACATAACGTACCAGTCCGAAATTAATGTTCGGACCGGGGACAAGCCGAAATTTCGCCTCGCGAAACAGGTTAATATATCATCGGTCGCGCAAGTGACGTACGCCCGGGTTCGTTATTCTTCTCTTTCGACGTGTACGCGTGTAGGCGGTGGGTGCAGATACTTTGCTTGATGTACCCACACTGACGTGTTCGCCAAATTCCCGCTGGTTAAAGGTTTTTTTTCCGCCGTCTTTTTGGCGATATTTTACCAGACGTCCTAACAGCATGATGCAATCGCATTTTTGACGATAAAATCTACACATCGCGACCCCGGCATGTGGAACTGGTAGCGCGCAGAATCCTCCGAAAATCGTTTGTCTTGGTTCGCCGGGCCGTTTTGTTCTAACGCCGCTTTCTAAGTCCGATGGGTTCGTTGGCGCCTCTTTCTCTAAATGACGAGATTGTAACGGTCTAATGTCCGCCAACGGTTCGAAACGAAAGAAACCATTAATTTACGTGAAAGACTCAATAAAAAATTAATTGGACGTAACGTTATATTTGTAAGAAGCCACTGGTCCACTTGTAGGCATTACTAGAATGACGTTGGAAGGACTAATCGAATTCATATTTGCGTCGTAGGAAAATTGTTGCTTAGTAAAAGATGAAGCAATTGAAAAAAATGTCAACGGTTAGTTGCATAAAAATGTTGGCCACAAAAACTATTCTAATAAAAATTGTAATAAATCTATTTTTATTCCAATACTGTTTTTGTTTTCAATATTTTTATTATTTTTATTCGAATTATATATATATTAGCTTTTTGACAATTCTCAATCTGGTAATTTATATTGTACGTGTAATGCAAACAGTTCTGACGAGCCATTATAACTATTCGAATAAAAATACTAGTAGTTAACAGAAAATATATGAATAATAATAATTAAAAAATCATTCCGAAAATAGTCAGAAAATGTGCGAAATGTAGAATTGTAAGAATGCAATGAAGCAGGTGTCCAGGTATAGTAGATTTCAGAGTTTTATTATATAATCTAACAATTAATTGTTATAAAAACTTGCACACCCATACACTATAAATATACGTTCGTTGGTAGAGTATATTTAAAACGAAATATCAGAATTCAACGGAGATAACTGAATAATAAATTCTTGACTGGATGGGCACGAAGTCATCTGAGTTTAATTCTGACTCTACGTTGGGTTGCGTTGGATTGGATTTTTGTGTACATTTCGACCTGAAGTCAGTTTCTGTTAGCGAAGCGAAAAGTGTGTGTTTCAGTCAGAGAAGTGGTGGTAAATGCGATGCACTAAACCAAACATACTTTGTAAACACTTAATATTTGGTAATTTTACAAGAAAATCAAAATTGACCTTTAATCTCTAGTTGTATAATTTGCAAGTCGGTCGCCGTTCGTGACATTTTGATGCATTAAAAACTAGTCATATAAATATTTCGCAATATTTTTTCCAGAAAACTTTTATGTTTATCTAAGTTTTATTTTGATCATGAGTGGTGGGTGGGACGCCAGCAGTCACTAATCGCCTCTACTAACGTCTATTTTTATTCTACACGACAAACAATCACGGAATTGTAATTTTCTAAGCATAAACGATTAAATCGGCGATTCTGCGATGAGAGTAAGTAAATTTGATAGGAACTTAAAAGAAAGTTGTCCGATTACATGTGCAATCAAATAAATTATTTGGTTCGGTGCTGGCATTTTCATTCTGACTTTAAGGTTATCCTATCACATGTCAATTTTTGCGTTTTATTTGTATTAAGTTTAGACGATGATGATTTTATTCAGCATGGACCCTAAAAGATGCACATCTAGCAAATGTACGATTAATTTCACTAAAATGCAACAAAACCTCATCGAAATGAAAAATTTGGAGCACTATTTACTATAAATTCGCTAGACTCGCATCTACACAAAATATTAGAACTATAAAATATTAATTATTAAAAAATAAAATACAAAATACATTAACAGGTTATGTTATCTCTTTATGCTTGTGAAGTAACAAATTCATCTACAGATAAATTAATTGACGTGAACATAACTATAAAGATCCAGTTTAATATCAACACAATTCTTCCCGGCAATTGGCTACAATATACCTGCCACAAATGATTGATAAGTGCAACTTAAATGTCTGATTATAATGCTTAAGTGTGCCTTTAGTCTTAGATAATTACTGCCTATGATATAAGCGATAATTCTGGTAGTTGGTTACTTTATTAAATTAATATAGACACCAAAATTATTTCAATGCTAGTAGATAAATGATAAATACAATGTCAAAGACATATCCTCAAATTATGAGGAATAAAGCGTGTTCTACCTTGAAGGAAATCGGCTACTGATTGTTGGAACACACGTTCAAACACAACGTTCTCATGGTAATTTGTAACATATTTATACAACAAAGTTGAAGATAACGAGTTTTAATAGCATAACATAGTTGTGGAAAATATATTGTTGGTGTCACATGCGCTAAATGTTTTATTGTCTTCGAACGATTTTTTCGGCTTTGCTAACGCCAACCACTTGATACAAAAATAACAATACTGGAAAGGAAACAAATTTGTGTGCTCACGTTGTAGTGGGGATTGTGAAAAGTGTGGGTCCTGCTAAAAATATGCATACAATGTTTGTGTGCTGGTGGATAGGTCAGAATTTCTACCTAGTATATCAGATTTAGTTCATTTTTTCTTTTTTGTATTCCTTCCCTTTTAGATTAGCATCCAGGTCACTGGATCATCTTACTGTTAATGATGATTTCCAATGTTTTGGTCTCATTGATATTTCTTCGCCATCTTCACATTAAATCTATTTGTAGCTTCTTAAAGACTCAAATTAGTTTGTCGTTCCGGTGAACCAACTACCAGCGCCCATGTCGTCAGCAAAGGTGGCAGTTGAAGTTATTGCGTCACTAGGATGATACCCCAGTGTGTATAATAAATACAGTAGTGGGTCCAGAACACTGCCCTGCGGTAGACCAGCATTTACTAGTCTTAATTCAGAGTATTATCCCCCACATTTAATTCTAAAAATTCTTTCACTAATGTATGAATTTAATAAGCTGTATTATTTTGCTAAAGGTTGTTCAAATTTGTGTTCTAATCCCTGGAACCAGACTTATCAACAGCTTGAGGAATGTCAAAAAAAACACAATATATTTTTTCCTCGTATGCTTTTGCAGGTAGCATGTGAGACTATCGACCTTATTATACGTTGCATGCTGGTCTATTCAAATTGGTTTGTCGAGATTATCTTCTTTTTATCAATGATCGGTTCAAGTATTTTCAGAAACAGTTTCTCTTGCAATTTTGAGGAGACTTTAATTATTTTCCAGATGTGGTGACCATGAAAACTTCTGTATTTCAATCTGCACGATCCATTGGCTATAGTTTTAGTATTTCGCCATTTATCAAATCAAACCCTGCTCCTTTTTTCTTCTATTCTAGATACATTTCTTGCTATTTTTATGTATTCTCTAAGTACTTGGCAAATAATAGTGCTTTTTCGTGATTACTTCTAGCACACTCTTTTTGATTTTGAATTATTGGTCTTTTAATTCTGTTGGTAGCTTACCATAACGAATAATCTGTATCTTTCTCATAGGGCAGTTCCCTAAGGTAAGAATTTATTGCCTCATTTTATTTATTTTTTTACTTTTCTTCGCAATGTTGACGTTGTTTAATTTATTTTTTTGAAAGGTGTTTTTCTACCACTGTTTCTTTTATCGGTGCCTTATTTCAGTTGTATAGTCATTTCCACCTAATTATCTTGTAGTACCTTCTGCTATGTTTTTAAGCTGCTGTTTAAATTTATTATATTTTCTAGTTCTTTCTTGAAACTACCTCAGTTTATAGTGTTACTGGCAAGTATTGGAAAATCTTCTATTTTGATTATTCTTTCGCTCAGCATCGTAATCACTGCAGAGTGATGCAGCTAGGTCGTTGTGTCGTTTTTCGCGACCTTTTGTAGTAATCAGTCTTGGCACCTCTGTAATTCTTCTCTGAGTTGAAGAAGCCCATTGACATTCCATGCTACAATTCTAACATCTTGGGACTCATCTGTAGTCCATGGTTCAGTATTTCTATTACTCTTCTCTAATTTTGTTAGCCTTGCCATAAAGTCATTTTTGAACGTTTCTTGATTTCTTTTTCATATCTGTGGATTTTTCCATAATGTTTCTCAACATATTCGCAGCGTTATTCTTTGAAGTTGAAGTTGAGGTTGAAGAACTATACTACTCCATGCACGTTCTTTTCTTTTATTGAACTGGCTGTTTCTTGTTGTTCCCTTCCTTTCTTCATCGCTTCATCATGGTTGTTGTTTAATTACAATTTTTAGTATTTTTTTTCTTTTCTGCAGTTCCATCCTGTTTCGTAAATGCTTTTTGCTACCAGGATGGATTTCTTTGCAATTGGCACATGTAGGGTACACGTTTCTTGGTTCATTACATTTTTGTGTGAGATGATTTTCAGCTTATTTCTCGCATTTGGGTATTTTATGGCATAATTTTTGCATGTTCGTATAACTAACACGTTTTGCGTTGCGAAATGAGGTTTGGACGTTTTATCGACTATATAGTTTCTATCATCCCCAATATGTCTTCTTCGTTATTAAAAGTAAGCATATGCAATGACAGGTTTCTTGTTGGTTCCATTAGGTACGTTGACAAGTTTTCTACATGAGTCATTCTGTATCTTCATTTACCCAGATAATAATAAAATGCTGTGGTGAAAAACCTAAGGAAACCTAAAAATGAAGAGGATATAACAAATGAGGGGTGAAGAAAATTCGACAGGACAAAGAAACGTAAATCGTATTATTTATATGATCGTCAAAAAGAGCACAGAAAATGAAACAAGAAACGCTCTCAGTTTTTCGCGACCTTTTGTAGTAATCAGTCTTGGCACCTCTGTAATTCTTCTCTGAGTTGAAGAAGCCCATTGACATTCCATGCTATAATTCTAACATATTGGGACTCATCTGTAGTCCATGGTTCAGTATTTCTATTACTCTTCTCTAATTTTGTTAGCCTTGCCATAAAGTCATTTTTGAACGTTTCTTGATTTCTTTTTCATATCTGTGGATTTTTCCATAATGTTTCTCAACATATTCGCAGCGTTATTCTTTGAAGTTGAAGTTGAGGTTGAAGAACTATACTACTCCATGCACGTTCTTTTCTTTTATTGAACTGGCTGTTTCTTGTTGTTCCCTTCCTTTCTTCATCGCTTCATCATGGTTGTTGTTTAATTACAATTTTTAGTATTTTTTTTCTTTTCTGCAGTTCCATCCTGTTTCGTAAATGCTTTTTGCTACCAGGATGGATTTCTTTGCAATTGGCACATGTAGGGTACACGTTTCTTGGTTCATTACATTTTTGTGTGAGATGATTTTCAGCTTATTTCTCGCATTTGGGTATTTTATGGCATAATTTTTGCATGTTCGTATAACTAACACGTTTTGCGTTGCGAAATGAGGTTTGGACGTTTTATCGACTATATAGTTTCTATCATCCCCAATATGTCTTCTTCGTTATTAAAAGTAAGCATATGCAATGACAGGTTTCTTGTTGGTTCCATTAGGTACGTTGACAAGTTTTCTACATGAGTCATTCTGTATCTTCATTTACCCAGATAATAATAAAATGCTGTGGTGAAAAACCTAAGGAAACCTAAAAATGAAGAGGATATAACAAATGAGGGGTGAAGAAAATTCGACAGGACAAAGAAACGTAAATCGTATTATTTATATGATCGTCAAAAAGAGCACAGAAAATGAAACAAGAAACGCTCTCAGGAGTCCTGACGAGACATATGATCCCAAGCTGTTACCTACATAGAGTGGGTATAGCTGAAGATCAGCATTGCCATCCATTGCCAAGAAGAAGGACTACCAACTTGGTTGCCAATTACACAAGCAAACACAATATGTTCAAGAAGGCATAGATGGCACCAAATGCGGGAGTTGAAGCAGAAAATGATTCTAAGGTTTATTAAGGTTTATTAAGACCTTGCAATGAACTGGTTTGGCAGATCTGCATAAGTCCATGACAAATCGAAATCGAAAAATTTAGATTGTTATCGACAAAGTCCAAAATCACAACGAAAGATTGCACGCAATATATATTGATTCGAGCATAAATTTCCACGAAGGCAATAATTATGACCAATCTTAATTATATTTTTTTAATACTACGATCAGTTTATCGAGACGTGCCATATATTCTGTCTTGATTAATCGAACGACCGGATAATCCCCACCAATTAAAATGAGTCAAAGTTAATCTATGCACAAAATCAGACCTTAATACCGCGAACCCAATCGATTGATTACACATAATCGACTATTTATATTATAGTAATATATTATAATAATGATGACGAAAACGCAAAATTCTTAATTAATTTGAAAATACAGAAATATTAACAACAAATATTAATAATGAAGAAAGAAGAGAAAAATTATAGAATGCAACGAATTTCTTCACGTTTTCATAGTAGTTCAGTAAGTTTGGAGAAATCGAGGGTTTATCAGCAAGACCATGGATCCGAAATGGAACCAATGTTTACAGTGATTGACGATGTTAATTAAACAAAATCGACAAAAAATTTACAATGACCGAAAAGTTCCTAACTAATTCGAAAATATTATGGAACCAATGGATGCGTTTGGACGAAAACCGTTCAATTGCTTAGTAAGTAGATACGTTTACTTGGCCCAACCATAAAATGTCGGTTTGGGCCAAACAAACATACAGTGGTTTTTTGTATCTTTGAACCTAGGCCTATGTAATATTTTAAGAAACAAATCAACGCATTGGAAGGAATGCCAACGGTTGATAACAAATAAATTGTCAAGAACCGTTATTTTTACGTTAAATATTATTAAATTGTAATGATAAACGTTAAATAGCAGAAATGTTGATTCAATAAAAATAATAATAATGTTCGAAATGTCCTTCTCATTCTATATTTATTATTTATTTCATTAGAAGCTGCGAGTATACGATTTCGCAACTCTTCTACATTATGTATTGGGATATTGTTGAAATTTTAGACTTAATATATACATCCCCAACTAGAAAAATCATTTGGAGATAAATCTGGTGGTCAAGCAATGGAGGCAAATCTGCCTGTCGAGCGAGAAGGAAATGAGAAGAAATCGTTTAAGGGCCTCCGTAGACTACCGATTAAACAGTCGGCCGATAGTTTAGTCGGTGGCTGAATTACACGTGGCCTTATGGGAGCGCGTACACTATGCGATTTTAAATCGGCCGATTAAAAAGTTTGATGGGCAGTACGATTCCCATCCAACTTTAAAGTCTGCCAACTATCGGCCGATCGCTTGAAGTGCATGGCGTTCAATACGAGAGCGCACACTATGCAACTATTTAGTCGGCCGAGCGGGTCTGATAAGAAGTGCGCGTGCGTACATTTGTCGTTTATAAAAGACAATTGAATAATAATAACTTATTAGCAACGATCATTACAGACATATGCAACGCCAAACATTTTAAAAGAAACAATCAATGGAAACTTCACATGTACAAGTTCAGTCAACTAATATATAGAATTAGAATCATTCAAATTTAAATGACACACATGTTAAACTTTCGAATTCTTTTTTTCATTAATTTCTTTCGTCTATTTAATATAATATATAATATTATAACTTTTCTAGATAACATTTCTTTTTGATGTGTGCAGTTATTATAACACGTTTCGCCCAAAAACTGTGCTTCGCGATGTATTCAGCCGCCGACTATCGGGCAACTATCGGTCAGTGTGCGCGCCCTCATGCAACCAAATAGTTTAGTCGGCGTAGTGTGCGCGCTCCAGCCCGATCCGACTAAACTATCGGCCGACTGTTTAATCGCTAGTCTACGGCGGCCCTAACTGGTCTCATACAATGCGGTGGAGCGCCATTCATTTGAAATCACAAGTTACCAATATTTAGATTCAGTATTTGTGGTATAATGTGTGCCAGGAGGAGTTTTAAAAAACCGTGTCCGTTCGGGTTTCCATCGATAAAGAATGGGCTGAGAAAACTTTGTCAATTATTCCAGCCCAAATATTACTTCTGTTGATACCTTTTGGAGCCAGAAAACTGTTAAAACTATTTTTGTTAGAATTTCTTAATTTTTATTCATTAAATTAAATAAAGCTGCTTGATATTTGAAAATTTATTTCATTTTAATTTTTTAACGTTCTAAATACAGATGTCTTTGAAACAACAAAGTTTTTGGCTATTACATGTTATGTGATTTTCTTCCTCGTAACATAACATATTTAATTCTTGTTCTTCTGTGAAGACATGACCTTTATCTTTTTTTACGAGCATCCACAACACAGCTCACTAACTTGTTTTATGAAAACAATTTAATATAAACAAATCACGGATTTGTCTAAAGTTGTTACTGTGTTATACGATAGTATTACTTTTATTCTTTCTGTTTCGAATACACATTGTATAAATGTCAACTTTCATGTTAAATTATCGACATTAAGCAAAAGGCAGATGTAAACATGTCTTGCTTAATCGTATAGTCACAGCTTGATCATTACAATCACAATTCCTTGAGAAACATTTATTATAATTATTTTTATTGAATAAATATTTGCTGTTATTTAACGTTTATCATTACAATGCAATAATTAAGCTAATGACCTGCATATTAAACCGACAAGAATGGGCAAATCCAAATCAATGTCAACAAGTACACCTGCCCGAAATGAAAACTTGACTTGAAAACAGAATACGAAAATAGAAAGAAAATAGAACTTGCCCTTATTTATAGATAGCAATCTTAATATAATATATAGAGTTAACAAATAATTTTGGGTTTAACTGTAGTAATAATTGTGAATATTTTGGTAATAAATTATGTACGTTTTAATGAGGACCACGAACAACTCGTAACGAAATGTGTGCAAACAATCAACGTAAAATAATACTTTCGTAGATGAACACAAACATCGTTAGAAACATTAATTACGCAAAATGACAGATAATTAGGGACGCTTTTGGTATCGGTTACATGAAAGTATGGCCAGATGGCCATACTTTGATGTAACCGATGACAAATTTGTTAAAAAAAGGCGTTACTGAGCAACCCACCCCAAACAATTAGATAATTTAACAAAACATTTTTAATAATTAAAGTCACGTAAAAAAATGTAGCGCATCTATGAACTCAATCGAGGACAAAGCCGGTCCCGATTTTGTCTCACGGTTGAATTCAAACATTTCGACATGTTTAATGTCGACCAGAACAAATAAACTCTTTGTACGTCTAGAGAGTAATAATTAATGATTAAAATATCTACTTGGAGCTGTAATTAACAAGCAAGGCACACTGTTATTTTTTCAGCTGACCAAGTAGCTGCCGTCTCAAGGCTAATCTTGTTTCATGAAACGACTCTACATCAAACCGACTTTTTTCCCTCTTTGCCTCGCTTTCGCGCACAAAAAGTTGGTTAACTATAGAGGGAAGCTTGTGTTTACGGCGCGGGCCGGCGAGTTATGGCGGCGCACGGGAAAACGGACGTCGCGCGGGTCCAGCGCTGGACGGCGCACGCACACATGCGACGCCGACGACGATTATAACGCGGGCGCGACAGGAGCAAAACGAGGCCGTCTTGTGTTAAATCGCGCGGTTTTCTAAGAAGGCCGCTCTCGTCGCGTCCCGTCCCGTCTCCGCCGAGGAATATGCAAATTAACAGGTTGCGAGGATATTAAATTTTATCCAAAAAAGGCAATTAAAACGCTTGCCTAATTAATTTTTATTCAAATTCGAATAAATCTGCATGCGGATCGCATGTTTTGAGAGTCATGTGTTGCGCGTCTAACGATAACGAACGCGTCTTCATAAATCACGGCGTGGAAATTGTATCTATATACAGCGTGGTCGATGCGCAATGCCACGTCACGTCCGGTAGCTTTCCATAAAAGCAAGGCAATAATTTAAACGCTATTAATCGAAAAATTAATTAAAACATAAAGGGTTCCAGGAAAACGAGATCAAGACCTTCATATTAAGTCATATTCGTTTATTTTTCAGGAATTTGGGTGATTGTTTTGACATAATATCACAAGACATGAAACTATAACAATAAAAATAAATAATTGCCAATTATTTGATTTTAATAAAAATATATGGTCCGGCAAAGTTTTGACCACCTCCCTTACCTCGCATACAAATAAGTCAATAAATATTAAATGCATATTTGTCAAGAAAATGTCACAAAATTGGAAAAAATAAAAAAAGTATCAAATGGAAGAAGAAAATTGTCCATAAAGCAACAAGTTTCAAGATTACGTTAAACGATCCTCGTAAAACCAAATCCGTTTGAAAAAGCTAGTATGATATTCTAAATTATATCCTCGCTGAACTGCTCGACGTGAAGATCGATCTATGACTTTAATTTCATCAGATTTGGTACTCTGTTGGTTTCTTTGACTGACTAAGACAGTTAGATTTAATTGTCTTTTATTTATAATCAATTACGTTTACCATCACGATTATAGTTCGTATTTTGCCACATTTACGGTAATATTTAAATTAATTTGACTGATCGTCCTTTAAAATTTCATTTAATTTATTTTACTAATTAGCTCTATGTTTTTTATTACTTATCGTTACATGAAGTTACGTAGCCTTTTGTTCAACTGCGGAGCCGCAAAACTCTAGTTGTGTTCCTCGACGTTCCTAATTATTTAATTGCATGTAATTTCCTGCCGGATTTAATTAATCGGTCCTACTTTTGACGTCGCAGCTGCACGTTGCGTTTTAAGGCACTGTAATCGTCGGAAATTTATGAGGAAAGGTCAATCACGTCCGAAAGACCGCGACAATCGCGATTTCGCACAGGTACTCGAGACACAACGACCCGCAATAATACGACGCCGTTTAACCGTTCGAAACGTGACTTTAAATACTTTACTGGCGACGTTAAAATTGCGCTATATATCATTACAATAAACGTCGGCGCGACGTCGACGAAAAATCGATGTGCTTTTAACCGATTGAGTCATCCTCGTCGTAGCGGGTGGCGTCGGATCGTGACAGCAACAATGTGATTTTGCGTCGAAAAGGGACTTGTGGTGGTTTAATGATTGTGTGGAAATTCCGGCGGCGTGCGCGAGCGAGGAGCGCCTTCGATTTTCATTTCGCGGAAAAAGCACTCGTTTAGAAAGTACGTGCGGATCGAAAATTACGTGACCTTGCGGCATAATTTATTGGAAATTACCGACCGGAGGAAAGTTCACGAACGTTCGTGCGCATTTTCTTCTGGAGAAACGGCGTAAAAGTGTTACACACTATTCTGTGTAAAATGGAAAATATAAACTTGCGATAAAATTAGTTTTTCTTTACGTTTTAGATGAAAGCAATGGATCTGTGACTCGTTAGGAATGAAAACTGAAAAGCGGGAGTACAAACAAGTCGAACACAGAAATTGGGAGCAAAAACTAAATCAGCTTGCATTGTTAAGTTTTGGTTGTATTGATTTTCACGACGATATATTAACGGTGCCTGTATTCTCACATCGTGCGAAATTAATTAATACGAGGGGAGATCAGTATTTACAATCCCTCACATAAAAGGAAACAAATTGAAGAAATATCAAACATATATTTTTCTACATAATCCGCATTTGGTCCAACGATGCTCCATTTGATTCCTGTGGAAAAAAAATCTTGCGGTTGCTTTTCCAACCAGTCGCCACTTCATTATCGTCGTATCTGGTCCCCCGAATATATTGTTTTCTTTTCAAATCCTGCATTCAGAATAGCGCTCATGACAACATGGCTTTTGTGGACAGGAGCGTTGTCTTGATGAAATAGAATTCCTTTGCGCAATTTTCTCCGTCTTTCTTGAAATTAACTTGGTATAGTAGGAGCTTGTTATTGCATGCCTACGTCTGCGCCTCAAAAAATCGTGGCCATAACTTCACCAACGGATGGCAAACACGATATTTGCCGGGTGGCGGAGAACCTAGGCGATGCTACTCCATACTTTGTTGCTTCGCCTCAGGATCGAAGTGGTGAAAGTTTCATCAACAGTGACGAATCGAGAAACAAATTAATCCGGACCTGCTTTAAACTTTGCCAAACTGGCTTCAGAATGCAATACTCTAGAACGTTTCTGATCCTGTGTCAACATTCGTGGGACCCAACGTGCAGACAACTTTTCTAGCTCCAAAATATTTGTTAAAATATTTTGTACCACAAGAAAAATTCATAATTTTAGCTATCCGGCGAATGGTCAGTCGTCTATCTGTCATTACCCCATCGTGTATACGATTAATATTTTCTTTGGTACTGACAGTCACTGATCGTTCAGCACCCTTCGCATGTTCACATGTTTGTCTTCCCAGTCTAAATTCTTGAAACATATTTTTCACCACTTGATAAGAAACAGCACCCTCGCCTAATACACCAACCATCTCTTCATGAATTTCTTTTGACGACATCCCTTTCTTTTGTAAGTATTTTATAGCTGTACGAACTATGATTTTTCCATTTTTTAAATTTCCCTAAACTTGTCTACTTAAATACTAAATAATTTGGCTTCGTTCAAATTGGGTGAAAGACGCTCACCAAGTCGAAAGAGTATTCGTTCAATACGAATTAAATTACTCACGCACACGATCAGTTAAATCGTGCTCGGAAAACTAAATCCGTTATCACAAATATTACGAACACATTTAAAGCGGGCATGATATTTGAAATTATGACGCCGTTATGCTCTACAAATACCTGCAGATCAATCCTAGCAACTTTTACTCACTAATCGACAAAAACGGTTAATGATCAAATAGCTTCTTACACAAATAATTTTCGCAGGTGATGTAATTCATCGCAAATTTTTAAACTTTTCTTGGATGAATATTTCAAACTGTGACTTTCGTCGGTTTGATATTAATTTAAATTAAAATATTTATTGGATGAATTTAATTGTAATAGCGTTAGATTAATTACGTTGTAATTATGTTTTAACTGTGATTTTAATACAGACACATTTCTTCGATGTTGAAGTCTAAATGTTGGCCACGATACCGCATTTATTTAATTTCGATTATCATATTAACATATGTTTATTGCTTGTTTATTGCTCGTTGCACAGACCCAGTAATTAATAATTAGGAAGATAGGCATAATCACTCGTCGAATAAGACACGGTCGTCGCTTGATTATATTGCTCATCTTTACATTTACACCGTCATGTTTTTGATGGTGTTAGAAAGTTATTATATTATGTATTAATTTAATTTATGCGGCGGCTATTACGTTGGTATTATAAATTTTAGGTCAGCCAAATTAGTTCAGATTTTTAGTTTTCTTAGCTAAATATTTCAAAGTTGGCTTAATATCGATTTAAATTAATACTGAATTCATTTAAATCAATATATATATATATATGTAAATATTTTAAGCTTGTAGCCACTAATTTTGAAGATAGATTAAAAGTTTTTTAAATGTTATTCGGAGCTTATGTACTAAATGCTGGAGTTTGTAGAAAGTCGCCCACGAGACCGCAATGTTTATTGCTCATTCGAACACGCAGATAATAAAACGATTACTCGTCGAATAAAATACTTTTAGGAATATAAGGTTTGTCGCAATTTGATTTTATTTTGGTACGTACTTATGTTTACTTTTCCACTATGGTTTCTTGATGACTAAATTTGTTTATATTGATCTGATTTATGCGGCGACTAAATGTCGACTATGTGAAGCAAATCTGAAAGTTAAGTCAGAGCGAAGCAAGCAAAGCAAATTCATACTTAAAGAAAATAAAATCAGAGCAAAGCAAAGTAAAACCAAAACATGCTAAAACTAGAACAAAAGCAAAGCCATGAAAAAGTAAGGTCACGCCAAAGTAGACGAAAGCAAAACAAAAAGAAGAGTGGGTGCTCAAAGGCGAAGCAAAGCTAAAACAGCGAAACAAAGCAAAGGCAGACAAATCAAAAATAGCGAAGCAAAGCAAAGGCACAACAGAGTAAAGCCACAGCAAACCAAATCAAATCAAGTCTAACTTAAATTTATTTCCATTTTCTTTAATTTTTTAGCATTTTCAAGCAACAATGCATAACAAAGCGACCAACAACATCGTATTCCGTGGCGTAAATAATAAAAATAAAATTAACAACATATAGAGTTTTATATACCAACCACGGATAAGAAAATATGACTAATGTTGTGATCAAAAAATCCTCTTTAACAACTTGATTTTGGAACAAAATTTTTTTACAAAATACACAAATACTAAATAAACAAAATGAAATAACTAAGTATTTAACTTTCGGCAACTTATGACCTGTGTCGTCTTCACACTAACACTAAAGTTCCTAACTAATTTTTGACCTACATATACAAATTCTAGAGCGTGACGAGTTGCTCAAGTGTATCCGTGTGCATCGGTCCGTTTTATTGTTGCTGCGTTCTTGACGGTCTTCTTCCACAATGGCTTGATGTCGACGCTAGGTGTGCTAAATATCTGGCTGTTGCAGTTAATGCAGGCTGCTTCTTTAAATTTCCTTTTATACCAGTATTTCTCTTAATGTATTATTCGTGAATCATCCCAATGTAAACGATGTTGCTTGGACCATGCATGTTCTGCCACTCCTGATCTCGTGGTATCTCCTTTTTCCGTGTTCGTTTTATCTTCTTTTATTCTCACTTGGAGTGGTCTCTTCGTTTCTCCGATATGTTTCCATTCACACTGGCAAGGTATTTCGTATAGGCAGTTTTTCGTGTCTTTGTATGAATCCGCTGTAGCCCTGGTTAATTTGGGACGGATGGTGTCTGTAGTTAAGAAGTACGTTTTTACTTTGTATTTTTGCCCAATCCGCTTGATCTTATCGGCTGCTCCCGGTATATATGGAATACAGTTGACCATATGTACCTCATTCGTTTCCGTCCTGCTGGTCGATGTGTCCTTCTGTTCTGTGTAAATGGCTTTTTTGATGGTGCCTTGCGGATACGCGTTCTGTTGTAGTGTCCTTGTTATTGTTTTGATTTCCTCCTGGTATGCAATTTGGGTACTGCAATGTGTTTTTGCCAGGTGAAGCAACTGTTTTTGTTTGATTGGAATGGGTGGACTCGTAGTATAGGTATCTATCTGTGTTTGTCTTTTTTCTGTATACACTCGTGATTAGTCGGCCTTCATTTTTCTTTACCTTTACATCCAAAAATGGCAGGCAACGTCCTTCTTCTTTCTCGCATGTGAATTTAATTGATCGATTCCTGGTATTGAGAAATTGGCGGAATTTGTTCAATTCTTCGTTATCGTGGCTCCAAATTATAAATACATATCGTAGCCATATTTTTGATTTGTGTGTTACTTCGTCGAGTGCCTGTTCGTCGAAATGTTCCATATATAAGTTGGCAACTATTGGTGATAAGAGGGAGCCCATGGGCAATCCTTTCGTCGGTCGACATTAAGTGTCTTCTACT